>KB663943.1:75287-279842 GCA_000349025.1 Anopheles minimus | reverse complement strand
ACATTCATCTCCATAGAACATCCGTCATACTAGTAATTTATGTCTCGATCATGGTTATGTTAATCTATAACATAAGTATGAATACGACGAAAAGTACGAAGTATCTTCTTGTCGGAGGCTCGGCTGGAAAGCAAAATATTAGTTGACGAAGACGATGTTTAGGTAGAAAAAGAATTCGAAAGATAATCACTTCGGATAATAACATAACCAGTGGGATAAACTTGTGGGATCCAGAAGACTTGAGACCAAGAAGGTACTCGTAGAGGAGCACAGTGAGCTCGATTGCTGGATCAAATCGAGTCTAACCTGAGGGAGATCGATTGCAGCGATGGAGGCATGCAGAACTAGACATAGAGTTTACTGGAAACGGATTAGCGATCTGGTTATGTCTTTATAGATTTATTCTTTAGCTATATTACCCTATCTCAGGACAAGTATCCCTTTTTTACATTCGAAACTGTCGACTATATTTCTACTCTTCTCGGAACGAAACCTTCCAAGAACACGTTTGTTGTTACACTAAAAGGATCTTACATCTTACATTTAATGGAAATCTTTTTCTAGTCGCATATCTTTTGATCTCTGGTGTCTGGTGTTTGATCTTTTGTGTCTGGACATCTGGAGCCGATTACCGTACCAAAAATAGCAGGTAACTGATCAAAGGGCATTATTTGTTCATCTTCCGGTTGTCGTTAATCTCGACTCTTCTCGTTTTTTTTCTCATCTACCTTGTAAGATTTAGTATGCGAGTTGTTCCCATGCATGTCACCATTAAGCTCTACTTTGAAGTGATCCAAACTCTTACCTGCAAAGACTCGCTCGAATGGGCGTCCAAGTTCGCCAGATAGTACCACTGCAGGGCTGCAGCAGCTGTACAGACCGTCGAGTCATAACCGCCCGCTCCACCACTGTCCGAATCACCGCTGGCCGCACTTTCCGTGCTGCCCTGTCGCGGTTGGATCGCATCCAGCCCCATCCGTCCAGTCCCAAGGCCCGGTGTCGTCACCGCAGTGGCCAGTGTACACATGAAATGTGCTTCTCGTTTCGCGTACGGTCGCAAATGTCGATTAGGCGCAGTTGTTTACACACCTTTGTTTGTTCACTCACCAGCAGAATAAATCACACCACAAGGGTCGTCGCTGGGTACACTGTTCACGGAAATTCACGAAAGCACAATATTCATAAACACACACACTCGCCCAGTACGCAGCTCAGGTGAAACACCAACACAACAGCCGCCGGGAGATTCTTCTTGTCCCAATTCGGCCAATTCCAATGCCCCGCGTCCGAGAGTGCGGTGCGTACACCTTGCCGTGGGATCGTCCCGTTTCCCGTCCCGCTGACTGGTCTGGCGTTGCCACCACCTTCGATATGGTGTTAGATGGTAAAAATACTTCGTTTCCACTATTTTTAGCCAACACACACCGGCAGTGTGGTGGTGATGCTATGCTCTTGCACTCGCTTACCGATACGTCCCTCGGGAGCAAGATGCGTCGAAATCTCGGAATCGAGAGGCGCTTCGTCAGCTAGCGTTTCTAACCGTTCCAAAGAAATGCAATTTCCGGGAAGAATTTGCATTTACAGTCACGCACTAATCTTTTTCGTGACTTTGTCAGTGCGACTTCGTCAACATTCTGCCACCATTGTGAAAAGGCTCGCTGCAAACTGCAACTACCTCGCAACTGGTCCGTGATCTCCTTGCCTCTCCTTCCTTTACGCACGATTTGGGGATCACAAAACTCGAAAACAAAAACACCGACACAAATCGGACGAATTTCGGCTACTAGCTGCTGGTAGTGTTGGTGAGGATGATGCTGCTGATCGTTCCCACTGCGCCGCTATCCACGTTTCCTTCCACTCTCAGGCGGGGGTGGCAGCGTTTTTCCAATATGGCGTACCGCACGCCCACGTTGTCCGGCCCGCTTCACTGCACACGTCGACACGCTGTCCGTCACGATCGCAGCTTGTCCGAGCGGTGGTAACGTGTTGGGAAGAAAGTGCGGAATATTCAACCTCAATCACGTACGTGTCACGGACACTAGCGTCTTGCACCAGAGAACATCTGCGGAAGATAACGATACGCAATTGAATTTGAATATTGAATATAGAATTTGATTTGCAACCAAACATGATCATTACGATCCGATCGTAAACTCAAGCTGATGACACATCTTTGGCTGGTTAAAGTAAAGGACACAAAGGTTATCGTCGCTTACCTGTGTTTGATCCTCTGTTTCGACCCAATGGAGTAAACTTCCGGTGTGGAAAACGCGATCACGCAGATAATCCTTGATGGTTTCGGCAAGTTGTTATTCTAACTACCGGATGAATCAGCAATGTTCCACGACCACGATGCGATCCTACCCAACGGTACGCCATCGACAGTATGAAACGTTTTGAGCAATCGATCCCATTCCTCTCGGCACACATATGTCCGTGGAACATCTCAGGATCACTTTCCACCTACTGCGCACTCTCGCAGAAAATTCTCTCGCGGAAACATTTGCCTCGCAAACGTGTGTGTTTGATCGGGTTGTTCCCAAGCCTTCTCAAGAACGCGCAGGAATACCACAACGCACGTCTCCTCCCCTTTACACTAACACCCCTGGCAAGTGCGGGAGGGCGGACTACGTGCGAGACAACTCAGCAACCGAAAATAACGCGATCGGTTGGAAAAGTGCATCAATCTGAAACACATGTTGGATGTTTTTCCACCGTCCGGTCTCGCGTGTCTGGACGAGTTGTTTTCTTTGCTGGCGGTTGAGTGAGGGAGTAGCTGGCGGATATGGGTTGCGTTGTGGGATGCTTTCATGTTTCGAAACATTGTCGCATGGAAAGGGAATATCCATTTATTACGCAACGCATAAAAATATATTAATTAAAGCCCCCATTCCTATTGTCACATAAAGTATCGCGACCGACACCCGAAATGGTTCAACTTATGATTAAAAAAAAACACCATATAATAATCATCCTCAAATAAGAGGGGATCTCGGTAAACCGCCCTGGATTTTTCCGATAATGCACCATTTAGAGTGAAAGGCAAATTTTGGTGCATTTTCTTGGGACCCTTTAGCTCGAAGAAAATTATCAACCCCCAAAACCGTGGAAGAACATTGATCTTGATCAACGAGCATTTGCAACATTTCAAGCGATGAAACGTTTGAACCGGTTTGTTATTGTTTTGAAGGACTACCTCACACTGACACACCTTGGCAATCGCATGACAGCGCTAATGACAGTCGTTTGTTTTGAAACTGAACCGCGTGGTTGTGCAGCATTTTGGCCGGGATCCGGCAACTTTCCGTAACAAATCCGCTTGTGAATCTGTAGAAACGTGCCACACTTACCAAAATGACGACAAAACTAGCTAAACGTAAGCTGGAACCGAATGGTACCGAGTGTCCCGTTCGAGAGAAGAAGCAGAAATCGAACAAAAAGGCAAACGGAGTGCAACCACACGCGGCTAGCAAATCGACAGGCCGGCCTGCATCGCAAGTGTTCAAGAAACGCAAATCCAACGGGTACGTGGGCCCGAGCAGTGAGGAGAAAAAGATCAACAAAGTTGCGGAAACCTTTCGCCGGGAGCTGGAAACCGGAGTGATGGCAATGAGCGGTAGGCAGAGTTACACGAGCACCACCACGTGCAGTGATTCCATCGTTTTTTTTTATTTCTCCACAGCCATCCGCCACTTTTTGCAGGAAGCTTACGCGAATCCGGATATAGTGATGCATTACATTCGGTGCGGCGGTACATTTAAGCCACTTTTAACCATTCTGGCGTCCTGCGAGAAGGATAAACTGAACGATATCGCTGACTTATTGCATTTGGTGCAGCTTGTTCTGTTGCAGAGTTTGGATTGTGATGAAACGCACATGCAGTATGCCACCAAGTGTGTTAGGTCTATCATGACCAACTACCAGACGGTTGTTTGTAGTTTGCTGCAGGATCAAGGTGCGAATGCCATAGCAAGCAAAGCATCCGCTTTGCGGCTTCTCAAAGCTGTCCTGCTGGTGGATGGTCAAAGCCACTGGCGAGATGTGTTACGGTTGGTGGACACGTGCTGTGCTAAGATGGGTATGGTCGACTATCGTGAGTCAATTTTGCAAAGCAAGGGCTACATCGGGAAATCTTTGCGTACGGTGTTTATCGAGTTTAATCTAGCATTTCTGATCGATACGCCAACGCAGTTGGTCCGTTTCTGGTTAGCACGGCACTCGCTTGTTCACCCGCTGGTATTAAATCTCGTGTTTGATAGTATGGAAAATGTGGTGCTGGTCATGAAGACGCTACGGCAGTACGTGCTCGATAACCCGGACATCGACAAATACATCTACCGGACCGCATTTACACCGGACATTCTGAAGGCGCTGGTGCACGTGTACGAATGGGTCGGACCGGAGAAGCAGATAATCGGAGAGCAAGCTAAACAACAGGTGCTGAGCGCTGTAGAAGAGTTCGTCCTGCCGCTGCTCACCTCACGGCGGTGCTTTTTAGTTCCCAAAACGATTGATCTAGAGCGCGCCAGCCCGCGGTACCGGCAACTGTTGCAGGATTTGAGACGTACCCAGCTGCACGAACACCAACGCCGCCTAGTGCTCGGTATGTTGGAAATGTGTCCGGAGGTATTACCGGCAACGCTTGACATGTACGGAGGTATGCTGAAATCGAAAAAGGAAGAAACCCGTGAGATGGTAAAGCAGATGCTGCTGCTGTACAAACCGGACGAACTGATCGGGAAGCTAGAGAAGACCGTATCCGCCAAGGCTCTTTCGACGTTTGTGGTGAATAGTACGCTGCCGCGCACGGTACTCGAACACATCGGCACAGTGCTGGACACGCAGAAGGAAGCCATCGCCTACAGTTTGGAGTTACTCACGCTGATGGTAACCCGCTGTGAGGAATGTCTGCAAGCGATCGAAAGCAGCGGCATACTGGATCAGTTCGGGCGGAAAAAAGTGAAGGTAGACGCAATCAACAAGATCGTGGCCATGTTCCCAAGCGTCGATCGCGTCATGGCAGCGATGGAAATTCATCGCAGCGATCGTTCCGTCCTGCGGAAGGAAATAGCGCTAGAGCACGGGATGGATTTTTTGCTGGTTTGCATTCGCTCGTTCCGTGCGTACATTGAGTCTTCCTCCTTCGTCACCACCTTTCGCGACATTTTAAAACCAGCCTACTACGACGCTAGCGTTCAGAAACACTTTATAAACTACGAGTTCAAAGCGATCAAGGTTATTATTGCGTTGGAACCGCAGAGCGTCTCCTTCGGGGCCAGTCTGTTTCAGCCCGTGTTTGAGCTGCTTGCCAATGCGTACGTGAACGGAAAGGAAGATTTGCCTCGTGATGCTCTCGACCAGTTGTTGGCGCTGCTCCGCAACACAGCCCTGTTCGGCAACCGTGGTACGGAGATCGAGTTCTGGTTTCAGGCCATCAGGGAAGTCGATTCACCCGCTAATGTATCGGAGCTGATAAGCTATTTGGCGGAAGAAGTACTACGAGCTGCACAGCAAATCGGTCGGAAAGCGAATGCAAAATCAGCCATCGATCACAGCTTGATTGATGAGGCGTTTAATTTTGGTGCATCCACGCGAAAGGATGAGCTGAAGGCACTGTTCCAGAGAGTGGAGCAGGACACCGACGGGTCGATGCCATTCGCCGGATCGAAAGCTTTGCTCGACGCACAGGTAGAGCTACCGGTTGCAGACGCCTTCTTCATGCATCTGTTTGACAAAGCTACCCAAAGGCCGGCCAAGTTTCGTACATACTTCGAAGGGGTGGCATTGCGCTATCTGCACTACCTATCGCATCCGGAGATCGTTCATCGTGCTGTGAAGGCGCTAGAAGATGGGAGTGTGTCGAAGAGCGTGTTTAAGTATGCACACTGCTGGCTAACGGGCACTGAGTTACCACTCAGCAACATCGGCAAAAAAATTCTCCGCCCACTTAGCCATGCATTGCTAGCGAACGACAAAAGCTTCACTCTAGACAGTACATTTTTAAAAACCACTAAGGATTCACGCGGTGTCCTGTTGAACATGCTTCATCTAACTTTGTTCTACTTCTGTCGCTGGGTAGTGTCTCGCCAGCTCAGCCCGAAGCGTGTGGAAACAACGAAGCACTACTGCAATCTGCTGCTCGAATGGCTTCTGCGTCCAGGTGTACTGACGGAGCGCGATGTAGGCGAGTTGATGGAAGGCGTTTTCCTGCAGCGGCCAGTTATCTTCCAACACTTTACGATAATCAAGCGCGATGAAGATGCATTGCGCCGGCTGGTGTCGGAGTTCGTGTATGACCTTATGCAGATGATACACCATTTGCCGCACTTTGAAACGTACACCGAGTTGTATTCCAACAAGATCATTACTGAGCTGATCCAGGTTTCGACGGCTGATGCCGAAACGCGACTGGACGGCGAACTGGCCGAGAAGTTGCTGGCCATTTTCAAGCTCAACGAACGTCACTGTGTAACGCTTCTGCGGCATTACGCCCAATTGCCTGCTGGAATCTTTGTCACCGGGAATCAACGCACGTACCATTACAAGCAGCTGTGTTTTGCAATGCAGCAGCTAATTGTGCGTAACCGATGCCGTCAGGAGCACTTCCTGCCGGAGGAAGCCGTCCGTGGGGTGGTCCGTATCTACAAGGAATGTGGACAAGGTGGACAAACCGGCAGCGGAGTGATTGAGTTGGAGGAGTTGGAACAAACCTTGTACGAATATTTCGATATGTTCCCGCATAGTATCGCACAGGTCGATCCGGATCTGATGCGTGTGTTCTTCGACAACAGTCGGCGAGTCAGCAAATCGATGGTCAAACTTGCGTCGTTTCTGCTTGCACGTAGTTCCCATTTTCACGGTCCATTTCTGCAGCTTGTCGGGGAGAATGCTGCCAAAAAGGAGCTGGTTTATCCTTTGCTGAACGTTGCCTTCCGACGTGGCATCATTACCGAGTCGATGGCCGAAGAAAAGGAAGGCAAAGCTTTGCTCGCCCAAATCTACGCAGAGTTCAAAGGTCCAATTCTAAAGATGTTGGAAAAGCCAAACAAAGCTGCAGTGATTTATCGCGATAATGTGCTAGCAAGCGAACAGCTCGTGCGGCTTTGCATGCCACGCAACGAATGTGTGGATTTTGCGCGGAAAAAGCTTCGCATCGAGGCGGTCGAATCGTTCCAGCTGCGAGTGCTGATGGAGATATACGGGGCGGCACTGAAGTCATCGTCCGAGGGAGGAAATGCAAACGTACTGCAAACCGTGTATTGCAACGGGTTCACCGTACTGTTGCAATGTTTCGAGGCACTGTTTCGTACGATTTCTTCCGCACAGTATCTGCTGCATCAGGATGGACACATGCAGCGACTGAACGAGCTGACTCTTGCGACCTACCGCTGGGCTATGCAGGCATCTCGGTACCACATCAACGATGATAAAATGTCTTTCGAGTCGGTAACGAAGACAGGACAGTGGAATACGTTTTGTAAGAACTGTTTGAAGTTGGGGTTGGAAACGGTACGTCGAGGAGATAACGATCGTCGCTTCGATGAGCGGTTGCACGTTTTGCCGAAGCTGATGGCAGTTTTGGTGGAGCTTTTCTATGTTGATGGACAAAAGGAGCAGACCGAAATCGAACGATACTATGACTGGGCACTATCGCACTCCAACTTCCTCCGGTTGTTGCTGTTGCAGTATCAGTTCCAACCGAAGACTGCCCTCGTACAGCTGATGTATGCTCTTGCTCGTAAAAACCCTTCCGTGGCAAATGAAAAGCATGTGCCACTGTTACTAGGAGCGTACGGTGCCACGCTAACGGACGCTAATCGCTACATTCTGGCGCTTCTTCAACACTACGAACGTTCGGGCGTACAGATGCACGAGTTTCGACCATTCCTGTGGGGTGAAACGGCCATCAAACATTTCTCCCTCGAATCTAGAGCAACTGCCGATGGTGATGGAACTGAAACACCCGGTGCCAATCGTGGGACGCAGAACTCGTTTCGGATGAACGTTTCGGAGGTGTTTTCGTTGTTGGTGGAAGATAAGATGATTAACATGATTGAAAATTTCCCCGTCTGGCGAAAGCTTGATGCCTGTTCGCAACTTCCGGAGACAAACTTTGAGCAGCTCGTGGAACAGGCGGATGCGGAAAAACGAGGACTTCTAGTGGATTATCAAGCGAACACTCCTGTCGAGCGGTTCGTAGAGAAGTTTCGCCGCGGACACGGTAAGAAGTTGAACCCGCATAGCGATTTGCTGGAAATGCACACCATCAACACAGAGATAAATTCCGTCACGTATGATCCTGCCTTCCTGATGCCTATGATGAACTATCTGTACTCGAGCGAGCAGTCGGACATGCTGCGTCGGGGCATACGGTCCGGCATCCTTACGCTACCATTCTTGTGCCTTTCGAGTAACGACGAGCAGATGCGGCTGGCAGCTGGCACTATACTTCTGCGCATCCGTGGCCATTTGGAGCTGACAAAGCGATTGACCGACTCGAAGACATGGTTGCATCTGCTAGCTATCGTGCAACGGAGATTCATCGATATGTACGCGACCGCTGCTAGCTACAACGAAAACGTACACAAACAAGGACATGTCCCAAGAGCACCGTACCTGTCGATGCTTTTCATCGCCGAAACAGTCAAACTGCTCCCGAACGTACTGAGCAAACTTCACGCACCAATGACGCAGTATCTCATCAACCAGGATGTGTACAACTTCCGCATGGTGCCCAACTTTCTGCCGCTGTTCAACAGCAGCGACGTGGAAAACAATGTCCAGCGTATGTTTATGGTACGGACGCTTCATCTTGGCGTAAAGTCACATCGCGACTTTGCCGTCCTGCGTGCCTCACCAATCATCCAGGTGATGATGGGCTTCCACGGTTCGCCACTCTCTAACCGCGAGCTGAATATGGCCATCCTGAACCTGCTGAACGCCATTGCGAAGATTCCAAAATCCTGCCAATTTCTGGTGGATTCACTCGGTTTTGTCGGTTGGCTTAGTGAGCGCGTTGACGCGATCGAAAGTTTCGAGTTCGACACGATCGAAGCGTTCCTGGGGCTGTTAAGCGATTGCTGGTACTCGTTGCAGGTGATGGCATACTCGTACGGCACGCAATCGCAACGTCATCCACGCTCGACAGTGTTCTTCCAGCGTGGCATCCTGATTCTGACGCTCAAGTTTCTTCCGCTACTCTCACCGCGCAGTTCGAGCACCACGCTGAAACGGTTCCTCAACTTGCTGGAAAAAACAACCTCCCCGTGGCACGGTTACCAGCATCTGATGTCGCTGGTCAGTGCCGAGGTGATGCAGCAGCTGATGGAGTACTTCGAAACGCTGTTCGCCGAGCAGGGCGATCTGTTGTGGTGCGTACGGTACGTGAGACAGTGCGGCACGTTCGGTATTGATGATGACGCGTCGATGGGCAGAAAGTTGCAGGAGGTTGATGTTGATCAGACAAACATTCTCGTTGTACTCGCGCTGAGAAGGTTTGTTGTGCGTTGGTGCAACTGCCAGAAAGGTGACGCGGGCATTGAAGTAAAGGATGAGCTGGAAGAGGTAGACGTCGTGATGGAAGGTGTGAACACGGGAAATGATGAGGATGGTGGTGACGAAAATGGAGTAGCAGATGAAACACCAACGGACGAATGAATGTGTTCGATATGAGAACATTTATTTCTACAGCAATAAGGTAACAAAGAATGTATTGAATAAATGAAGATAGAATTGTAAAGTATCTCTCGAAGAAGGATATAATGATGACTAGTCTGAAGCTCGAAAGATTTGTGCAGTTTTATTCGTGAGAGACGGCCAGACCGTATTGCTTAAAATTATACACTTAAAGCTAAACTTAATCTATAATGGCACATTGGTTTGATGCCATTTTCTTTTCCATACCGTGAAAGGGCACTTTATCCCGGGTGTACTAGGCTGCGGTACAGGCAGTTGATGAATATAAAATTTTAAAACTTGATCGACCTGCCGATCAACATGCAAAAGCTTTGCAAGAGCTTTTACATTTCCTTACAAAAGCTCTCTTGCTCTTTTGAATAAAATTATTCTCTCTCATTGATTTTTTTTCTCTTCTCTCGATTAGTAATATCTCCCTCTCTCTCTTTCCCATCGCAAAACAGGTTTTTCATTGGGGAATATAATTTATCGCATAGTGAGAGGATTGCAATACTACAATAAGTGCGAGATTGTAACTCACGCTCTCCCGGTGTGCTTTTCTTTATCTCATTCTGTCCGCAGCTTCACGCAGATGTCAGAATAATGCGCTGCACAGTAATCTCTCAGCTTAGCGTTTAAGCTCTCTGCAGAAGAAATTCAAAAGAGTTGAACGCCACTGCCAGCGATGAACCTTTCACGTATGCGATGCGTTACTATTAGAGCTTCCGTCGGCGAAAGACGCGTGTTTTTTATATTTTCGTTCCGTAGAGCCAGATTCGATAGTGACAATCCATCAATCGAATAACGTGATTCCGGTTACATGGAATTAATAAGGAATCTTAATCCGATCCCAAGTGTTCGCTGTACGTGTTCGCGCAAGCTCACACACAGTTTCGTTTCGGCGCATCGCAACGCGCCGCGTGTGTGTTGAAACAGTGAGTTCTTCTTATTCCTTTGCGTGGTTTCGCGCTGCAGTCGTCTCTGTTCTGTTTGTTTGCTGTTTGTGGTCTGGTAACATCAACCTCCTTCCCGACAACCCGCGGTGCTAGAGTGTGGTAGACGCAGACGGATGGTTGATATATTAATTTTCTTCCTTCGTTCGTACCGTTCCGTTTCGTTCGTGACCCATTCTTCCTGCCGGGGCAGGATGCGGCCAGTGCACCGTGGAACGGTGGGACGCGGTTTGTCATGCCGTTGGTAAACATGGCGTCCTCGGTGACATTGTCGCTGCTCCGTCATTGTTCCACCCAGCTTGACTGTGGCAAATGTATCGTGTGTATGTGTTGTGCCGTTTGCGGTTAACTCCGTCTCAGTAAAGCGTGTAGTGTGTCAGACATTTCTACTACAGAAACGCCCAGCATTAAAAATCATCAGTAAAGAGAAGAGTTATTCGTACGTATTGGATTACTGCTTCATCAGGGCGCTATCAAGCGCTAATGCAAGAACGCAAGGTGAGAACCGACAACAATAAACATTGATCACGAATGCCCTTTTTCGGTCGATCTGGGTGAACAAGTCCCGACGGAAGAGCACCCGAGAGAATGTGGAAGGAAAACAAAATCAAAACAAAATTAGATACACCTTACCACCGAACAAAACAAGTCGATCAAACACGTTCGATTAGAGTCCAGTGTTATTTGATGGTTTCTTTTCTTCGATTCCTTAAAGTGCGTTACCGTTAAAGCTTACCTTTTTCGGGGCATCTTTTGTTGCGTTTTGGCTAGATCCTTTTTTTTGTGAGAACAAGTGTAAAGTGTAAAGTGACAACTACCCCTGCACCCAATCATCATCTCAGCTGTGTGTAATTTAATACTTCACCGATCGTTTGGCTTTTGGTGGCGATCGTACCTATATCAGGTGTTTGTCTGTGTGTGTGTGTGTGTGGGAAATGTTGTAATGTGTTGTGTTTCCGCAAGAAGAAACATCTAGCGAATCCTTTATTTTGCAAAGTGCAAATTTTGTTTTGTTTTTAAGCTGGGTCACACAGCAATTGGTCGTTCGGGAATTGTGTTGTAAAGCAGCCAAGTTACCAAGGCGGTTCGGTTATCGGGCTCCGAGTTGCCCTGCATCATCCGGCGAGGTTCTCTATTTTGAACCGGTTCGTGTAAACGCGTATGTACGTGCGAGTGTTTTACTGGTGTGCGTGCTAGAAGCATCAGCAACAGCAGGAAGCAAAATCCGCTCGAGACGACATCGTCGTTGAATTGCGGAATTACTTGCGCAGAATAGCAATTGCGCAAGCAACGTTCAAACGGTGTGTGGGGGTAGGGCGTTTAAAGAAAGGGGATGGAAGAGTGAGGATCGAGAAGAATTGAGCAAAAAGGAATTAAAAAGTGCATCTTTTGCTGGCATCGAACAAGAGTGAGAAGAACCAACTTAAAAATCCCCCCCAGTCTCGTTTACGCAGGTTTAAGCGCACGAGATACACGCACGAACACGTACAAAACGCACTCCAGGGAATAAGCCAGGTGAGTGGAAGGCCCTTTTTTCTCTCCAGTACTGTTTTGCTGCTGTTTTCATTTTTCCCCAACCCCGTTCGGTTCGGTTTTCCAGCGCTAAAGTTTGGGTTTTATTTTCCGATTTTTTTTTTCAATGTTAACGAATCGAACGTAAACGTTTGACGTTTCGTTTCGTTTGTTCTGCCTGCGTGTTCCCGTGTTTATCACAATTTCCTTTTCCATCCCATCTGGCTCGGGTCGGGTTGCGGTTGTGTGCGTGCAATCGTGCGGACGCGCGCGCGCGCGCCTTCCGTTGCCTTGGATACGGAAAGAGTTGGACGCGGCAAGCGACGAACCTTTAACGCTACTTTAAACCCAACAAAACCGATCCCGATCGCAACGTCAGACGGTGCCTTTTTGGAATGTTTCTCCCCTGTTTCGGTGAACCACATTCTTCCACACATGATCCGTCTTAACATCCCTCCTCCTGCCCCTCGCCCCCCCCCCCCCCGGGGCCGTTCTACGCCTCTGCGTGCGAGAGTGTGTTTCATTCTGGTGGCCTGAATTTGGCTTGTTCACTCGTTTTGCTATATTATTTTGGTCCTCCAAACAAATGGTGCTGTGGATGTATCGGTATCGCGTGTGTGTGTATGCTTTAAAGTGACCACCAGTGGGAAGCATCTCCCCGGGTACAGAGAACACATTGCATGTGCTCACGTTTGTAGCAATACCCCGAGAGCTATATTTAAATCGTTCTTTTCCGCAATGTCTCGGGGGCTGGATTGTCGAACCACTCCAGACGGATGACTTTGTGTTGTGTGTGTTAAAATTGGCATCGATTTTATAAAATTACCCATTTATTTTTCCTACCAACCACGCAAAGGATCGAAATAAATGCCCAAAAATCACTCCTTCTGCTCAATTTGCATCCTGTTCTGGGTGGTAGCTAGGGCGGGAGATACACCTGAACGTACCGGTGTGGTAACGGCAAACATTGGCCCATTTTTTCCCTCGCCAGACATTGGGTATGGTAGCAGCAGAAGAATAACTCTTCAACTCCTAGCGTTTCGACCGAACCGAGGAGAAGATGCATGCCATAATAATTGTGATCAATTTAGGCTTGGCTGGAAGGCTTGTTTTTTTGGGTAAAAGTTTTCTTCTGCTCAATATTCGGCTTAGTGTCTGCGGATGATAATGCAGAAGATTACAATGATGGTGCACCATCTTCAGCGCGCACACACACACACACACTACGTCGGAATGTGTCGGTGCGCTTTGGTCGGATGGAAATGGCCGGCGGTGTAATGCAGAAGAACCAGTTTTCCACCATCATCTGGTTTGTTGTGTCGGTCGCGGGTGCGGGTGTTCAAGGATTTTGAAGTGGCAGCAACTTTATAACACAAGGGAATGAAAATGCAATGAAAATGAATGCTTTCTTTCGACGCAATGTACACAATTGTGTATGGAAATGGCCACTGTGAGACGTATTTTAAAAATGCTTTGCTGCTCAGTGTTATGTAGTTGAGTCTTAATAATGAAAACAATTCCTAACCGTACCCCGAACTTCTTTAAAGCCTCTTGTTACGCCTATGAGTATGCAATCATGTAATTCTGCGATCGTGTACATATGTTAGTATAGTCTAGGTATAGAATAGGTCTTAGTGTAAGTAGTATTGTAAATATGTAGGTGAATAAAGCATTTTAGTCTTAACGTAAACCCCCGACGGAAAGGTCACAGCAACGATCCGAAATAAGCAAGCGAGCTATCGAACACCTCTTCAACAGGGTTTTTTCAATGGCGAAAATAAATGTTCTTTGTAGCAATACGGCCTTCATGAACAAAAATAAAAGATATCTTGTGGGATAGTTGCGTTACTTCTGCGGTATTTGCTTTACAAATTGGAAAAAATATGTATCCATGCTTGGGAAAGAGTTAAATCCAACATCTAGTCGAAGGGGTTGTTGGCACTAAAATTTAATTTTCCTTCCAAATACACCAATCTCAAATTACTATCTGGATTTTGTTCACCCGAAGAAATATCCCTGTAGATAATAAACTCAAAACATGTAAATCTACTGGCCGAAGAACCTCAATAATAGCTTATAGATACTATTAAGGCGTTGTTGTGCTTAATGATTTTTTTTTTTAAAGAGGCATCCATATGAAGGTTAATGTTTAATGTATATTTCTTCCTCCATGTACGGTTTAATAAAGAAATCAAAGAATGCAATCAATAATAATTAAATCTAAAGCCTAGCTGCTTTAGGACATTAGCATTATGAAGAATATTGATTCTTCAGGGAGGAGTCATCCGAATCTTTATGCGACTCTTAAAAGATTCCAGAATTTCCAAGGCCTTAAAGATCCGTGTAGATCAATTTGGAGCATTAACAAAGAAGAGCGCGGATTTTAAGACAAAACTCCTCATTAATTTCTCGCAATCAATGGATCATTGCATTCGGGACATTTCATCTTGTATAGAATTGTATATTGTTGAGGAAGGTAAAACAAATTTAAACGCATAACAACACTCTTCCTTAGAGATCCTAAAATCTTCAAGGGTTTTAGGAATCTTTGAGGATCAATGAATCCTCACTATAGAGATTAAGAGTCATTCATTTTGTTCAAAATTCATCTCAACAGTTAATTAAGGAATTTCTTCAAAACATTCTTTTGGTAGCAGTGTCTTATGCCATAGTTGATTTGTGTTACGGAAAGGCATTCCATGTAAGTTAAGTATCCGTCAAATCCCAACCTCCGGTAGAATTGTTCAACTGCAACTTGTTTTCATGTGGAGAAAGTACCCGTACGGGTCAAAATGGTTGCCCCCGTAGACCTTGTGTCGATCGAAAACTTCAAGCAACGCATATTCCACCAAGCAATCATGGAAATCTTTTATTTTCCTGCATGTGTTTCATTTGTTTCACATTGCTTCCGATCGAAGCCATCAATTGGCTCAGAGTCAAAGTGTCGGCGTTGTCTGGCACACAACACACAGACGCACAACCTCACGGACGACGGTGGAGCGGTGGCCGCCGCCTTGGTGAACAGGAAAATCTAGCTCGGGAAAACGAGGTGAATCGAAAATCGGTTCAGAAGCCGCGAGGCCAAACCATTTACCACACCTCGCCCGTTTTGTAGAGCGTCCGTTTCTTTCCCTCCGCTTCGGCGAACTAATTGAGACACAGATGCGAGCCTGGGGTGTCATGGCGTAGACGGCGAACCCGATAAAAGCAGCCAAGAAGCGAAGCAACCTAACAGCCATTGTTTCCACTGAACTGGATTGGAAACGTTCGGAAACGGCCCAAACGAACGTGCCGAAGCCGAAAGTGCGATCTGTTCGTCACAGTTTTTGGACTTTCTTCGGCAATGTTGCAATACCGCCCGAAGGTTCAACGGGTGGAAAGTTGTTTTGCACTGCCGTGGGCTTCCCTTTCCCAAAACGTTTGTGGGCTTGTTTTTTTTTTTGTTTTCCTTCTTCTGACTTCTACGAAAGTTTCGACCCAATATTACCTTGCAGAGCTTCAAGAGCGGATTTTTGTTTTGTTTTACACCAATTAAAATGCATTATTATGCTGTCTATTGATTGGCTATGATGGAGCGAACATTTCCATCATAAATGGTTCGCTTCAAGTGAGAAAATTGGATGTACACACCACTCACCTTTCCCATTGTCCGGTAATGGATTTTTTTCCTCCCCCAATGAGGGAAGAAAATTTGTCTCCGTCAAACACCAAACGGGGGTAGTTACAAACGTTGTACAATCGATCGGAAACGATTCAAAAGCTTTACAGAAAGGTGTGGCCCATTTTGTGGCTATTTGTTGCAAAACGGCACGACATTTTACACCAACATCAGTGTGACGAGGGCGAACGGGCATACTCCCACGAAGCAATTGAATAAATCGTGATCACCTTCCATTGCAACCCGAGGCAGCAACAATAAAAAAACAGGTGCGATTTTATTGCTCCCAAAGCGCCTAAACCTTGACACCAGTTCCAACTCCGTACGACATTTTGCGGTTCGATTTACGGCATTCGGTTTAGGCTTTATTTGAAGTCAGTAGGCTTTTCGCTTTTTTTTGTGTGTGGCCATTTTCTGAACCAACTTAGCGTAATGCGTTTATACCTAATGCTTGCTTAAAAGCTTAACTTTAAGCGGGAAATGGGAGTGCAAAGAGAGAAAAAAAAGGTCTGAAACTCCACACCTCGTCAGGATCGTTCGAATAACTCGCGTAAAGGCTAAAGTGGGCAGGTAATTATTTACGCGCTCCAGATTTAATGGCGCATACCCTCTGTGCCGGTGCGCCATTTTGCAAGCTTACCCGTGAAAATGGTTTCTCCGCCGTATCGTCACCGGAGTTCGCTTTACACAAATCGGCCACCGCTGACATTAGGTTCTTCCACGTACTGCCTAGCATCGGATCGATTTCCAACCACCCGTAGGGAGAAGCCACCGGAAAAAGCGGGAAGATGATGAGGATGCTGAGCTCGTGATGAGCTTTGGCGATGATGACAATAATGGCGCAACGGGGTAATGATGGCGCAAAAAGGGTTCGTTTTCCGGCGAAGATGCGCCACACCGGGCGATAGACGGGTAATCGATCAGCTCATTACAGCAAGCAAACGAGCGTTGGGCCATCGGGTTGCATGGTTGTGTTGACGTCGGTGTAATTACACTGACAGTGAACAACAACTTTCCCGTGATAGAGGAGGAGTTTATGATTAGGGTCTCTTTTGCGCTGTGGTTTTACTGGTTCATGCGCCGGAGAGCTGAGATTGAATTACTTATGGATCATTTTATGACACGCGATTTATGATGATACTATGCAAATCGGCTCAGGATATCCTTCAGGTATACTTCCGTTTTTTTTTCTTTCTCTGAGGCTTTCTAAGACTTGTAGCAGACATTTTTATGAGATGAAAACTGATGAACCAGCTTTCCAGTAACGTTGTCAGCACCTAATTGCGGTATATTTACAGCGATTTAGAGAGAAAGAGTAATTTGTTGGGATTAGTTTTAGACGACGGTTAATATGTTGAATAACTTCACTGGTACCACCCTATATGAATAGTGTAATATATTAATACTCAACACTTCGCATCTGTTAAAGTATGTAAAAAATACGAATTTTGATTTGTTAACAATCCGCACGTTTGAATAACTTTATAGTACGTCATACAAATTATTGTTACAATTACTGTTTATAGTCTTTCATGTCATTTCAATGTATTTACATTATTCTCTTACATTATTTCATTAACGAGGTAGGATTTAGTATCAGCTTTTTGTTTTTGTTCACGATTTAAATTAGCAACGGAACATGTCTTACCAATTATAAAATTTTATCCCAATTATTATAAGAAACATGTTTTATTTTTTAACAACAAAGATTAGAAATTTAAAACTATAAATTACGATAAATTTTCATCCAAATGAAATAAGAGAATATGGGACGATGTTTATCACGGACATTCAACCACAAACTGATAAGCATTTTTGCTTGCCATATTCAATTAAAGGTTTTTTGTTACAACTTAACCGAATATTTGTGAATCGAGTTTACATGAGATTCGATCTCTCACATTCGGTGTACTAGACTGAACGCCCAGGCACAAGACCAAGGTGACCTCATCGAATGCTATACGTTCGCAATGAACCGGATGTTACACATTTATAATCTACCTTTCAGAATGCACACTTTTAAAAGCGACATAACAAAATCTTTTTTGCAAGAAAATTAATTCACCACTCTTTTGCAGTATAATTGTAAAAGTAATTCATACCACCGCACACAAAAAAAACACAACTCAAATGAAGTGTGCAGCAATCTTTACTTATGAAATGTAAACTCATTACATCTTTAGCTGCACCCAACCCAAGTACCCGGCCAAGGACGATTGAGGTTTACGGTGTGAGTTTCATTTGGAGGCAAAATTTCCATCCGTCGGGCGGTAATTTGTGAAACGAAACCAACCCGTTTAATGCGTGTTCATCTCGGGCGGGCTTTTTTTCTTTATTTTCTCTAACTGCAACCGATGGCACGGAATGGGGAGTAGATTTTGCTTTCCTTTTGCTTCTTCCAAATCGAGGTCAACTGGTAATTATGCAAACGAAAAAAAAAAACGTTCGTAAACGGTGTCGTTCGTGCATTTGTCCCTAGATGGTGTGACTGTTCTTAAAGGGCAGTGATGTGTATAATATGTATTAAACTTCAATTATTTAACATCTGATAGTATTTTATTGATATTTTCCATATATTTTACTCTTTATTGTCTTAATTTCAAATTTTATTGACACAGCGAAAATCCAAATTGTGTATTAACATTTTTTTTTGCAACGTTTCACCTAGGGTATTGAAATCCAAATTTTTATATTTACAATTTTTCACTTCACAATAATTGGCAGAACAGATATCGTAAAAAAGTAGAATGAGACGATGTTCATAAGAAGTTGGCACAACATAGATAAAATACATTTAATAAATAATTAACATTATAAACAATCCATACAGTTTGATTAGTTCATCGAAAAAATATCTTTAAATTGCTCGGGATGAAAACAGGCTGGAAATACACTGCTTTAGCGTGTATCTATTCCCGATGAACGCGTCGAAATGAACGCTTGTGACAGTTCATTTCCGATTTATCGTCTTACGATCTTATTACTTTCCTGTTCAACGGACCCACGATCGTTTCGAGGATTAATGGAATATGATGCCTAATGTGCCGGTCAATCTTCTTTCTCAATCTTCCCCTTCTTCCTTTCTCTCTCTTTCACACACACACACACAGACAGAGGGTGGTTTATGGATGTTTGGGCGATAATGCCCTTGGGGCATGGCTTTTTTTTTACATTTACCATCTCCAAAGGCCTACAAACCATCAACGGACGCGCAGTTTAACGTTCGCTGCGTCGGAAGGGAAAAACGACTGCTATCGAAATGGTGTGAAGCAGCGTATAAACTAATCATTTTTCTCCGCTTCTATTTTGCCTCCAAACCGTTTATGGCTTAGAAAGGTAGAGCCACAGCACAGAACGCCGTTAAAATTCGTGTGCCAAGCAATAAAATTCCAATCCCCCTATTCATCGTCGTTCGACCCTCGGCTGGGGTTGGGATGGATACTTTAGCTTCCCGCACCCGAGAAAAGAACACCCGTACTTTGTTTGTGATGTTCCGTGCGCTGGAGTAATAAAACTAGAAAGAGTGGAACGGCAAGATGCCATTTTAAATGCGATATTTTCGCATTATCGAACCTCGGTAGCCATTTTCCATTTCCTTCAATCGAAAATGGGGAATTTTTTTTTTAATTTTCGGTGAGAAAATGTCCATTCCCGGCACTTTGCATTCTGTGTGGTGCTATCAACCAAACGTCATCCTGCCGATCGGGAAACGCACGGCAATAAGAAATGCAATCAGTTTTTATTGAACTCCGCGGACGCGGAAATTATTAGCCCAATGGAATTGAGTGAAACAAATGGGAAAAATCGCACCGATTGTTGTCATTTGTTGTGGGAAAATAGGAACTTACAAACGCGCACCGAAACAACAGCCCAATCGTCGTGGTTATTTCGTTTGCTACTAATGATGTTGATAAAGCATTAATTCACAGGTGTACAAAAGCGAGAAACAAACTCGATTGGTTATTTTGTGTTTTTAACAGTTATTTTACAATAAAAAAAAGGCAACATAACTGGTTCCGTTTGAAAAGGGCACAACTTTTGGTGCTTTATTTTTTCATTCCAAATAAATCAACTGTTTGCCTTCGAGAGGATTTGCATATTTTTGCACACCGGCCGAGGCACGCAAAGTGGAGCAAAAACAACCTTCAGCTCGCGAGCTTTACATCTACTAGATATTATTTACCCCATCTTTAAATTTAGGTCAAACAAACCGTGTGCAGGGGCCCAATTGTGTGTAAATTTTCGTACACCCAAAAGGCATTAGAAAACAAACAGGAAAAGTAATGGTAGTAGTGAGCTGGCTTACATTGTTGTGTGGCTAGAGTGACGAAAAGTGGTTTGAAGCACTGGAGGATGGAAATGTGCAGTGCAAGACACATAAACGATCCTAATGTTTGCTCTTATTGTCGTCGTCTCGTATGTTTCGTATGGCACTTGAAAGGCAGCATCTTTACACGAACTCAATTATCTGTCGGGTTAATTGTCACTTTAAGCAACAACTTACTTGTACGCGTTGGAACATTCAATTCCAGGGCAGGTGTTGGTTTGGGTAGCCGAGCAGGAGTGAACCTTCTTGTGTTGAGCACGAGTGAACCACTCTTCAGAATCTCGCTGTACGTGTAATTTCTTCGTGCAGGGTGTAATAATCGGATGACAAGCTACGTTGATGCAGTGGTCTATTAATGTTGTTTAATTTTATATGCAATAAAACTTGATTTTTTTTTCAGATATTACTATAAACTAATTCATGCATTTGTCATCAAAAGCATCCCCAATGAGGCAAATCAATTATTGTCTTTATTAGTTATTTCAGTTTAAAATTTTCTTTTTAGCTTAAAAATCTAGTTTTTGATAAAACAATTTTTCTCCAAACGTCTCTCTTTCTTCTTCATGTCTCTTTCTTCATGATTAGTGGATAAAATAAATTTATTAAAATATTAATAACTATTCACCCGATTCTTCCGCTTTTTGGCTCTACAAAACTCAAAAGATGTTGTTCTGTTCAAAAGAACTTGGGTTTTTCAATCCGTCGATGATAAATCAATAACAGACCGCAAAGCCGAATATTGCAGACCGGATATTGTACTTCCAATAGTTTAGAGAATAAGAAATAGGATATAACGTAAGAGAGAACAAATCAGATGGGATTTCGTACAGGCTTGGTCATGTGAACGGCAAGTGATATAGCTACCGTTTAGGAATTTCGGGGCTTCCGAATGAAGAAAACTTCCTTAACTAATCCTAATCTTCAGACAATGTGTGAAAACGATAGAAGTTCAATTTTGAGCGACTTCGAGGTTTTAAAATGCCCTAGGATTTACATTAGAGTTTGCCATCAAGTAGAGGCCACAAAATAAAATCTTTAAATATTTTGTTTGAAATTTTCAAAGTATTTCCGGAGATAAACGAATCTCCATTAAAGTGCCTCAGAGCCGTACATTCTGCTTAACAATTATTCCAGATTTATGAATCTGAATGCGATCCATTTTACTCGCTTCATAAATAGCAAGGGCTTATTATCATATTGTAAACTCTGAGAAGATTATATCGTGTCCCTGAAAGGCTTATTAGTTGCTTTATGTTTCCTCCGGAACGCATGTTACGCGATGGAGACGAAACCGATTATAGACCGCTGACAAACCGGAACCAGACCACCACGACACGCAACGTATCGGGTCGGCTCCTCTTCTGTCTTAGCATAGCGCCGCGTGGCGTAGGTTTGTCAACAACGGGATGCACTCGTTGCGTAAGTGAGGCAGCCAATTTCCGCCTCGCAAAGTAGTATTATTTTCGCCGATCAATTTCACCGGTAGCTAGCCAACTGTCATCTCGTGCATGAAGAACACCGTACTGTCGGCTGGGAGCTACTCGACCGGGCACGTTTGCTCTCCACGCAATAAAGTGATTAACTCTACCGCACACTACCATTCCTCACGATCACCTTGCAGTAGTGTTCGCCCTACTCGGGTAAACAACTTATCGCACAAACCACCTAGCAAACGAGCGCTCGCGATTTGACAGATTCGCGCAACGGTAGTCGTTTTTTGTTGTTGCTGCAACACCACAGAATGAAGGAAGTTAATGTGAAAATCACACACACACACACACAGACATTCGCTTGGTCCAGTTTGAGGCGGCAGTCACTAGAAAGGCCAGCGGTGGGATGAATTATTTGCGAGCCCGTACACCGACGACCTCCAGATCTTGGAACGTGTTTCGGGCGCGCATGCTGCCGTGTTATTTATTCCCTAGCGCTCGACTTTATTTTCTCCCGTTTGTTTTCTGCGTTTATTGTGTGTTTTCTTTTTTTTTTTGTGGGTTGAGTCCACATTGCGATCGGCCTCACAATAATCGGTAGTCGACCTTTCGCGGCATTTGTCATTGCGCCGCCATTCTACACCGCGAGAACACAACCACTTCGCTCCGTACGGTTGTGCAATTCATTATATCTGCTTCTTGAATTGTTTTATTAGCCAGAATTTGACAGAGTGGTTTTTTTGCTGTTGCTTGGTCCGAAGGTCAATGACACTCGAGTAGAAGGCGAGAAGAAGGAGCGTGCACGTGCTGCGGATCGGACAAAATGGTTGTGTTGTCTACGATGTCGGACAAGGCTAAACGTGTACAGATTAGTATCATACGAGTATCGATTTCTTATTCATCTGTTTTGGGATATAAAAAAGTGCAGTAAATTGAAAAAAAAACTACACACACAATAGAAACAATGAATTTTCAGATTAAGGTCCGGGGATTTGCGGTGTCCGAGGGCCTCAACTGCTAAAGTACTGAACATGTCCTGTTGAAAGACAGTCAAATGGGACTCAATGTAATATATGCTACATTTGAGAACCTCAGAAAACATTGGATAAATATACAAAGCCAAAAAGCCTCTATAATATGAATAAAAAAATTGAATAAATGTAACTTCCGAATCCACAGCCGCTAACTGGGATGTTGGGAGCCATGCGTTGTGAGCTTCAATTCAATATGTTCATTATTTGAAGGCTCTGAAGATCACTACCGTCCTATTGGAACGTAGGAAGATGGGAGCCGAGGTGGAAGGCCCTTACTTTCAATCAGCATGGCGCCTTCATGATGTCCACCGATAGGCACCGAAGCTCGCTACTGTCAACATGTTTGACGAAGTGGTAACCCCAACATTTTTTTCCGATTGGTTCCAAGATTGGTTCGAAGAGAGGCTTGGTTAGTCACTGTATAAATATAACTTCCAAGCTCACTGTAAATGGTATGGATGTCCTCTATTAAAGTAGCCCTCAAATCATTATATCCTAGATTAGAGGGCCACAAGATTCACTGGATAGTTGCAGCTTCAGAATTCAATGGAGCTAACATCCACTTGATAGCTCCGAATATCGCCAATAAATATAAGGTCATAATAAATAATAATAAAATAAATATAAGGTCGAATATAAGGTCGTCATATTTGACGTGCTGGTGGGTCTCTAAACTTAATTTTTTTTGCAGTCTTCAAGGGACACCCTTCTTTCAAGGTGGGCCTCAATTCAATATATCCTTCATTTGGAGATCCTGAAGATCGCTTCAGTCGTCATATCCGACGAAATAATGTGCCTCAACAACCTTTCTGGCTCCAAGAGGCTTGGTTCATCACTGGATACATATATATAACTTCCAAATGCACTGAAAACTAACTTAGATGTTGTAATACCCCTATCAAAGCGGCCCTCAATTCAATATATTCAACACCTAGAGCTCCTAAAGATCGCTTCGTCGTCAGATTCGACATAGTGGGGGGGGTCGCAACTTTCATACCTCGTGGGACCTCCAAGAGGCTTGGTACGTCATTGGTTAGATCTGGTTCGTGTGTTGTGCAATTACAAATTGGTGAAAATCATTTCCAATTTACTGTCTTCCGATAGATACCGTAACTCGCGATTGTTCGAGATAATTTATCAATAATCTTCCCTCCTTCGAATAGGAAACAATTGGACGCTAATCTAATCCCGAATAGACGTACTAATGAGAGAGCCAACGAGACAGTGGTCCGTTTGATTTCGTTCCATGTTGAGGTTCGTTTTTTTTTCTGGCTAGATTATGACGTGCCCCTGTTCGTGCAGTGCAACATAATTACATCCAAAGCACGAGCCAATACAGGCTTAATGAGATCGGTCAAATCTTTTCCGATAAGCCAAAACCCTTATCATGCACAAGATGTAGTTCGTACGTCTATTACGGAAATTACAGAAATGAGTCGGCAAGCTGGTGGAATACAATACATTCGAACCGTTTGCAAATCGAGTGAACAGGCGCTTTCTCGCTTGTTCGCGCGTTGCATGCTGTTCACATGATATCGGCCCCATGTCCATGACAATTGTGTATCCTTCCCGCCTTCGAAAGTGTCGATCGCGATCGTATGTGAATTTTCGCGCAATTTTTTCACTCTTCTCCCCTTGCCACGCAAAACAATTCCATTTCCACCACTACGTCGCCTCCCGGGGCGGTTGATAAATCGCACCACTATGTGAAACCGGTGAGGTTGGGATTTGTAAAAAAAAGGGGGAGAAAAGAGGATAACAAAAACACATTAAGAAACCGCTAAGGGGAGGGAGGTGTACCAGAAGGAGAGGGTTGGCTTTCTTTATTATTATTTTCATCATTACGGGATCGATGTTTGGGGTGAAAATGTAAATTGCCAGTGTCGATTACGGTTTCGTGAAGCATCGTACCTTAACCTCACGTACACACACACACACACACACACGCGCACCTCTTTCTTTCTCTGGTGTGGTAAAACTATCGAAGAAGACAAAAGGCGTGCGAAGTGGTGGAAACAGGTTTATGGATGGATCGGGGCTTCAAGAGGCTTTTTTTTTTTTCTCGTATCGACATCACCACAATAACCTCTACTCGACTTTTGCCTTAAAAGTCTATTATTATTACGATGGCATAAAATTTCACTTTCTTCCGTTCGCTGGGGTGCGAATGAAAGGGGGAGAAAAAATATGCAAAAGCTACCGGGTGCCAATGGATCAATGTCGTGTCTGTATACGAGCATGTTTATCACAGGAGGTTCTCATCGATGTATGCAACAACAACGGTGGAAGTAATTCATTTTCTGTCCGATTTGCATTGCCTGTGCCACCCTCGGTGGCACTGCAAAACACACTGAAACATGGGAAAATCGATCCTTCTTCTTCTTCTTCTATGGGTGAAACCTAATCCACCCATCCTATCCATCCAACCATTCATTCACAACCGTGTCGATGTGTCCCAAAGTCAATGGGCGGATAATAATAATTTTCTTCCCTTACTACCGGGGATCGGTTTTCACTATCGACACCGTCGGCGTGGCTGGGAAATCTCGTCACGGAAAGGGAAACGATACGATGGTTTTGCGGTCCCGAAGCACTCCCGACATTAATTATGCGAAGGGTTTGTCGATTTTGTTGCTCGCAGCCGACCGGCCCTCTCGGTGCTAATTATCTAATTATGTGGAAATCGATCGACATCCCACCCGCGGCTAATGTTCGTCTGGCAGGATTTGTGAAAGTGATCACAAGCGGCATAAATAAGCAATTTAAACCACAATTGCTCGCTTTCACAGGATCTTTTAGTGCGATTTATCGTGTCCGGTGATGGGTTCGTCGCCTGCCGGAAGTCTTTCGTTTGTTTGCACTGTGAACGATCCGTGGGGACACATTGGGATGATGGAAAGCTTAATGTTTTTGTGTTTTCCAATAGATAAAAATCATCGGAATGCATCTAGAAAAGACAAGACTCCTCTCCCAAAACAATAATCAAGCTAAAGATCCGGTTTGTTGCTCTATAATCAGATAGAATTGATAAGTAAAAAGCAGCAAAAGCACAACACTATAATTTTGAATTGGCCTTATTCTTTCGGTTGATGGTAGGGCCCGCCAAACGACCACCCTTCCAGTAGCGCCGCTCACGCAATACACCGCCAAGTGAAAGAATTGTTTGAAAGATTCACTAGAATAGCCAACCCTATAATACGCCCGAGTTTTCCATCCCCCTTTTTTCATGGGCTTGTACATTTCTTCGGTACATAATTTCACAACAAAACAACCGATTCCGCATCGATGTTTCGTGTGAGAAAAATACAAACATTCGAACGTAACCAGCGGCCCCCGGAAGTTGTAGAAAACATTCGAAACACTCGGAAAAATCCACATTCACCTTCGGCGAGACGGTGTAAGTTGTTGCAACTAATGGGAACCATGTTCCGGCCGGTGGAAAAACATCCCCACGCAAGCGATAAGCTTAACTGCCCACCACGGTTTAACTGGATCGGATCGAAAACAGAAAGGGAAGGAAAATGGCGCTCGAAATGGTGTGTGGTTAATCACTCACAAGCACACACACACTCATTCGTACAACCTGTTCCGTACCGGTCCGCTGGTCAGCGTGTGAATCTCGTTCCGTTTGACGCAACTATTGCATCGTTTACTTTTACTCTCAGCGGGATGCACCGTCCCGGGTACGCGAGGAGTAATGGAAAATTTAATTAATTCATTAAAATATTATAACATCTCAGGTGCGAGAGTAAGGTCCGCAACTGCATGTTTGAAACCGTTTTCACTTACGATGCTGGCCGCCCATTAAGGAGTGCAGATGAAACCAGCTCGATCAGCCAGCAACGCTCCGCTCGTGATGCGATAAAACTCGCCGGTCACAAATTTGGTCGCCTTGGATCGCGTGTAAGGGTACGTGTAGGGAAAAAGATGATTAGCCGCAAGATGTTACAAGGAAAGATCTATCTTTATCTGTCATTTTCTTGCATGTTTTATTTTTTTTTTGTTCGTTTAGTTTCTGTTTTATTACCACCGATTGGCACCGGTGTAATCGGTCGTAATCATACACGGGGGCTCGTTTGTTGCTGTGGGGCGTTCGGAGTAGTGATGGTACAATCCAATCTCATGCGGGATCGATCCTCCAAATCCGATCCCAATCCTTCCTGTCTTAATTTAACTTATTTGCAAATCTTCTTGAGTGAAAACAATGAAAACGAAACATGTGCACATTTATCGCCAAAAAAGAAAAGCAATTGATTTTTTTTGTGGTTTTAATACAACTCATTACATTCATCAGATATTTGAAAAACAAACTCTCAAAAAAAGGTGCTTTTTGCTGCCTATTTTGACAGATCACGCACAATGGGAATTCACCATAGTATTCATATAGTTTCATTGGCTATATTTTTTATCGTATACAATATCCATAAAAATTTCATGATACAAAAGTAATCATTAGCATATGAAGGCTGGAAAACTCCATAAATTTAATGGAATGTCATTCATAATGCATCAAATTGATTTAACATTTACATACGTTAGCACCATAATACCCGTTCAAATCAATCCTGGATTCCAATCATGGCAGATCCAGGTTTGTTGTTTCAGGTCCCAATCCAGGATTTTAATCGGATCCTAAGAAATCCGAATCAGGTTCCAGAAGATAGAAAACTCGAGATCCGGATTGCTGCGAACCGAGATCCTACCCAAAAATTCGATCCGAATCCCAATGTCCATCACTAGTTTGGAGTGTGCTGAAGATGCGTGCCGGTTCTTCACCAGGTCTCAAGGATCGTGTTAAAAATGGCAAGAACGTGCTCTTACAAAGTAGTACGAGCAATGTGCACCGTGTGGTGAATCACACCGCGATGGCTATCGTATTCTGCCGATAGCGCCGAATAGCATCACGTTTTAATGGTTTGCGATTGATTTTTCCATTGTTGCTTTCACTGCGATACGGTGAAGGTGCTCATTAGTGGTTGGCTAGTGGATAATGACGATACCAGTCTCTAGCGTTTGCGGATCCATCCTTTCGGCAATAGATCACGTTTTAGCCAGCCGGCGAGTCGGGCGTGAAATAAATCTTCCCATTGCTGCAGAGCGCTTCACGAATAAAGGAAGAAGAAAAAAAAGGTCAACCAGATAATCTTGATGAGGATTTTAACAGTTAAATCCATCTCGGGAAAACGTTTCGGTAACATCGCCATATCTGGCGGAAAAAAAACCCCATATCAACCTGATATGTCACTGTGAGCTAGCAATAGGGCTAGCTCTGCCCGCACACCGAACCATCAAGGCCAGCGCGGTAAACCTTCGACAATCACGACGCACAGCGCGTGGCCCCAATTCATGCCAGAAAACAGGTGGCGGCAAAGTGTGAGAATCGTCGCCGGTGACATGCGGCGCACACTCGAACCGGGAGGGGTTCGTCGCTTTTGCGTGCAGTCTTTCGTTTATACGCTCGGTTTGAGACTGTTCGACACGGCTGGTGCCACGTTTGGGTGTCCAAAAAAAAAAAAAACACTCCCAACAACGGAATCGTTTATTTTTCATCTATTTCACATCACTTCGCTTGCATCAGATAGGAAGAACCGAGCCTGGTAGCTTGAATCGTGAGTAATTTCAACGCCACTAGCGGGACATTTGTGACAGCGGTTGGCACTTCCGTCCGTGTACCGGTGGCTTGATGGACGTTCGGCAGTGCTTTTTTTTCGGTTCTCTCCCCGCTTCTTCACTACATCATCTACATCTCTGCCAACATCGACAACGCAAGCTAGCTAGAAAGCGCACGGATAAACATTTCGACCAAGGTTGACTTACGCGGTACGCTCTGCCTTTCGGTTCGTTGTTCTCCGGGGCGACTCGTGCGACCGGAGATTAATCATAATCATCACCCACGAAAAGTCGTTTCTCTTCCCGACCGGTCACTCGATGGGGCTCGTAACGAGACACAATTATGCGTCATTAGAAACGGCTCCAATGGAGAACTAGTTCACCAGCATCCCCAATGGGGTACACTCGTCTTGACGAATATCTTTTAGGGCTTTAATCCGTTCAAGAAACAGAGAGAGAGAGAGGAAAAAAAGTAAATAAACGAACATAACGACAAATCGAGATGAGGAGGAGTGTACCTGCTGGAGACAAAGAGAATACCACCACAAAAAAAAAAACATAACGAGGCTATTGTAACAAACAAAAAATGCTGTGGAATGGGGTTCGGCCAAAATTCGTTAGTAAAATCTGCGTCCTCCGCGCTTGCAAGTTAGGAAGTATGCTCTTAATATTATGCTCACGCCATATAATTAAATTAAAGAAGCGTGCGTCCACCAACCGGTTCGGTGTACTGTGGCGGTAATGCTATGCCAGATTTAAATAAGAGAGCGTTTTTTTTTGTTGGAGCTCCTACGACCCTACGAACTGGCCCGGCCAACAGAATGGAAGAAAAGTAATAGTTTTTACTTCAATTTTATTTCCCATCTCGTGCCCCTTTCGGAACAGTGTAATGAGATCACTTTCTACGATTTAAATACACTTTAACTGGCAGTGTACACCGGGGCAGAGACAAATTGTAACCTTCCCTATGCCACGAACCAACCAATTATACATTGTTGGAAAGGTAGAGCAAAATAAGGAGCAAAATCGCAACACAGCTTACGGGTGTAAGCTTTGCATTAACGATCGCAAATTTATAAGGTGAACCACATTGAAATAAAATGGGGGTTTAGAAAAAAAAGGATTTCACTTCCGGCCATAATAGGGAGCCAATTATGCTTGAGGGGTGTTCCATCAACCATTTTCTATCTTTGAAGCAGAATAAAACAAACTCAGAAATTCTTCTGATATATATTTTGATTTGTTCCTATGCTATATGAGAGATTTCTAATGAATTCTTGTAGGATATCCATAATAATTGACAAAACAGGGAATTTGGTTTATTATTTTTGAAAAAAAAACTTTGGTGACAATCGTTTGCTGAAAAGTTACTTACAACTCCAAAACAGCGAAGTTATGAACTAGCTTTGTCACATAACTTTGATTTTATTTAATTTTTTTAACACATAACATTAGGTTTTGACGGAAAAGGACATAATCTACAACTCATGAAATATATTAGCATGCTAACTTGGCAGGAGCTAGCTTATCCAGCATTAAAAACTATTCAAAACACTTAATCATAACATTTCTTAAATTGCTAAAAATATTGCTTACAAATATTTAAGAATAAAGATGTGGAAAGGAAAACAAGCAATTTCTGGGAAGCTTAAATAACTTTGAAGAAATTTTAATCGTAGAAAAATCTGTATAAACACTGGCAAGTAGTTTTTTTAAGAGCAAAAGGAAAAGTTGAAGATATAGATCTGTCTAATTGAAATGCATTTTACATTCAGTTTTCAGAATTTTTATAATGAAGTAATTAAAGTATATCTAAAATTTTACTGGAACTCTTACAATGTAATGGTAGGAACATCTTTGTTATTCATCTCTTCAACTTTGTCTTTCTCAAAAAAAACCGGCAGCCACATTATGTTGTTACGGCTTGTACAACAACACAAAACCATACGCATCATCCGTTGCAACATAAACCCTAACCTAATGAGACATGTCTCGTTGGTTCAATATGTATGGACCCGAAACATCAATTTTGCTTGCTTGCTTGCCGAATGGGGGCCTTAAAAAATTACAACAACCACCCTAACGCAGCACAAACATTCACAAGCGCATGTTTCTGTCTGGTTTCGTCGCCAAACGACACAGTTTCATCTCAATCATGATCATCGCACCGTTTTAAATCGTTCTTGCAGAACACTTTAGCCGGTGAAGCAACAACAATGAAAAGACATACCGTATGCGTCTCCACCTTGTGCTCTCCCGCCGCACAAGTAACGTCCATGTTGTTACCCTGCACTGGTCACAGTCATTCATCGTTCAAACAAACCCCAAACGCTTCGCCTTCGGTTAAAGGTGGCGCTGACTTCGCGTGTTTCCAAACCCTGCGAGTGTGTCCGTTTTGCGGAATGTTAATGACTTTTGCGATTGGTTGTTTCGCTCTGTTTTTTTTATTTTAGGAGACGAACGAATGGGTTGAGAACGCAGCACAAGACGATCAAGAACGATCGTTTCTGGTGTTTGAGCTTGAAGATATACGCGAAGTACGCAGAACCTTAACCAACCCGAACCATGTAAGCGGATCGTGCGTGAATGATTGACTCCGACCGGAGGGGGTTCGTTCGCTCTCCGTAGCTCGATTTACCATTTCAGAGTTTTCCTGTTCGCGGCACAGACGGATGACGATTAATAAGATTAATGTTTGATCATTCGTTTGTTCACTCGCGTCCACGCTGAGCGTTCCGATCCGAACCAACAAAATGAGTCGCCCCAAAAATGTATACTAACAAAGGGGGTGATAGAGAGGGGTGGAAGGAAAAAATCGGAGCTCATCTCAAAACTCATCACCACCAGCGGTGGATCGGTGTGCCTGATAATGAATATTAATGGTGATAATATTTTTTTATCGCTTTTTCCACAACATCTCCCGAGCTGTTGTGTCCCCGCAGGAGTCGGCGTCAGCTACTATCGTCCATAATTCCTAGGCATTAGACTCACACACGCACGCCCGTGTTTGTTTTTACGAGCCGATGAGGGTTTTAGGCTTTGTTTTGATCCAGCTTGATCGTTTCATTTATTTGGCTCAAAGTTCCCTGCTTAAGGGTTTCTTGAAAAGGACGGAAGGTCGTTAGAATTATTCAACCCATGGGACAATCGTTCGATTCTTAATTAGAGCTTACCTTCGCAGGGTTTGAGGGTGTTTACCCCATGCAATGATTTATGGTAAAATGATGCTAATTCCCAAAGGTGACTAACATCTTCGCTGTTCCGCGGTTGAGCTGCTTCTCGGAGGAGCGCTTTGGAACCGAACGGAGCAAGAAGCGTTGTGAAGATATTAAGATCCATATCGAACGATCGGACGGGTTGATGGTCGAACACGTGCCATGGAGCGTTGACAATTAGAATCGTTTGATCGCGCTAGATAAAATGGAAATTAGATGGATGCGTGCAAAAATTAAACTCCCTCCCTGTACACCGTGCTTACAGCGTGTGAGGGAAGAGAATGGGTTTCGGACACTTAATTACTTCGCGAACGAATGGCGAACCAGTTTCAGGTAGCTCTAACCTTTAAAGCGCGAAAACGATTGCGAGACATCGTTAGTTCAACAGCGTTCCATTAGCATCGTTTGAACACGCGGGTGATTATGTTCCGATGTTTATAGGATCGCCTCCGCTATAAACAGCACATCCACTTTTGATATGTGAGGCACATCGATTTCAATATGTTAATACCTTCGTCCCTCTTTTGTTGATCATCTCCTGTCCATCGCAAACCATCGGTTCTAGCAGAAGGCATTGTAATAGGACTCAAATCTTCGTCTTTAACGATGCATGAAATCAGTCACTCCTCTGCTAAAACGGCGGTGGGAACTTATCGGGCTCTTGTTGGCTTGTCTTTAAATCACTCAACCGCGACGGGTTGTGGGTCGAGTCGTTGCCCCTGTGGTCGTCGCGATTACACACACCCCACTGGTATGGTGCAGTATCAAGTGATGTTTCCAACACTTATTGCACTTGTCGCACACGTCCTTCTGTTACCCCCAACACATCTCAAACATCCGCCCAAGGTGGTTGGTTCCACACGACCGGTATGTGGCATCAAATTCCTATCCACTAATGAGTCCAATTTCAACCAGCCCTAATCGACATCGATCGATCGGCGCGTGCATTCCAATCTCCGCCACCGGCCACTACTGTGGAGTGGCGTGATTGAACCCCTGACTCGTCGGAAGTTGCGAAGGAAGTGCAGCAAGCCACGAGCATCTGTTTGGATGTTTCGTTGAAATAGAAAGTCCCATGTTAAGGAGTGCAGTTTGCGGAGTTTCAAGGTTCGCGAATGAGCGCGGTCAAAAGCCGCAGATGGCGATTGGGGTTGGGTTTGCCCGGCATAATAGAGTACACGAATGCCTTGCAGGTAGTAGCTGCACGGCAAGGCGATAATGATCGCTCCCGACAGGTCGTCGATTGCCGGGTACTTCAGAGCAGCTGAAACGATTCACTGTTTAACTCTATGTTCCCGGGTTGTTGCGTTCTTATGGCTACCGTGTAAGTGAGGGAACCGTTCTCTTGCAGGCATAGTGATCGGGAAATTCTTCAAAAAACGGAGTTTAAAACTCATAATATTTAAGCTCATAATATTTGTAATATTCCTGCACCTCATTAAATTAATTAAGTGTGTTGTTCTTTCACACACGAAATATTGGAGGACTGCAAGCAATATATACTTATAATAGTAGTGTTTTACTCTTCAACTCTTTGCAAGTACTACGGTCGAGTAAATCGTACGTTTTAATGAAATGAAATCCAATTCTATTTATGTGACATTCATTTTCACCCATGAATATGGTGACAATGAATTATTTACTATTTTTGATTTCCATATGACGGTATATCCTCGTTTACTCTCTACAGAGACAAACCAAACTCTAAACATTTAATTAGAAGAAACAAAAGTCATGCCAGATCAAAATAAACATTCGCCATTCAGAACTGAAGAGAATAGTAAACGAATTTATCAAAAATATCTCGAAATAAATCTAGAACATAAAGTCTTCTAATTTCCACTAAACTTTGAGATAGCGAATTGAAGAAATGTGACTAAAATCTTGATATCATCTACCGAGGGAAAAAAAGTTATAGTGCCTTGAATTCTAGGTGGAATATTTACTTTTAGATATTCTAACTCATACTAAAAAATCGACATTTTTATGAATATTTTCCGAAACGAACACGGCGTAAATTGGCGAAAAGTTGTTTGCTGTATTCGAGAAAAAAAATCAAAAGAATGTTTCATGTCGTATCTGTGAAAGTTTATGGAATCGATGGTGTATTTTACTTTTCATTAGACGAGTGCTTCCTTCAAGGATAGCTGCAGGAAACAAAAATCATTGAGACGATTTGATCTACGATTTTCAATACTGAAAGTGGTTTGAAAACGGAATTCTAACTTTTTTAAACATAAACATGACCCACAAGCTCGCAATTGAAGTATTGGGTGCGTATTAGTGTAGTGATCTGACTAAAACAACAATGCATTTAGATTTATGTAAGGAAAGTGAAGAAATTCCACTATGTAAAATAAATTATTCGACGGACAATAAATCGTTTTTCCACCCTACGACACACGGCATCCCCTAGAGCAAACATAAACACCTTTGTTTGTATAGGAAAATGACGTTTGTTTTTAGAAAGTCTCAGACAGAATGATGGTTGGAGTGGTTTTCCATTGAGACGCATTTGCATCCGTAACATTGTTTATTTCTCCGTTCTGTTTATTGTAGCAACGGTGAAGCTCGTTGACCTCCACGGTAATTGCAGCGTACGGATTGAACTCGAACGAACGGGAATGCATTTCCCACCGTTCGAGGCACTGTTTGACAGTTGATTGGTTTGTTAACGTCATCCGAACTGCAATCAAACGGAAGGACTCTGTGTGTCTCCCGTGCCATCCCAACGAACGTATCGATTTATTGCTGATGTTGTTGCTAGCTACTTCAAATCGATCGTCGAAGCAATTGGGTGGGTGATTTCGATTGCATTCGATTCGCCTCTCGCCACAGCTGGAAGTGATCGTTCCTTGAGGAAGAGAAAAAGCAGACAACATGGGCGAAACAGCAGGGTAAGAAAACTTACGACCGAACTCGATCGATTCGATCGATCTTACGCTGCTGGCCACTATTCAAAGTTGCTCGTTGTCGACGCACGGGTGAAATCGATTTTACGCTCATCCGGTTAAGGGGAAGTTCGCTCTTGAAGGTGACGTTTTGCCGACCGTCCTGTATAACCCTCGCAACAGGTTTTCCCCCTATTTTTACGACCAAACAACTCACCCGTGTGGACCTCTCCAGCCGTTAAAGGTGGACAAACAAAACCGAAAGCCACCGATCTGGATCGGTTGCGGAAGGCAAGCGTAAGCTTTTCCACCGATTGTAGGCCCTCCCGCAAATGTGCTTACGTAAAGTGGCCCACTGGAAACGACATTGTTAAGCAAATTTGATTCCTCCTTCGTTTAGTTTTTTCCTTCCTGTTTTGTTATGCTTTGTGTTGACTATCGCGCTTTTGTTTACAACCGATAGTCTTTTTTTGCAAAACGATTTAAGATTTCTCCCATACACCAGATTTGCATCGCTTACTTTCTCGCTCTATGTCTATTCTATTGCCTGCGGGATTAAAAAAAAACTACCCATTTCCTGTCCGCTACCGGTCAAAATGTCATCCCGATCTCCGCCGAACACTTTCCCATTTGTTTGGAAGGAGCGTTCGAAAAGTGCACACACGCGGGAAAAAGAAGGTTTGTAAAAGTGGTAAACATTGTTTCCTCCCAAAATTTAACATCCGGCGACCGGCATGTTTTTTTTGTTTGCACCCTCGGAAGCTAACAGAAGCATTTTCAGTGAAAGAAAGGAACCCTTATTGCTACTGCATGACAAAAAAACACATTCGATCCGATGTGGGGGGAAAAGAGAAAATTATCGATTTTGGGCGGAAATTGGTGCTTCGTTTTCAATTTTTAATGTTCCCCGTCACCGACACGTTTTTATCGGTACGATTGTGCCGCATGTTTATCGATTTCGGTACGTGGTTGCTTTTCTGCAACCTCTCTTATCCTTTTTTTAAAAAACACGTGGTTGGCGCCTTGTCTTGATTCGTCTTTTTTTTTTTGTTGTTGCTTGCGCATAATTGTCGCCGTTTAAATTGTGTTGGATGATTCACATTACGTTTAAAAATCGTTTTTACACAACAACAAAAAACACGTTTTGTTGATATTGCCACACCCGAGCAGGGACACAATTTGGAAATGTGGAACTTATTTCGTTAAACAATTATTTATCATTCGTTAAACAATTGTTTTTATACGTTGCAACAAACATTTATATTAAATTAAAATATCAACAAACTCATGTAGAAATTGTTTCCCGGATTGAAAATATCTCCTACTTGTATCAAAAGTTAGTGCGCATCTAATTGTCGTATATTCCGTTATGAATATTTTCTATTCTAAATGTATTTATGTAAAAACTATTTCTATAAAGTGTGTGGCACTATTTTTGATGGTGATTAGTTTTGTATTTCTTATTCCGATTCCGAGTTATCGAATTATAAGTTACACTCTGTACTTTTTTATATTTACGTTGCCATATTTATCACTCACTATCAAAGCCTTTTAATTCGCCATTGTCATTTGACGGTAAATGTGATGTAAATTTGTACATTTGTGTGGCAAATCGCCTTCAATACTCTTTGCCCGAGCAGCACAAATCAACCGGAACCCGATTTGAAGGAACTTGCGTAAATAATTTCAACTAAATCTGCTACAGTAGTACATTGATTATCCGGTTCCTGTTTAATCGGTTGGCGGATTATTCTTGATAACCTTTTACAACCTTTTTGAATAAGAAAAAAGCATCTTTAAGTTTGGCGTCAAGTAAAGTAAAGATTAATAAATGGCCGATTATTCGTGCATTTGCATTATTTCTATAATTTTGTAACTTGCTGATGAATGTTTTACAACCAACATGTTTCAAGATGTTTTAAATTCATCTTACCATTCTTAAAACTCATTGCATTGCGTTCAAACCTTAAAATGTTACCGAAACCGAGTTGAAACCCCTCGTCTACCATCTCAATAGTGCACAAAAGTAACTGAACCACATTTACTTCTACTTGGCCTCCTTTTCCCTCCGTTGTTAATTATCTCCCGAAAATCCCACATTCCCGCGTAGTTTTAATCTTTTACGACCAGACGTCGTGTTGCCGTGTGCCGAAACATGGCTCTCGTTATCATGAAGTGCACGACGACGAACAGGACCGGCGTCGATTGTGATCACGCTCGCCCCGAAACGGCCGCCGGCAAACGCACCAAACCTTTTTTAATGATGGCCATCGTGTGTATGTTGAGCCGAAGTTTTTGTGTGATTTAATTTTACGATCTACAGCGGGAAGGATATAAACCTTGTACGCTCCATGTACAGGCAAGCATGGGCCCGATTTGCTCGGAAATCTCGGAGACTATTTGTTAACTAGCGGGGTCATAAAAATTATCATAATTTTATCTCTAACCAGCAGTTCCGTTCTTCCTCCGGATGTGGGGTTTGCTCCGCTGGGCAGGTAGTTTATCACACTAAATCATTACTGGGGACAACAGCAGGGAAGTTTCATGGGGGATTATAATTTTTCCCCCTTCTATTTACACAGAGGAACAAATAAACAAATATCTATTTCCGTGTGTGCTTCCGAGCTGGAGGGAGGTTCCATTTGGGCGCGGCAGGTTCCCCGCTTATTGCCTGTTGACATCACCCAATAACTAATGTTTTCGGGAAACACATATTTATCTGGATCAATCCAACCGACCACGGGCCGGTCCGATCGGTAGTTTGTGGGCCACCCATAAAACGAGCGACTGATTGCTATGTGATCAAGTGATCAACTTTCCACCTCCCTTAATGTCTACCGTCTCCTGTCCAAAAACAGTATCCCCCTTACTATAATTATAGGGCTCCCGGGAAAGAGAAAGAGAGAGAAAAAGACCTTTTGAACGTACGGCAGTAGTTGGGCCGTTTTCTCTTCTTCCAAAAAAGTTTCCCCACCCGGAAAGAAAAGTATTTATACCACGGCCAATAATAATACCCATGTCCTGTGGGGACAGGAACATCTGTCTCATGAATGTGAACAAACGCGCACGTGAGTGTGTGTGTCCTCCATCGATCTAGTCGCCCTGTGGATGGCAAGCCCTTCGTCACGCACCCCATATAGGGTAACAAGGAATGTAACAGAACTGTAATTCTCTCTTTCGTTGGACTAAAAACTCAACGTTTCTACCCTTCAGCAACTCCTTCTCCATACTTTCGATTTTCGAGTCCCTTCTCAAGGGTGGCTACTACAAACAACACAATCACAATTTTCGGTAGATTTTTCCACCGGCCATTGCACGGACTGGACTTTGTTCTCTCTGCGTGATCACTTAATTTCGCTTTCACGATGTCGCGACACATTCCAGAGCGTTCATTCGCCACTCGCTCGTACAGGGTTGGGTTCACCAATCGGATCGGGTTTTTGGTGATGAAGCAAACAGAAAAAAATGTCTGGGAAAGGAAGAAAAAAAACTCATGTACTCCAAACCACTCCGATGCTCCGATTCAATCAGGGAAGGTGTAATTTGAGTTCGGTACAGACTTTGCCACACTGTTACATTACATTGGTGAAGCCTGTTGTCTCGTGCTTACCGCCAACCACTGCGATCGGCAGAGATCGCATTGACATTCAATCTTCTTTATTCTTTATCGCATCCCGGGAGCGTCTCTGCGGGTGTTACTTGGTTTCGGATTTTTTTCTCAGCTTTCCGAGAGGTGTGACCAACCTGAGGGGCTGGTGATTTTTTAAAGCTTGTCAAAATTCCAACCTTCGAACGTGAGATGTCATTGGAGAGGAATGTTCTCTTAACCTTTTGCGTGTTGAAAGGAAAAGCAGAAGAAGTTGAAAATAATATTGATGAGCAAGAAAGAAAACCAGTAGATCGATGCTGAATAACCGGCAGCCAGATTATCCGTGAGACTTGAAATTGAAAATTAACAAAAAATATCAACAATCTTAAGCCAAAAACAATTTTTTTTAAAAGAAACTAATCGTACACTCGCTTTAAAGTGTTTAATAATAAAACAAATATTTATTCTAAGTACAAAGATAATATAGAAAAAGTAATCAAAGATAATAAATATAATTAAAAAGGAAGTTGTGTATAAAACATAAATATATTAATGTTTTCACATTTCCATTTCATCTCCCATTCCAAAACTAAAATATTATCTTTTCACTTTTTGATGGTTTTCTAATGTATTACCACAAACTTAATACAATTTTACTTCTTGGCCGATGACGTCACATTTTATTTCATATCATGATATGGATGACTGGGATTCTTAAAAATAAGGTAAACCAAAAAAATCACTTATTGATTTATGATTTAACATTAAATAATTATTTGTATTTTATTTAACTTTATTTCGGTGAAAAGCAATCGAAATGCTTTATTAAAATGTGCAAACATTATGCACGTCATCACATAAACACTTTTTTTTAACTCAACCGCGTACGAAGTAAAATAAAATTATAAACGAATCACAAACGAAAGGGACCGAACTTCCGAACCCTGTTTTCGGCTCCAGATGACGGTGACAGATCGATCACCTCCATGTCCGGCCGGTGATGGATTCGATGTGGCCATCCATCTACAAACAGAACCGGTTCGATTGTCTCAACCAAAGAAGCCTGCGAAGGGGTTCGTTGCTTGCGCTGGCATTGATGTCTTTTCGCTGTCTTTTGCCACCGCAGCACTCACTTGCCAAGCTTCCGAGGCTGCCCTTTTTTTCCATGCTAATGACGAAACGACACCAAACGGATCCGTTAGTACGGGTGCAATAAAACAAGAAAAAAAAAGTGGAGTGAACATAGAATGGACATAAAAAATTAAATCAAACCAACCGAAAAAAAAGCCTCGTGGAAAGGGTTAGCCCGAAGTTTGGCTTGTTAGCTGTACTTTATGCGTGGAAAAATCGCTTTTTTTCGCTTAAGTAGCATAAATCAAATACTGATCCAGCGAAACAACCGTCCAGAATCGTTCGAAGGCGGCAATAATCGTAGCGGAATTGGCCACAAAACTATCCCCCGAACCAGGAATGATCTATTTGACATTTCCGCTTTTGGGAGAGGAATCGTACGAAGGCCAAACACGACTGTTCCAACGATATGCCCATTTGGTGATGATTTATGAAACGGAACAATCGGTTTGGTTGTTGGATTCGTTGGTGGTATTACGAAGGAACTCTGATACTTCTGGACTGGTGCGGTGCTAATTTCGTGCGTGTGGCGAGGACATATATGGAAATGGATTAGAAACATAGCGCTGAATCTATTTTTACTACAACCGCACCGTCGCGGTGTTCTACAATGATGAATCACATCCTGCAAAAGGACAAGCGACAAGATACCAGCGAAAGTGTCTATTTGGAACACGAAACGTGAGCCAGAGAGAGAGAGAGACACACACAAGAAAGACTCGTATCTATAGCGCGTTATTTAAATTTAGATAAACTAGATCACCTTCGAAAGTGATTTGCATCGAAAGTAGGTGGAAAAGGAAGAAAGGCCAACTCCACACTGCGGAGTGGAAAACAAACAAACCGCTTCCCCCACCGTACGCTTCGGTTATAAGGACCGATTAGGGGCGGAAAGCCATCAAGTAGGATTTAAACAAAAAACAAAACAAAAACCGCTGGCCACGCTTGGGGACGCTGGCCTCTTCTGTGTCTCATCCTGTTTAGCGTCAGCTTAACCATCGGTGCTGTACAAATAACACCGGCAGCATTACGAAAATGGAAAACCAAAATCAAACATGCTAATGGATTTCCAATGTTCGGTTGGCTACCATTATTACTTCACACCTTAACCTGGCTGCTGCTGCCGGTTTCAGTTTTCTAGCACTGTCGTGGGCGCCTTAAGTGACGGGGATTTTTTTTCATTTCTGTTTTGCTTCCTATCATTATTAGATGCCTTTTGTTGCCTTCAGATCAAAGGGTACTTGATACTTTTCGCTTCCGTTGTTTCGCTTCCGAGATAAAGGAATAAAAAAAATACACACGACGGAGTATGCTAAACGCTCCGTATAGATAAATAATCCGGACACCACCACCCCCTACACAAAAGTTGTTCCCGTGTGTTCCGTTGTTCTCGGGTGATGTGGTTTTTTTTTTATTCCGCTTTTCAATGAAAATGCTTCCAAATATTTGCGTTCGAGGGGTATTTTTCTGTTTCTTTCGCTTCCATTAGCACCGTACTGTTAAAGGAAGTAACGAAGCACCGAAGCACGTTGCGCTCGCTCCCCGAAAGGGAACGATCAACTCGGGGACTCGAAAGACGAGATCCGCTGTGGTTCATATTAAACGCCACCAAATATGAAACATTAGCCCGGCGCAGGGAACCACCTGCCGGGGGTTTTTCGGCCCGATCAAACTGAGCCCTGAGTTTTGAAAGCCAATATTAATGAGTTCCTTTCACTGGTGGTTTGAATTTAAATATCTCAAGCGCATTTTTATTGGTGGTGTTTCGAAATTTGTTATCGGATGTTGTACAGTGCCTGGAGCTATCTGAAAGTTTACGGGAAAGAAAATCAGGTCTAGCTAAATGCAGAATGCAACATTACATTTTTTTCGCTTCAATATAAATCTAGACAAAAGGAGAAAAGAAAAAAATACAATTCTGCTTTCATGAGATTAATACTTATTATGGATTTAAGATTTTCAAGAACAAAAGAAGTTAGAAGAAAGAAAATCTGAGCTATTTGAAATATTTTGCCCCATCTTGTAGTCTCTCAAAAGGAAGCTGATTTTGTTAAACAATTTTAGTGACTACCCCTCTTACATTTGCACATTTTCCAAGCTTCTAGTGTGTCATATCGCTTTTGTAACCATTTCTAGATTATTTTCAAGTTCAAGTGGAATTGAGGGACATGAAAAATCTTTTCACATCATGCATCATCATTTTTTTTATTAAATCGACTTTTACAAATTCAATGTAAATAGCGAAACTCATTGTGAATAAACTCTTATAAGAGCTTCAAGCATTTTAAATTCGCGCAAACTTTCCGAAAGTTCTGTTTTAACAACTTTGGCCACTCCATTGATGCTTCCAACGTATTCAGCATCGCTAAGCTTTTCGAAAGCGTTGAAAATCCTTAGTCAGTTACTAAAAATTTTGCGCTATGGGATTAATCACGATTAAAGTGATTCTATTCGATTTGGTCATGTAAAAACCTCGCCGTGAGCTTGAATGTGGCTAATAAATTCATGTAGACGATTATCTGATAGCAGTATCGGGAAGTCCCAATGTAAATGGTGCGTTTTATGTCGACTTTATCGACAAACGCGAGTAAGTGAATGTTAGATAGCGATAAGTACAATGTTCTCAATGCAAGATTACTTTAATGTGACTATTACCGAACATTATCATTTGAAATTCAACGCAATCACTTTCCAATTTACCTCTATTGTTGTTGTCACGCTTTTCACAAACAGGCGCATTTTTCCGTCATCCGCAAAATAACCTCCGTTTGGAATCTCATAATGGATAGCTCGTTACACTCTGCCGCAGTGGGTTCGGGAAAATCATTTTCCTACCACCTCATAGACACCATATGCTACCAAAAGGTTGGATGATATTCATCCCCTTTTCGCTCCTTGGGAGCCAGCATTGGAGGAGAGGAGGGAAACGATCATTTATGGCCAACCAACCGTTAAAGTAGAGCATAAGCATATTTCACGCAATTGCCCTCCTGCCTTGTTTGTCGTTCGTCTAATGATTGTTTTGTTGCCTTTCATTCTTCCCATTCTAATATCTTCTTTCATCTCCCTTTCTCGTATTGCAGGGTTTTTTCTTCTCCCTATTTTGTGTTGCTTGGCTCAAACATCGATCAGGACAGGCGATGCGAAACGGGATCCGGCCGCTCTAGAACCCAGACATGCATAATGAGCCCACCCTGCAGCCTGCGAGGGAGAAGCCACTCCCGAACATCGACATCACCACCACTGTGCCGATCGTACCACAAATTAACGGCAATGGTGCAGTACCGGTAAGTGAAACTATTTTCCTCCCTGCTGTATATATAGCGATGCCAGAAAAGAATTTCGCGTCATGTGCGGTAAAATCATTAACGGTCTTTATTCCGGCACACTTTCGCGTTTGTATGTGTGTGTGTGTTGATCAACAACAGAATGGAGGAGTTTACCCATTAGTTAACCCATCCAGCCCACCGGAAAGAAAAGAGAATCCCTTTTGTAGTAATAAATACGCAGCACCACGGGCAGCCAGTTTTGCTCGCCTTTTCGATAGTGAGCTTTTGAAAAAATGGAACTAATGAAGCATAGAAGTCGATGGGTTTTCCACCGCAATTGAGCCACCACCCAGTCAGCAGCGAGTGGCACAATAGAAAATCGATCAAAACTCCCGCTGAGCATTTCCCCCCAGTTGGCCCTTCGGTATCAAACATTTGCAGCAAAAATCGATTACACAACGACACACAACAACCGAAACGGACGCCTGGTGGCATTTCACTTGCCCTTATCTTCGACGAGTAACCTTTTTTGCATCATTCGGGTTTGTTTGTCAAAATCGTTTTAATGGCAATTTAAATTCCGCCCGCCAAATGTTGGGTTCGTCGCTTGAAAAATCATTGAAGTCTTTCGTAATGGAAAGACTGTGCCCGTGTTCTTCCGGGCACACCAAAAGCTCTCATGCTGCGACCATTGAGGTTCGGAATGTTTCGGAATGGACGCGTGTCTCACCGGAAAAGAATGTTGTAGCAGCGGGGGGGTTTTCCCCAGCCGCTTCGCACGTTTACACGCACCACAGGATGGAGGGTGAGAATACGAACCCACGCTGCTGAAGATGATGATGTTGATGGGTACACGAGAGTGTAATAAATTCTTTCCCAACCCGCGCGTACAGATCACATTTCCAAACGCCCTCCGTCTATCGTTCGCAGCAAATAAAACAAACCACATTACGCATAATCTGCCATCTTATGCTCGCTTCACCGTTGAAGCGTATGATAATGGGTATGATTAAATAAATTAAAATACTTTTCATCACCGGCTTGCGTTTTGCAGAAAACGGTGACATCCACAGTCACTGAGCACACGCATCTGCCAGCAAGATGTCGGCAACGGTTGATTAATGTTTTCCGATCTTGTGGAGTTGATCTCCTTCATGGCGAGCTTTTACGTTTTATGACGAGCGAAAGGCATACATTCGCACCCATAATGCAGTGTCATTGTTTTAAGATGCTATCGCGTTGCTAGCGCTTTTTTTTTGCAGTGTTTAAAGCCGAACAATGTTTTGTCGCTGAACAAACACAACACACCATGGTGCGTGATGGAACGTTTCCAATGCGATTGTTCGGTTTACTTAAGTGGTAGCTAATTTGTTCGTTGTTTTAATCTCGAGCCATGTACACTATCGGACAAAACAAATGTAGGTGATGTAAAAGCAAGGAAAAAAAATAGATGTATGAGATAAAACCAAGAAATGGATAGTAGAAAATACAAGATTTAAAAAACAAACTATGAAAAAAGTCATTAGGAATAATATTTTTATAGCGTTTTTTAGTCAAAATTCAATAAAAATCCTATTTACCTGTTGCCAAGCAAGTGCCACAATTATGTAGCCATAATATTTGTATTTGTATATTTAATTAAAGTAATCAATATTGTTAAGAACGTCTTGTTCTGGGCGGTTTTTAGAAGTAGATATGTACAAACATGTGCCCACAATTCTGGCGAATCTATTTCTCTCATCAACATTTCAACATTTTGTATATTAAAGAACGTTGAGTAGTATGATGTCTTTTACTGATATATTCTAGACCAAACAACTAATATGACATGTCAAGACACGTTAACTTTGTTTTGATGAATTTGAACTTGTTACACGACAGAGTGGTTCAAGGGCACCAGACCACTGAATTGTTCTCTAGCACAGAACGAAACAGCGATTTGAACCGATCTATTATACAATGCGGGTTGGCGAGCTCTCTCGACTGCTTACGAATAAACTTCCACAGTTTGTTCACTTTATCTACAATATCATAATAGATAAAACCAAACTTGCGATCAAGAGAGTGACTCATAACTGTATCACTTCGCATGAGTAGCGTCCATAATATGACGTTATGAAAGACTAAAAGACTTGATATATAAAAGGATACTATATATATATATATTGATATATAAAAGGATCTTCAAAGCTCTGAAATGTAAAATATGTTTCATTGAGGGTTTAGTTTTCGTATAGAAGATCCCTGAAATACAAACCATCTTCAGGGAATTCAACAAGAGTCAATTCTATAAGTGGCCTTCAAACATTTTCCAAGATTTCCGGTCTTCTTCGGGAATTTTCCAGCCTTCCTTTTTTTCCAGTCAAGATTTGTTCGAGCCGTTTTATTCGCTACTGTATGTATCAAACATAACGGATCTATGGCTGTTTCAGTTTAAAAAGATCTTCACTCCGACTTGATTGGATTACTATGGTTTTCCTAGTCCAGTAATTCGATTATGAAACAAACCAAGAGCGTAAACATAAGCTTTAATGATAACATTAGCACGCAAAACACGGATATCGTCCACTAGTCGGCTATCGCTTACAAATTCAACAATTCATCTCTGCAAACGAGTTCACCTGCTGCATGGGATCGACATGTATCGAACGACCGTGTAACAGATTACAGCATCCATTCTTTAATCGTTCCAATTATTTATTGCTTGACATCAAACATAATCACTATTGATTCGCGTGTACCTTGTATCCGTAAGAGCTGGGCAGCATTTTAATGTGCTCTATCTCTTTTCACGATCTTGCACCCGCTTGTGTGTGCCACGGTGCGCCCAACCTAGCTCACCCGGTTCGGAACGCAAAATGGTAAACCGCCGACATTCAAATGCCCGGCTACGTCGAACGGGGGTTGCTCCTAATTTATCAGCGCAACGGCATCAACTCCCTGCCCCGGTTACTGTTGATTTTGCAGCCCCGGGAAAGGAAGCCGATATTATTTCTCCCGGTAGCCAACGTTCACAACCAAATCAAACATCGGGTTCGAAAAACTCGGCCGTTAGCTTCCTCTTCGCATCGGCAAGAGCACACGGAACTTTAAATTAACACCATCGAAAATGCGTAGCTGCCGAGGGGCCGCATACACGCCCGAGAAACGGTTCTTCCGTTGTGCTGCCGAAAGCAACCACTTCATTCATATTTCAATTTGCTCTGCCCGGCTGATCGATGATCGTTCAGCACTGCAAACCGTGCTGCACACATTCAGTACGGTGTAAGGGGGCAACAAACATATCCACTGTTAACAACGCGGGCCTCTTCGGTGGAATTCTTCCAATGCCAGAAACCAGAGAATTAATCTCCTTTGGTTTTGGGGAATTGTTTTGATTCCACATAACTCTCCCATCATCATACCAATGCTTTTGTGCGGTCGTCGATCGGCACTTGGAACGTTTTTGTAGTGATGGGCAAAGTTCTGACTACAAAAAGGAGTCAAAACTTTATTTAGATCGTTCCTATATAGCAAGAATTGACTATTCGGCTATGTAATGAAAATAAGTCTAGTAAGTCGGAAGTTGCCATTAGGACCTTTAAAGTTCTAAGATGAAGAAAAATACGTATTTTCTAAACGTAATTCTTAAGAGACCTACAAAAAATTGAACAGAAAAAGGTGGTGCAATATCTGGAGTAGTGTTGGGAAAAGTTCCATCTCCTAGAGTAAACTCCTAGAAAGGAACGGCAGCGCTCCATCAGGTTTATTAACCTGATCGGTAGGTTCATAGGAGCGATATTTGAAGCTTGGATATTTGGATCGGAAATAGGATGTTATGAACGATTTTTGGAATGGTCGTTCCTAGTAGCGATATTTGTAGCGATCATTCTCAGGAACTTATGACAATGTTTTGGAATGATCTTCCATAGGAATTTTGGAACGAATTTTGGAACAAATGACCGATGTTAATAGAAATAATTATTGAAACGACCATTTCTAGGAGAAGTTCTTGGAGCAGTCGTATTATTATTGGATTTATTCGAACGATATTTGGATGGAACGTCCATAGGAGCGATACCTGGAGCGATCAATTTTAGGATGTTATGGCAAATTTTTAGAACGGTCTGTCATAGTAATTTATGATTATTGGAGCTTCGTTTATACGAACAATATTAAAAGCTTGCTCAGAAAATTTATGGACAATATTTTTACTCCAATTGAAGAGCAATACCATTCGAACAGATACGTTTATCTGTTCCCATCCCTATTTCTTTGGTTCATTCGTTCCCAATCGGATGCGAAAGAGATCACGCTCTCTTTCTCTGTGTTTGCGTAGAAAAAAAAACAAATATTATTCGATCCTCTTAACCTACGGCTGACCGAGCTACGATTGATTCGGCCATTGGAACACGCGCGAACGCAAGACTTCCTGGGCTGACCTGTCCGCGGCATCACACGTGAGGAATGCACAACCTCACGTCCATCAACACTTCAGAAGCGGTCGGAACCGCCAACGAAGGTGTTTATTTAATAACCTCATTCATCAACATGTGGAGCAGCTTTCAAGCACTGGCGTTCTTTTCGCTCCGGGTGTTACGGGCAAATCTCCGCCACAAATGTACCGTTCCCCCGGACATGCTGGGAGGCCGATTCCTGCTTCCAATTTTAAATCCTGCATCGGAAAGAACTTTCTCAAGTGTGCCGTCATGGGTTCGTCGCTTAATCGATCGTTTGTGTCTTTCTTTCACTGCTCGTTGGCGTTCGGCCAACGATCGCTCGAGTGTCCTCCAGGGAGGTCGATTTTTATTCCCTTTCCTATCGAACGGGCGATAAATGTGGTAGGCAGATAGCTACCGTTTGTGATATTTCTTATTTTGTAACCGATCCGGTTGGTTGAATTTGGATTGCATGCGGTTGCATCGTTAAACATAAAATCATGTTCATTTTTAATGGACAATATTTATCACTATGCTGTTGCTCGACAAAGGTAGAGAAAGGATATTACGAAATATCCATCATTTATCATTTCAAACGGGAACGATTAACGGAAGCTTGAAGGAATTTCGAACAATTTAGAGACATTTAAATCCGTCTCCCTGTACCAGCGGTGACTCGAAAGTGGATCTCGTTGTGTTGGAGATTTGTATCCCTCTCGGCTACGATCCGAATGCGTGCTGATGCTCCCCAGAAGCTTGGGAACCGTTCCACTAATCCCATTGGAATCGGGTGAACAATTATCACTTCACTTCTATTTCTAGCCTTGCCGCTCACTTTGTTATCAGATGCAGACGACGACAGGCAGACATGCGTCGGCACACTCGCATCGTCCCACGATGGGCGGTGCAACGTTGCATTGTTGCATTGTTGCACCGTTCCACGACAGCAATCCTCACACCAGCGGAAAAAGACACCGACAGACAAGTTGTGGCGTTCCTCACGGAATCACGGGTGATTGCGTGATTGTTTTTTTTCCATTTCTAATGGAACTGTTCGCTTATTTTTTTGTTTTGTTTCACTCATTGGAAAATCATAAGAATAAGATACAGCAACTTGTACGGAGATTAATAACTGGGTTTCCTTCCTGGCACGATTAGCACAAACGCTCACCGCACATGATCGAGGTATTCACACCTTTTATTGGTTACAGCTCTGGCGGAGCATTGAACAATCGAGAACCTTTATCGAAAAAAGAAGCAAAAACGCCCAAAAGCTGTTAGAACAAGTGGCGATGGAGGAAAAACAAAGAAAAATACTGCATGCACACATCCAACGGGAATACAATCGCCCCGGTGGGTCCGCCGTTTATCTTATCGTCAAACTTGAACTTAATTCCACCGAACAAGCGCTATTTTATCCGAAAGTGCTCGATGCAACAATGTGGCGTACGAGAAGGTTGGAATACAATTTCAAATCGTGTTCGGTCGAAATTGTTGCTGTTGCCCAAAGGTGTGTTGTAAATTCTTCTTTTTTTTGCGCGAAATCTGCTAGCGGATCTTTATCGCACGCAAAATATATAGGCGCAAATATTTATGATGTACATGGGCGCGTTGGGGTCCTTTTTTTTGGGGTTTGTCTGACAAAATGAAGGTGGTTTGAAAAGTACTTGGTTATAAAGTTTAAATTTTTCATTTTGGCTTTCTTTAACGTATTTTCGTAAGCAATCATTAAAGCAGTCATTTGTGATTTAAAAAAAGTATTTTGATAAAAAAGTCAAATAGAATAAACATTCATCCGTTTGGAGTCTGATCGAAGCGTTTAAACAAAGGTTCGAGATCACTTCTTAAACTCTTTTTAGTATCTAGAGAACGTCGAGATACACTAAATTCACTGAACAAAGCACAAGAATTTAATGAAATGCGGAGAACACATCTGAAAGAAGATAAGCAATAAAATAATATAAGAAAAGATAAATATGTAAGGTAAATAATTACTGTGAAAAAATCAAAATTGTTCCAAAATTGACGTACAATACGCGAGCTGATGAACGGGGACTATATTCCATCTTTTTACTTTTATTTGTAGTCTTTTTGCTAAGGATGTCTTGAATTTCTTATTTAATTTTTAATTTATTATTTATATTTTTTTTTTTCAATATTTTCACGTTCGATTCTTTTCAACCAAGAGGATTTTAAATTATTCTTGTTCCTTGCCTCTTGACATCTTATATTTTTCTCCCACGGGTTTCTTAAACATCCCCTACCCCAAAACATTGCGGACTGCCTCGCAAGGATCATATCGAGTATGCCTCCATATTGTTCCGCGCCATTCGCAAGGGCCTTCGTTTGTGCAGCATTTGGGCAGATCGAAAAGAGACGGAAAAGGAAATTGAACAATAGCCCGTGGGCGACGTCCCGCCCAACAAATAAAGCGTTCGCAGTACGCTTGAATGACACAACGACCCCGGTGAGGAATGTGTCACCGTTTCCCGTGACCTTTCTTCCAACATTCCCCCCCCCCCCCTCCCCTCCCCTGCTTTCCCCACAGACAAATTCGAACACAAAGGAAGTGTTAAAATCTGTCTGTGACTGTCGGGGGAGTTTTTTTTTTTGTCCAGCGTTCGTTCCCCCCATCAAAACTCCCCAACCGTTCGTGACGAATTTTCTTTCTCGCACACGCAAACGCACCAGCGATTGCGATCCGTTTTCCATTTCAACCAAACATCCGAAACGACCGGCTAAAAGATGTGAAGCAAAGGAAGAGGAAAAAGCACAAGGAGAAAAAAACGCCCTGCTTGCGATCTTCTCCACGGGTCATGCGTGGAAAACGGGGTCCCACTTCCTTTGCCATTTCCGTTACCCGTCGCTAGCCCGTCCCCTTGGTTCACCCTTTTTCGCTTTGATTTCATTTAATGGATAGATTAGTTTTATTAAACTTCTTCATCACCATCAACGCCACGCGTCTCCCACCTGGGTGGATAGAGCTATGCAAAGGGAGGAACTGTGCATTTATCTCTTCCTCACGACATCGGGTTCCTGGGGAATGGAAGGTGAGAGACGGGAAAGCGGAAGAAGGATGAAACAAAAGTTGCTTAAGCAAAGATAAAGAAGAAAAAACACACACACGCAAGCGAGTCACATTCCGTCACAACTTTGCGAATGACAGTCATGATGTTGCAGACGGGCGTTGACGCTTTTGCTTTTTTTTTTTTTTGTAATTCACCTATGTCTTTTGTCGCCTCTAGTTGTCGGGAGATAGGGAAGGGAAGATAGGGAGGAGATGGCGTGATAAATGTTAGGAAAAAGTAGTCCCCCCCGGGCCGGATGGAACGGTAAACAAAGCGATGAACTGCAAGCGGAAATTCATTTCAAGAAGGCGCTCCAATCGTTGTTTTTTTTAACCAACGAACATATTCCTCTTGCTTGTAGTGTGCTTAAAATTTTTTGAAAATATTTTGAATAGTAAGCTAGTTTCAAAACAATTCCATTATAATAATGTGATTCCAAAACTATCCAATAAAGTTTTCTTTAGAATCAAGCTTAATAAAAAAAACGAATTCAATCGCACGTTACTTTTTCCTCCAAATTACCTACTTACTGACTTCTGAAGTCTTGAACTTCTGTAGAAGTCCTTTAACCAAACAGTCTTTGTCATCAAGGTCTCTTCATTCGTTATTATTAAGACCTTCAAGTCGGATAAATTGATGGAATCATCCCAATTTGGGCCTGTGTATAACCTCAAAGAACTTTACGTGCTTGGTCGTCCGGTATCATATGCATGACATGACCTAGCGAGTCTAAATCATTGTACGGTAGTGGGAGCTTTGATCCAACGTAGGGGAATCATCTAGACAACTTCGAAAATGTCACAATTATTTCATGTTTTCGTTTTCGATAATCTCCAACAAGAAAGATTCCGCCCTCTGATAGATATCTCCGCTGCAGAGGAGTCGTAAATCAAAATCAACAGCACAGGGCAACATCTGGATTGACTTATAAGAGACGATCCCCGAAGTTTTCAAGGTGAAGAATAGAAAAACTCCGAAGGTCGTTGAGGGTAGCCATTCAAGTCTGCTAAGCTTGGTCGTAATTCCAAAGGACTCATTTGCTTCGTAAAGCTTTAATCTGGCTATGCCTTGAAGTCATTCAATGCATATATGGAAGGAGTAGAGTTTAAATTTCGCAATTTTCTTCAAAATCTTCATCATGAGTATTATTATACAGATTCCAACTATCTCTTCTACAAGTGGTACAACTTGTTCGCTTTTTTACTCTAAAATCATTAAAATATAATAATTTTCACTCAGCTGGGTGCTCTTCATTGCTGCCCTACCGTTACGAAAAGTCGTCATTACCAGATCAACCGTAAAGGGCACCTGAAACATTATTTTTTCCATCCTGTTCAAGGCAAACAGGTGAGGCTATTTGCATTGAAATTACACTCCCGGTTCAGCTGCGATCGTTTAAAGCTGCCGACGACCATGTTTGCCAGCGCTGGTGGACAATATGCTCGAATGTTGTTCCGATAAAGCATAATAATGGGTGCCAAACGGTTTTGTCCACAGAAGGATATTTCCCGCTCGTGACCTTCAGCAACCTCCCCGTTGGGTGCATTTAACGGTTCTTTGACCGCCCAATTCAGGTGGTAAAATTAAGTCAAATAACATCGCAGCATGGTGATCGGAAGGGTGTTTTCTTCATCATTATAATTCGATCGCACTTTCTCCGCCATATGTCGGAGAAGAAAGTACAGCCAGGTTCTGTCGCGTGCAGGTGAAGCAACCCCACCAAAGCACCGAACTCGAAGCGAACAAATATTTACCCGCGTAAAGTTAAACGCACGACTTCAACGGTCACACAGGCGACGAACGCGACGAATTGAGATGTACCACGCTTATGGTGCAGGGACAACTTTCAAGCTGTAAGGCAACTTCTACATTATTTTTTGGATGTTTTTTATTTATCTTTGGAAAGCTTACAGCGCTGATAATAAGTGGGACGAAGCATGAAAAGTGTGGTAGAAATGAATTTAAAATGAACGAATGTAACCAAGCTGGATATTTTACAACTTTTACCAATTTTGGTGATGCAAATAGAACCCCATTCCTCCCCTTATTATGTTGCTTTTTGAACAATTAGCCCATAAAAGACTGAACAATTCGATTTCATTGCATTTTTTAATCTGTTTTTAAATCACTAACCAATATTATGATTATGATAATACTTTTTGGCGATGCGTTTGTTTTTTGACATATCATTTAATTTCTAAACGCTTTCTGGGCACTGTGTAGGGTATGAAAAGGGCCAAAAAAACTTTGTTTTTTAAGTTCATCAAACAATCATATAAAATTATTTGTTTTATATAAAAAAAAACTATCATGTAAAATATTAAAATTAAAAAGCGCCTGTTTGAAACTTAAATGTAAAGTGTGTACTAACCGTGTCCGTTTCGCGTGAAGCGTTCATTAACTGTCAACCTTTTTGACAAAAATTCGGATTTTATGCTCATCACGAGTGTTCATTTTCATGTAATAATTTGTTTTGATTTCCCTCCAGTTTGTCAATATCTAATTATTCCGATCTAAACCTTCTTATTTTCAATTCTTTTTTTTTTCAATCGTTGCTGTTCTATTTCATGAAATGCTCGTGCTATTGCATTCCCTACTTTATGATTACAAATTTTAGTTAAATCGTATAATCAGTGCCAAAATTTGTGTTTTTTTTCCAAGTGCCACTTTTTCCTTTCCTTTTTGCTTTGCACAATAAATTAGCGTGGCAAATAAACTGTGCACTCGACCACTCATCAGGTGCACATTGTTTTTGCGAACCATAAATTAACGGACTAACCTGTGAACGGCCCCAGCAGCTCCATTCCATTGAAGTGACCGGCGAGGTGAACTTTGGCAAGGTTGCTATCTATTGTAACAGGTTGCCTGGGTTTTGCTGACCCTTCTGCCAACCGGACAATTCACTTATAAACGCGGAAGAAAGGTTTTTTTTTTGCTTAATAATTCCTCCCCAAGAAAACCCAAAAAAAGCCATGGTCACCTTCACCTGATTGTGTTGGGCCGGGAAGTGGATAAAATAAAATTGTTTATGTGTTTGTGGTTTCTGGTATGGACGGAACAGCAATTGTTGTGCTTGACCAGCGGTGCTATTTTGGCAGATATTATCTATAATTACGAACGAATGCGAATGCCCAAAAGCTCTGCCGTGCAACAGTTTTCCCAATTGAATCCACCAACGAGGCTGATAGAACGGGTGCGATGGTGGGGGGGGATTGTGAGGAATTAATTTTCCCATTCTCACCCACCCCTTAAAAATTCCCAGCCCTCGGCAATGGTGCAGCAGTGAAGGCAGCAACCGAACGGTTTTGACCGACTTGATTTCCGTCGGTCGAAAATAAATTGGTTTTTCCGACCGGTTACACGCGCTGGTGGTGGTGGGAGATCAGACTGATTTTAACGAAAATAATAACAAACGAACATGGAACAGTTACCGCTTCAAGTGTTCTTTTTTGTTTTGTTTTATATGTCTATCTGTCTGTCTGTCTGGTTGGCTGTCCGCTTGTTTGCCACCCCACACCAGGAAGGGACAAAATAATAGTATAAAAGATGGGTGTCATCTTTGAGTCATTAATTGCAGTCCCATTCGCGTGCAGTGGTTTCAACAATAGCGGCTGGATGCACTGCACAGATGGTAAATACAGCCGGTAACATAACTATAAGGTCACTAAAGGTATTTGAGAATAATGGAACAAGTCAACGAAATAGATAAAAATGGGTATTCTCAAAGTTATAAAGATTAAAAATTACATTTATTAATATTTTTTCGAGAGAAAACTGTAGCTGTGAGACCTGAAAATTGAAATAGAATAGAACGGTAGACATCTAAAAAAAAAACAAACAAAAAATATCATAATTTAAAATTGTTTAAAATTGCATGTATTTCTGATTTTTTTTTTTGCGTTACTAATCGTTATCTGAATGAATTATTTGCGTTTATAAATATATTTTTTTTAAGTTTTCAATAAATCATTCTAGCCATGCTACATGGGCATAATAGTATAATAATTCCAAAAAAGAAGAGGCGAATGAGGCTATAGAGCCTAAAGTCTCTATAAAATAATCAAACAACAACAACTTCCATAAAAAAATATGTAAAAAAGTAGATAAAAAGATACAACAATAATTTAATTTTTTCATTTACATTTATAGCTTTGTAAAATATTATTTTAAATCTCGTCAAGTTGTTCGCGGATTCTTCGAAACCTTAAATCCATCATAGGCATTATAGTTATGTTGCATACTGTAATGCCTTTGCACTTTTTGCATACAACCCTCTCTGGAGATGGGCACATTTGCATCAATCAAAGCACATTTCAGCGCTCGTCCATTACGGGCAGCCACATTATGAGCGCCAATTACGCCCGTATGCATGGTGAATTGTAACATAAGTTTGCCTCGTTTTGTTTTCAATGTTCGCTTGAAGGCAAACATAAGCAGACGGGTTTGCAAAAATGATTGTTTTATATTGTTTTTATTTGCAGGCTGAGTAAACACGATTTTAATGAGCCTTTTTTGTTGTGTGTCCATTCATAATTATTTGATATTAAACATTTCACGCTTCGATAATATGCGTGCAAGAGGACATTCGTTTATTACATAACAGAAAATTTTATGACAGCCTATCTGCATGCATTTTTGACTCAAAAGAAAGAACCAGTGACAGGTAATGAACCAAAATTTTAGATTGGATCATACCGATCCGTCAAAGAATCGGAGCACATCAAAATTTATTTCAAAGGCTTGGATCGGATCAGATCAATCATTCCTTGTTGATATTACCATCACTAGAGTTATCGCCATCGAAAGTAGTATTGGCTCTAAGAAGTGGACTCTTTATTATTTGCCTAAACTTTGAACTGTGATTATAACAAAAGCTTATTTAAAATATTTTATTTTCTTCATGAAATAATGAGTTATTTATTTTGCTTCAAAATAAAAAAAGATAAAATAGTGTTATACTTGTCTTCACTTCGTGTATTTGTACACGCTATTCAATAGCTAATTTTGCACTTTCAGTAAACGTCTTTGCGGTCAATGCGACACATGTTCTACATTATTTTTGTCTTTGTGTCGAGGGGTGTCACTTATAGTTCCGTCACTATTTTTCAGTTGTCAAGCTGTAAGCTTAATTCCCTGTTTTTTACAGTAACGATTCTATCACATGCAAGGCTATCCGTGTCTAATGCAATAAACACCATGTTCTGATTTATTCAGTTTATCACTGATTTGAAGCCTGCAGCCCATCGCACACGCCCAACTTGGCGCCTTGCGCAGGACATTGATTTATTGCATTTTAATTGTATTTGTCACTTCGCGACATTTCCAAATGCAACACAGCTACGCACAGACACACACACCTGTGATCCGTAAGTGTATTGCGTCACACCCGATTGGCACTTAGCGCCCATTTCGTATGCCACCAGCAGTTTGATCGTGATAATTAAATCGCTTAATGGAATGGAAGTCCAACTGATAGGAAGTGGAGGGAATCCGAAGGTCTGCAAGACCCGGGCCTCTGGGATCTGCGTGACGACAAATAATTAAGCACACTTACGATGGAAAAAACACGTCCCTACCGTCCTGGGACAACCGACCGGGATGAGGTAAAATCAAGGCCTAAATGATTTATTGGTACGACCAGGCGAAGAGGTGGCAAAATATGGGATTAATTTACGCAACGATTATTAATCCTGCTCCTTGAGTGTTGGTATATAACTGAATTATGTTAGCTCTCGTGGCTTTTCACACCAAAAGGGTAGAAAACCAACTAACCAGCATCGGTACATCGCAGTACGCAAACTTCATCGTTGACCGATATTGAGCACCGTTGGTTCATCGTGATATAAAAAGAAACCATATACCGAAACCGGATTTGAACGATGCTGCACGCAAATGCGACTAACTGCACCCAGCACGGGAATATGGCACCGCCCGTTGTGAGGTAGTTGCACTTTTATAAACTAGTTCATTTCGGGCCGAAAGATCAGCACGATCGTACCAGCCTTATGCGTATGAGAGATATAATTTTTTATAGTTTTATTGCTACTATTTATTAGCTAAGATTCGTGATAGAAAACGAGACGAGCAACTGGTAACTTTTATATGGCATTATAACAAGCTAAGCAATAATTGCTACCCGTTATCAACCGCATGGTGGTGTAGAATGGGGACGATAGAATGGATTCCTGTTGAGGGTTGATTTTTATTTTTCTTGTTCCATAACGGTGCTTTATAATTATTGCTAATAATAGAACTTTTATGGTAAATGGTACATGTACTTCGAAATGTCTAAAAGTTGGAAGAAATTTTGTAAATGTTACTTCTTCCTAACAGCATGTCCAAGAGTTGTGTAATGATTGTATACGCCTAAAGGTATGCAATATTTTTATTACAAAACCAATTTTTTCCAATTTTGTGTTATGGCCAGGTCATTTTAGAAACCACTATCTCACTGGGTCGCTTCATTTAAATTCCATTTCACCTAACATGAACTCAGAATTTCATTTAGAACTAAAAAATTTTACTTTAACTTAGCTGGAACATTTATAGTTACAGGACCTTGTCCTGACTTGGGGTCTAACTAAACTATGAAAGAAATCATTTAAATGATCACTATTCATGTTCTACTCAGTGTCTAAGGAACGCTTAAGTTATAGACACTTATTGCTATGGCCGTATTGCTAAGATAAAGAAAATTGTTGGAAAATAAAACAAGAACAGTGAGGTGTACGACGACTCTTGCTTAAAGAAAGAGAAACAAAATCCTATTATAGGTTAGCTCACATCCTGGAACGTAAATTTCGCTGAGTTCTAATACACAGAAGAAAAATAGTTCTACCTGTTGTAAATATGACACGTTCTGATAAGAGCCCAAAGCACATATATTTCTACATCTTCCTCAGGGATAAAAGAGATCCAAAATAACATGGAGTCCAACCAAATAAAAGGGTTAAACCATTAGCTCAAAGTCCTTTGGGAGAAGCAACACGCGAAGGAAGGCTAACACGTATTGCTAACACATTGCGACTACTTATTAGTAATAAATTAACAAATGATTGCATATTGTTAGGCGCAATCGACAAAATATTTAAATTTTTGGTGTAATATTTGATCATAACTATTTGCAGGAAATGCACGCATATTTCATTACATCGTTGACATAATTCCATCAAATTATTCAAATTGTCCTACAAAACGCCTTCAGTCATACAAACTCGAATTATTTTACTAGCCCAAGAGTTCATATAGATCTCCATCTGTTGTTGAAGAGTAGAGCATTTGAATGTTTGATAGTACCCGCTATATTTACTTAAACTATCTTGGCGAACGAAGACAACGTGGAAAGGAGAGAGTTATGGTTAACCAAACAAACCCCCACACGTTCACAACAGGGAAACGAACCAAACAAAGCACCGAAGTTCATCACTTCCTTTCTTTATAGTCCTCGCCCACTCACTTTCTTTCCCGCGACACATTCATAATTTCTTACAAAAAGCAAAAGCGAAACGTGTGCTTTTAATGCACACAATGTGCCCAGTGGCACACCGGGAGTGACTGACTGCATCCATCAAGTTCCCCCTTTTTCCAATCTGCAGAGGAACGAAAACTGAAGCACCGCCAGTAAGTGAGTGATCAAAAATATTAAATCCCACCAACCATCAAGCATGGTACGAATCTACCAACCGCGAACCGTGCTCGTCTTCGGGTTGTCTCCTCGGGCGGTACCGAGGCAATTGTTCATTTGCATTCCATCCTCATACGGGCATATAACCGGGGCTTACCATTGCCAGCACGTAACTTCGCTTTAGTCTTTGCCTTTCGGGCAAAACCATCCTTTTCTCGTGTGCTTCTCCACGATCACGATCACAAGTGAAAAGTTTCCGATCCAAGTTTATGTACAAGTTAGTTGAGTTTTGTTTTATCATTTTGATAATTATAATTGAAGTGTAACAATCCTTTTGTTACTAGTTTTTGTGACAATTTCTTATTTTTCATATTTTACTTCTCATTAAACGATTTTGAAATATTTTTCCCTAATGTTCAACTAGTTTCTTTTCAACCACTTGCTGAGGCTTCTCCTCCAGTCGGTTACAGTTCGTTTCGATTTAAATTCCCGCTTGAAAATGCTTCAAAAGGCCAGCAGCCATGGCGATGGAGTGGAGAAGGTAGTTGAAGTCGATCGAAATCCGTTGTCGCCGTCGGCCGCCATCGGTGGGATATTAGAATGATGATGGTTTTGCTTATTGCCCGATCGTGACTCAAGCCTTTGCATCCTTTCATAGCACTGCATAATAATAGAAAACCCCAGAAAAAAATGGCTGCACTTCAAACTGCAGCTATATACTACCGCGTGGGTTATACCGTGGTGCCTTTTGTTGGTCCGCAGTCCGCAGCATATGGTTTGGTTCTGTTCTGTAGACGACTTTGTCAGCATTATGATCTCCACTGCTTTAAGACGTCTAGCTAATACATCAAATTAGTCTTTCTCTCTTTCGCTCTTTTTACTATGTCCAATGGTAGGAGAGGGACACTCAGAAAAAAGAACATTATGCTCAACTCAGTCTGACACGCGCGTCTCGCCGGTGCCATTACGCGGAGAAGCCGAGCCAATAATTTACACGATTTGTTTGCTGGACGGTGTCAGCAGCATCGGGAAACCGTGCGGTCATCATTAACCTCCACAAGCACTATTCGTTTCCTTTTTTTTCGCTCGTGTTTTTTTCCTATAATGCACTTCCACACGCTTTGGATATGGGCATGTACAATGGGAAAACATCATGTCCTCAGATGAGTGTGTTTTTTTATTGAAAAAAAATCTCATTAATTCCTTCAATTGATTTTCTTTCCGCCCGTATGTATGCAATCATTACGACACAAGCGCTTAAAAGGTTACATTACGGCAAACAATATTCAATGGACGACAGGATGGGGTGGAATTACAATTGAAAATTTCACTCTAATGTCATTTTTAATTTTCCAAGCGTCCTAAAGTAAAGTAAAAAAATCTTACACTTCTCATATTATGCCATCTGCCATTAATTAATTTTTCCCATCATCTGCTTTATTTTACAGCTGGAAAACACAACCCGAACGCCACTGCACGAGGCAGCGGCCGGTGGTGATGAGACAAAGGTGGAAACGCTCCTGGCGGCAGGTGCCGACCGTAATGCCAAGGAATCGGTGGTAAGTACCGATGGGTTTTGCCCATTACCTTCGTGAACGTTTTTGAGTCGACTTTGACCGTCCTTCGTCTTTTTGTTCACCCGAAGCACGGTAACTCACCGCTTCACGAGGCCGCCTGGAAGGGATACAGCCGTTGCGTGAAACTTCTCTGCGCACTACCCAAGACGAAACCGCCCACCAGCTCCAAAGGTATCTCGATCGATCTGCTCAAGGATGCGACCAAGATTAAGCACGCCCTGCACGATACGAAGGGTGCGTTGCACAGTGCACTGTTGGGGACGCGTAACTTCGGTGGGTTCTCCGCACTACATCTGGCCGCTCAGAACGGTCACAATCAGAGCTGTCGGGAGATATTGCTTGCTGGAGCCGATCCTGATGTACAGAACAATGTAAGTATCCAGTGTGCTCATGGGACGGTGTAGAATCGATTGCTAAAGAATCTGTTATTTTTTCAGTATGGCGACACGCCACTACATACCGCGTGCCGGTACGGACATGCCGGTGCCATTCGGATCCTACTGTCGGCCAAGTGTGACTTCGAGCGAATTAATCTGAATGGCGACACGGCGCTACATATCGCTTGTGCGATGGGACGGCGGAAACTGACACGCATCTTACTGGAGTCGGGTTGTCGGCAAGACACGAAAAATGCCCAGGTAAGGCCATCGAAAGTATATGATGCCCTCCGAAACACACAGAAAACACACCGTGCAATATAAGTCACAGCTCAAAGTGCTGTACACCAATTATTCCAGGGATATCTTCTCGATTCTTTTATCGCTGATAGAATAATGCTTCCTTGAGAATTGTTATTGCATACTTTTAGGCGGTTGAGGTAATCTTCCCTCGAATCTAATGCAATGCGTTTGAACGAGTATGTCATGCGCTTCTGCTTTCGAAACTAAGGGAGATCTCTCAAGAATTAGTGTCCCGGTTGAATTCCTACCTTTCCATGTGCCACATAAAATAATACGCAAAGTATTATTTTTAGTTTTCTCCTTTTCCTACTATTCTATCTGTTGTCTATGCTTAAAATGTTAAGCTTAAGATTCACGACTATTTTGCAAACAAAGTGAGCTCGCTGCTTAAGGATCTTTTGGTCTGAATAAGCTAGGCACACAAATACACCTGTATGGTCGCTCCAAACCTCCGTTACCACCCTACTTTGTTTGTTGTCGACTCCTGGCAGGAGTTCCCTTAGCCTTAGTGATCTTAGTGCCATCTTTATTTACTCCTGTTCCTCCCAGTGTTCCAACCAGATCAATTCGTCCCTGAAAAGTTCGCTCAACAGTTCTGCTGACAAATTTGATCACTCCATATCAAGTTCTTCCTTTCAATCGCATCTTTTTGTGTCTTCTTTGTATATGTGTTAACTCCGTTGTCCATCTGATTAACATAGATAAGTGCTGTGTCACCACAATTTTAAATCTCTTCTTACTTCAATATATAATTACAGGAAGAAACTCCACGGGACATTGCGCAGCGCAAGAATCTGGTCGAGATCATTAACATCCTCAATACACCGGTCGATCTATCGGCAAGACGATCGCGGGAACGTTCCAGCAGCAGTTCCCAGCACCAGCGCAACAAAACCGACGGTATCACCACGAATGGCGGAGTGCATCCGAAATCTTCGTCCCACGAACCCCAGCCCAACCCTGCCGAGCGACGTTCGCGCAGCAAAGACGAGGCAGGACGAAAATCGGGTCGACGCAGCAATTCCAACGATGAAGCTGCAGCACGGACGGATGCAATCGATCCGAAGCATTGGTCACCGTACGGTTGTCACTATTTCCCCGACCCACGTAATTTCCCCTCGCCCAAGCTCGAAACGCTACCGAAGGAACCGCTAGGTAATGGAGAACAGTACTTCCTGGATTTGGCCGGCAATATCCGTAAAGGCCCGGTCGGTGTCGGTAACACGTGCTACTGTGCGCCATTCTTCAAGCATCTGGAACAGCGCATGAACCAGAACCGGCGAAGCATTCGCAAGTACGTGCACCGGGCGACGGAGAAGCTGGACAGCCGTATGACCGCACTGGCGATGCGTACGGATGACCAGATCGAGGAGCTTACCAAGTGAGTATCTGTTGTGTTGGATTTAGCTCACGAACAATCGCTCATAGTGTTTTCTGCTTCCAGATCGATGATAGCGAGTCGGGTCCAGTGCGAGAACAAGCGACTCCATCTGGAGCAGTGGTTGAAGCGGGGCATAGCCGAACGTTCCACCACGACAGCTACCTCGGGAGGTTTGGAGCACAGCAACAGCAAAACCAAAAAGGACGAGGCTAACACTAACACGCTGACGCGTTGCCGCAGTCTCGAGCTGCTGGACGACCACGACACGATGCTACTTGCGGCCGGTGTCGATGCACTGGACGATCAGCTGCGCAAGTCCTCCACACCTACCAGGCAGCTGTTCTCGCGCAGCATAGACTTTCTGGATGCGGCCACCAACGGGGACTCCGACCATGGCCACCGTGTACATCGGCAGCAGCATCAACAACAGCAGGAGCTGGAAAGCCATCTGCGATTGCTACAGTACGCTGCCGTCGGTGGCCATCAGTCGGATGCACTCGAAAGTTCCAATAACTCCAACATGAAGAACCATTCGGAATCGGCCGAAACGCCCCCAATACCGGATGGTGCAGGCATGCGGATATCACGCCGCCCCCGTTCCTCGTCCATGTCGGGTCGGGACAGTTACTCCTACTCCTCCGATAACAACAAAGACAACGATCGGGAAAAACCACCCCGGCTTGTCAATGGCACCACCAACGAGCCGAAGCTGATCAAAAAGCGCAACCTACCAACAATGCCAACTTCGTCCACTCCGACGTCGGCCATTTCCTCCAACGGGGGAACTGGAGCGGTCGCGACGGGTACGACAAAGAGCGAAAAAGCCAAAGTCACCGAACGGCTCGAGGAGCTGCTTAGTAAGACGAAGAAGATCCTCGAGCTGGAGAAGATGACGAAGGGAGGATCCGGTGTGGTATCTTCCCCACTGCTCGGAAGCCATCCGAACACTGCCATCACACCGACGACCGACAATCGGTACATTCTGGCGTTGGACAAACTGCGAGACATTCACCATTACGACGCATCGCCCGGTGGTGGACCGAAACCTTCGGGACGTGCTGCCCGCGACTCACCCGGATACGACATTGCGCAGGAGATGGAGAAGATCACCAAATCGCTACTACCTGCGGCACCTGTTTCACCGGAGATAGCGAAGGATATAACAACGCGCAAGGAACGTCCAACAACCGTGCTGTACGCGTCCTATCAACAACAGCCGCCACATCCTCACCGGCGCACCACACCGCAGGAGTCGTCCCCGCTATCCACGACGCCACTGTCGACGATGTCGCCGAGTTCGTCACTACTCGGTGGACAGACGGCTCCATCACGCAGTTCACCGTTCGGTGCGGACCGGCAGCATCTCGCGTCCACCAACTTTATGGAGGATCACCAACCGGGTGACGAACAGAATGTGTCCGCTGCGATGGGTGCACTGATGAACGGGTTCTATTCAAACAGCTGCTTTGAAGATGCACCGCCCAGTTCCTCGAACACGACGGTTAAATCGGCAGGACCTCGTCAACATCACCCAGCGACGGATGATTCGGAATTGGAACAGGATGACGATCAAGAGATCGATGAAGAAGAGGAAGAGGAGGAGGATGAGGAAGAGGAGGAGGATGGAGCAAAAGAACGGGAAGACGAAGAGGCGGAGGAGGAGGAGGAGGAAGCAAGTGACGTGTCCGATCGGTGCGATCTCTCGGCAATGGCGAATCTGGCCGAGTTGAAAGAACTCAAGAGCCGAATCCTCAACGGTACAAACTGGCGTAGTCAGGTGTTGCAGAAGAGTGTCCAGGAGCTGTTACAAAGAGGTGAAGGTACCGACTCAATCGCAGTAGCTCAGGAACAGGATCCGTCGCAGACTGGTGAGACGAATCGTGTCAAGTACATCATCTCGAAGCTACAGCAGAGTGGCGTCAGTTCCGGTGATTTAGCCATCCGCACCCAGCACCAAGTGCCTCCGATGGCACGTTGTGAAGATTTTTCCGATAGCAGCAGCGAAGAGGAGGAACACGACGAAGTGGCCGACCGGCAGGTGCAGGACGACGATGAGGATTGTGTGGATGGGCCACCAATACCGGTGGAGCAGGAGAAACCGTCCGAAATCGGTATCGGAACGGCGAAAAGTTTGATCCAGCTGTATGAGCAATCATCCTCGACGACGGCAAACGGCGCTATCGGGAAGTCCTTATCGAACGGTCCATTTGCGAACGTTCCCAAGGATGCTTACTTTCACGAGTTACCTCCGAGGAAGTTGTTGCCACCGCCGGAACTGAGCTCCATGGCGGGGTTGACGTCTCGCGTCCATCAGACAGCAAGGAGTCGTAATCCGCTACCATCGTACCTGCTGCAGGAAGGTGCGGGAGAACTGTTCCAGCAGCAACCCACCGACATCCTGGACCAGCAAGGTTCTGCCGGAGGATATGCCCAGCAGCAGAGCTACTTTGACGAGCTAGCGTTCCAAAGTCCTCATTCACTCCCTCAGCACCGTCCTACACCACCGGCGATGAGTTCGTATCCAATCCCTGCCGATGGGTTCTTGCCTCCCGTTGGGTTGCCTACCCCCGTGAACCATCATCATCCTCACGGTCACATACACATGCAGCAGCAGCAGCAGCAACAGCAAGAGAAACTTCTAACGGCGCGGAAGTACATCAATCCTTCATCGGCTGTATCGCTCGCCAGCACCGGTACACCTTCACCGGAGTTCCCGCTTTACCAACACCATCAGCAGCACCTTCCACCCGCCTCCACCATCACCCAACCAGCGTACCCTTCTGCCGGGACCGCATCCGTCGTCATCGGTGGCCATTCGCACGCCATGATGACAATGATGGCCGCCGGTCGTAAATCGGTCGATCAGCTATCCTCCAACGGGGAAGATTCCGGTTACGTGAGCGGAAAAGTGAGTGAAATCCACATCCCGAGTGGAGGGGCTAGTCCACTGCTGCCCGCTACGGCCAGCAACGTGCTGATCATACCGCCACCCGCCAGCTCCTCCTCGCCGAAGCACTTTCTTCCGTACAGCCATCATCACCATCCGCTCGTGACGTCGATGCACCATCGCAACGGAACACCGCCGGCGCACCACCATGGGAGCGTGGTGACATCGATCGTGCCTCCACCGGTAGGAACGCCCGCAGCCGGGTTGCATCCGACGACGGGCCAAACCACTGCACAGCTCCATGCCGCTGTTGAGCAAAAGCAGCAAGCACTCTACAAACTTGGTGCGTCCAGCTTGGTTTAAACTTGGTTTTTGTACAGAATGACGCAAATGCATAACTTGAAGAGACGTTGCTTAGATTTTAAGTACTGTTGATTAATCGCTAGACACGTAAGCTCGGGGACGTTCCTCACGTCCATCTTTCTCGCTTTTCCCGTTTTAAATTATTTTTCCCACTAGAATGTAATTAGCGCACTCCTACCGTGCTGTGTAGCTCTGTTACTCGATGTATGTGTTTTTTCTCGTTTTATAGCGCAAGAACAGAGTGGCCAACAGAAAAAAACGGATCACTCCTGCGGTTGGATAAGAATGGACAAATAAAGCTCATTTTAAGCTCGATTAAGACGTTTTCTGATTTGGTTGAATGACCCGATAACTGGTTTGAAGATATTTTTACATAAACAACTAACCCGGACAGCAGATCACGTGATATTATCCACGAAGTTAACGTATCTCAACAACCACACACAATTGCATTTCATTTCACATTTAATACTAACTGGTATAAGGTGTTGAGTGAGCTTTCGTATCTATCTGTGCGTATGCTACTTCGAAATTCGCCATCTTTCGTTGGATGCATCGCACTAGCTTAACCATTATTCTAACTGTTTTTTTTCTTTGCGTTCTTCCACACACACACACGGCGAGAAGAGATATCTTGTGGCAACAAGTGAATTTTGAATCTCGCTTGAATGTGAACGAAATTTAGCGTCTTAATTTTACGTTTGCTGTCTCGCTCTCATACGCAACCAACGCTTAATGTCTGTGTATAAAAGCCTTCTTTCAAAGAACGCTACCAAACGGATGAATTCGCGTTACACCCGATACCACTGCACAGCTGCGCCTTCGCCTAATTGTTTGTCTTAAAATTTGTCTGTACAAGTCGCTCGATCGCTTGTGTACCACACACCCATACACACACATATATATAGACGAGACAAACAAGGGTTAATGTCTAATTGGACGATAATTTAAATCTAAGCGTAACGAGCGGTTCGATCGCCATTGTCTAACACCTAGATCGCTATGGTAGCTCATACATCTCAACAAATGAAAAGGAAAAAAATAAACGAACGAAGTACAGAAAGCTCCCTCTCTCTCTCTCTCTTTCTTACTACGTTGCCCCTGCCGGTCAACTCTCTGGCACTGGTTGCACGGTTACAGCCCTTGAAGTTTGAAGTTTCTTATCGTTTTAGCGCCTTACCCTTTACGAAGCGAGCGGAGCAATGCCAACCTGGCGCGGATCGGTAACGGGTCCGGCTGGTGTGTCCAGATTCTTCAGCAACATCGTCAGCCAGTGTTTGGTCGATTTGTCCTCCTGTAGGCACGCCGTAAACGTGCCATCACGCAACTGATCCGGAAGGCACTGACGCAACGCTTCCCGGGCACTACAAAAACGGATTGAACAGATTACTTATGGCCAAATGTTAAGTGCGTTGTTTGGCTGTTACTTACCGTGGATTATCCGACAGTCGAAGGTAACAGCGTACGACATGCTTCAACAATCTAGCCGATGGTTCCTTCGATAGCGATATTACCATCTTTCCCTAAAGTTTCCATACAATTAGAATGCCGCTGTAAGTTTTTGCACCGCTCGGTTTCGTTGCATAAAAACTTACCAATATTATGGCGACATGCGAGAACCGGTCGTACGTGTGGCAGATGTACGACAAACCACTGTCATCCAGCAGTATCTTTTGCAGTATGAAGGTGGCCACCGTTTTGCTCAGCTCCGAGCCCGACTCCATGATGCGCAGGCACAGTGGAATGATTTCCGTCGTCAGCAGAAACGTTATCACCTCCTGTTCGTCGGTCTGTAATTGGGAAACGGAACACACAATTATTTACAATTCGCCTTTCCACCCCCCCAACACACACACACACGCATTTGTTTACCTTCACGAGCGCTCCGATCACACCGAGCGACGTCAGCCGAAGGTACTCGAAGGGACGCGTCTTGGAGGTGGTGTGCAGGAACGGATAGAGAAACAGTGGAATGTGTGCGGCCAGGAAAGCGGAACGGGTCTCCGGATGGGACGCCACGCACTGCAGCAGGGCGAGCGCGTTGCACACCCGGTTCGATTGGTGTGCTGTTAGGGTGGCCGGATTGATCGAGGGATAGATGTGGATGATTTCCTGCAGCAGGGCCGCCGTAGTGCCGAAGCTGTGCCACAGCATCGGCGCTAGGTCCGGCACGGATTCACGCTTCTTGCTCAACTCCAGCAGGGCCGTCTCGCGCGATTCCGGATTCGACAGTTCATTTATCCACTGGAAAACCTTCTCGCTGTGAGACGCCATTTGTTGCATATTTCCTGCCTGCTGCACGACGGCCATTCTCCTGCGGGTTTCGTTACGGGTTGGTATGAATTTACGGTAAAGCACACTGGGATAAAGGCGTACCGTGGGTTGTTATCACCTTTGCCACAGCCTATCGACACGGAAATTGATAATATAAGCGTACGATGAGAATATTATTATTCACACGCACCAGATGCAAATTGGACAGCGGCGCAAATTAAGCGTTTTATGAAGCGTTTGCAAAACATTGACAGCTGTCATTTGTTTTCATTTCGAAAGTGCAGCTTTGACCAAGGTTTGTAGTTGTTCGATTGATGTTACGTCCGTTCAAGCTGACCGTTATTGCGTCGAAAGCTACCACAACGAGGCAGTATTTTTCTTAGCAATTTAAGTTTCATTATTTCAACAAAACGAAAAAAATGCTTCTGATACACGATACAGATCTATTTATTGAGTAAATTTGTACGAAAGCAGACGCTTCGACGCTTTTGGCAGTGCGGTAATGTTGTACAATTCGACACGCGTTGCAATACGCTATTTTATTGTCAAGGTGAGAATTTATTTTGTTCCGAGCTCTTTTCTAGAACGCATCAACTGGCGGTTTTGAAATTAATTTGTTCAATTTATTTCTTTTAACAAAAACAAACTCATCCTCCATCGATCCACTCTTGAAGTCATCAAATTGAAATTTCTAGCCAAGTTGCGGGGAGCAGGTAGTGTAAAATCGTGTCCTTGCGAACGTGTGGCGTCACACGCCAAGGGCACAACAAAACGCTATGGGCGCACTTCCATACCGTACCTACACATGAACCAACACACGTCACCTACGTTCACGGAAAGCAATAAATATTAATTATTGGGTCAGCATATTACGGTACGGTCAAAACAAATGCAGACACACATTCACGCGAACGATTGCATCCGTCCCCTAGTAGCAAAACGCGCTCCCAAAACATTAACAAATCTGTATGCACGTGTGAACAGAAAAAGACAAAAAAAAACAAATAATTTAAATTATGTAACTGACCGAAAGGGGGTTTCCCCTTGTACGGAGAAAACAAAACGTTAACGATCATTCTAAACTAATTAAGTTGCTAGACGGCCACACTTACAGCAAATTAATGTACGCAATCGCAACGAAAGGAACACTGGAACCTGGGACACATAACACGTGGAACACTACTACGAGCAAACGTGTGCTAGAGAGTTAGGCTCTACTAATTTAAAGATTATATCGGCTTTGTAATTGCAGCTTCTCTACCAATCCTAACTTTACCGTGTGAAGATTTAAGAAAGTGCGAAAAAAACGCCTCCCATCAGGCATGCATATTTCCATCAGAGGACAACCACCGCCGACAAGCATAGGGAAATGATTCTTTCTCTCTTCGTTCGCGTTGCTGTAACAACAACCGTCTCGGTAATTAGACTTGCTCTTGTTCGGCGTTTTTCTTCCATTTTTGCGACACTCTCTACGAGAGAGGATAAAGGTATTATTATTACATATTTCTTTGCGTTAATTATCGGGGTTTTTTTTTTCCTGTCGCTCGACACAGTTCTCGCTTGCCGTCGTTTGTTTCTTATAAGGCGAGCGATGGAAATGGTCTTCCACCAACAGCATTTTCTCTTTCGGGAGGGATGGTGGTATCTATCACCCTAAAAGCTATTTGTATAGTTTTCTCTCCTACGTTTAACTCGATTACTATCGCAGAGTTTGGTAGTTTTTGGTTGCAATGTGTTACTCGCTACTCGCTGTACGGTTTCCACTTTCTGCGGTGACTAACGTTCCGGCGCCTGGCCCTAATATCGTAGAATTGCCGTCTCCTCCTCTCCTCCCTTGTCCGTTACGCTTACACGCTGATCCTGGGTGGGGGTGGGTTGGATGAGCTGCATATATGCTGTTGGTCTGCTTAACATTCGCTTGCCTTACTTTGTCGGTGTTTGTTTAAATTACTCATTTCGATGAAAACTTATGCTTAGAGTTGCAAAGGATGCGCGTGTGTTTGTGTGTGTTTGACGGTTGTGTGATTTAAGTGTGTGTGTTTTTGTGTATGCAATAAAGGGAGGTGAGTGCCTTCCCCTTACTTGGAGGTGGCCTTGATCAGTCCATCGGTGGACATCGACTTGGGGCGTTCGATCGGCAGACCGAGGGCACGGTCCCACACGAGCGACGCCAACACACCGAGGGCACGCGACACACCGAACAGCACGGTGTAGTAGTTCATCTCCTTCAGACCGTAGTACTGCAGCAGCACACCGGAGTGAGCGTCTACGTTCGGCCACGGGTTCTTCACCTTGCCCAGCTCGGTCAGGATCGGTGGCACGACCTTGTAGATGTTCGAGACCAGCCCGAACAGCGGATCGTTTGGCAGGTGCTTGAGGGCGAACTCGCGCTGGCAGGTGTAGCGGGGATCGGTCTTACGCAGCACCGCGTGACCATAGCCGGGCACAACCTGGCCCGACTTGAGCGTCTTCCAGATGAACTCCTTCACCTTCTCCTCGCTCGCGTTGTCGCCCAGCTCCTTGCGCAGCTTCTGCAGCCACACCAGCACCTCCTGGTTGGCCAGGCCGTGCAGCGGACCGGCGAGCCCGTTCATGCCGGCGGCAAACGACAGGTACGGGTCGCTCAGGGCCGAACCGACCAGATGGACCGTGTGTGCCGACACGTTACCACCCTCGTGGTCGCTGTGGATCGTCAGGTACAGGCGCATCAGCTCGGTGAACTTCTCGTCCTCGTAGCCCAGCATCTTGGTGAAGTTGGCCGACCAATCCTTCTTCGGGTCGATCGCACCGATGCCCTTGCCGTCGCGGTACGTGTTGCGATAGATGGTGGCCGCAATCACCGGCAGCTTCGCAATCAGGTCCATGCTGTCCTCGTACACGTACTCCCAGTACTTGCTCTTGTGCACACCCTCCGAGTACGCTTTCGCGTATTTGCTCTCGTGGTTCAGTGCGGTCACGGCGCAGCTGAGCTGCGACATGGGATGCAGCGAGGTGGGCATGTTGTTCAGCATGGTAACGACGTGCGACGGCAGCGCAGCACGGTTGGCCCATTCGCGCGACAGCGCATCGACCTGAGCCTTCGACGGCACATCACCAGTGATCAGCAGCCAGAACAGACCCTCGGGCAGCGGTTCCTGACCGCCTGGTAAGGATAAAAGGGAGAGAAATATACCATTAGCCACAACGTCCAACGAATGCCATTCAATGTCTATACGTCCTCAAACATCAATGACTACCTTGAAGGACAATTTCCTAATGAGTGATTTTAATGGTCAATGTATGCAATAGAAATGAAATCCCTAACGAAAAGGACACGGTAAATGCATCACGTCACGGTCGGACCGCGGTTTCTAAGCGGAGAAACTTAAAATAAATTATTACCACTAGAAACAACCCGGAGCAAACGAACGACCCATCCACGGGTGATGCACAACACCTGAATGCATTTTGCATACGTCCTTCACGTCATTACCTAACTCGTGACCAGTGTCTCGTAAGCGATTATTCAACCGACGGAGCGACTGCATTGGTACATCTCGTGACACAGCGTGTCTACGATCGATACCGGTCGAACGCTAGTTAACGTTTCCGATTGCTTCATATACTCTAATGCATGCATTTATATCTGTGATTGTGTGAGTGTATTCCGAGACGAATGTGGAGTGTATATCTTACCTGGAGCCTTTGGAAGCACCTGCTGGCATTCGGGGATCGACAAACCGCGGAAACGGATGCCCTCCTCCGGGTCAAGGACGGAAGTTTCGCACACCAGACCCTTGATGCCACGCATACCACCATACATCTGGAATGTTCCGAAAATAACAAAAAAACAATTAACCTTCCGCTCAAGTGATAACGCTAGACATGATTTTCCGAGAGGCGGGAACCTAAAAACCCCTAGGGTGGATTGATAAGCAATGTTAAATTTAGCGAATGTTTTTATCTCCTCGGTGAGAATCTTCCATCGGATAGCACAAATCCGTTTAATGCAGATTGAAGTCTTTGTCTGTGCGATCATGCAACTCTTTCAAGAAATTTCAACGTTCAAACATCCCCCCCTGCCCATTTTGGTCGCCAAATTTTAGCAATAATTCTCGTTAGAACATATCACCTCATTGCCCACCAGAGGTCAATTAAGAATTAACACACTAACCGTACGGCCATCATCGGCTGCTTCTCAATGAGAATACTTCATCGTAGCTTGATTGTAAAGACTGCCCCATTAAACCTGCTCTCTGTGTACGTGTCCGGGCACTTCGTCTTGAAGCAGACAAGAAGGAAGACAGACGACGCAGACCGACAACAAGCAACCGCATTCACGGCGTGTCTTTTGCCTTGGGCGCGCGTTATTGAACTTGACTTCATTAGATGCCATTGGAACGTTAAGCAAACACGCTTCCATGGAACGTGTGGCGAGAAGAAGGCAGAGATGGTTGGAAAAAAATGAATCCCAACCAACCGGACGCACAGATAAGTGTAGCTCCGATCTACGTCTGTTTGTTATCATGCCGACATCATATGTGGTCGGTCAGCTGACCGTCGTTCTATCGGTAGAGTTGCGCGCATTATGATGTCACACAATGCGGTAAATCTTTTCATGTAAATAAAAAAGAGCGATTCAGTGGCAAAATCATTTGACACACCCGTTGCTGGCGCAGCCGCAGCGCAATAAGCATCAGCGGTAGAATGCGCTAGCCACGTTCGTAGCCCTATTAGCAACCGAATATTGGCCTAATGTGGTTCGGCTACAGTCAACCAAGGTCTAAAGCTTGCTAATGAGTGAGAAAACAAAACTATCGGAGTGATGTTTTTATTTTTGATTTAATGGCAACCTAACCCCACGACAGCGGTCACGTCATGTGATCGGAAATGTATTCACCTAACCTAGCTGGGCAGTTCATTCAACTGACACGAGGTGAGATAAGTAACATGCACGCTATTGGTCGTACCGAATAGGGTTTTATCGCTAGCCTTCAATTTTAGACCTTCTCGGATCTACTCAAAAGCACTCGTTATCTTGTCCCTTTTCTAACACGGAGCGGGATCACTTTTGCGAAGTTGCGCCCTTCCAAACAGCTCAAACAGTAGTTAATAGGAAAGGCCCACGATTAGGCGGTCCTTCCTATCCGCACAGTCATGCGTGAATAGTTATATCATTATGTCAATTATATCAATTCTAGCTTCAAATTGAGGCCCCCCACTTCGTATGGCGCTACAAAGTGCAATTTTAATATGAAACCACCCGCACTGGGAAACTATTGGTAAACACGCTATCAGGTCACTGTCAACAGCGAGTTGAGGTGCATCATCATGAAAATCCAAAGTACACACGTTGGTGTGTCCATTTGCTGATTGTGGGAAAACAGCGTAAACCGGTTATCGGAGTTGCGGGAGGAAGTAATCGGCACGTGACATGAACTTCCAATAACAACAGCTTGTTTCTTCTTTTTCTTTGGCGTAACGGCCTACTCGGTCATGCTGTCATTTCTGGCTTACGAGACTTATTAGTATCAAATATTCGGTTAGTCAGTCCTCGGTTGTGAATCCCGGTTTTACCGAGACTTATGTTCATTTGTAGGAATTTGTTATACGATTCACTCAAATGAAGAGCAAGTCTTCCGGTTGACGTACTGATGACATTGAATGTCTCAGAGGAATAGTAGCTCGTTTAACGACACTATGCTAATGAGTTATTCACAATTCATCAGAAAATACGCTAAACACGTTTTATACAAAAATCACGCAAGTTTCATAAAACAAAGCAATTAGTTCTCGTCACAAGTCGCGGTTTTCAGGGTTCTGAATATACAGAAATCTGTGTTTAATATTTAGTAGTTTTTGAACAAATGAAATGAGTTACCTTTTTTTTTTATTCATCAGTGATGGCCGTATTGCTAAATTACCAACTATCAAACCCTTCAAATTAAAGGTCAAACTGTGAGCAATCAATCAAAATCTCATCAACTGCAGATGTATCACCTGATCTTCGTCCATCTAACGGCATGAAAACAGTACAATGATCTCACAGTCCGGTAGTGTTATTACATCAAACAATAGACGGACGCATTTCAATCATCCTACCAACCGGGGGCATCATCCATTGCGTGTGCTCAATGAACCGTCCGACGATGCCACGCTCCAGCGGCTACACTGCCCGCAGAGAAAGTCACTCGGTCAGTAGTGTGACGATGGCGGCAAATCAATTGTGCCCGCCGCAATTTGATACCAGTCGTTTAACTCAATTAGAGCTCCGGACTGGTAAGGGCGTGTGCACGAGTCAAGCGTTTGTGATTTCATCTCCACACGGGTAGGACGGTACGATCATCACACCCTCGAGACACTGTATACTCTGTCTGAATATGACCTTTCCTTCTGCGATACATCTCCTCAGTGTCGGGAGAGATCAAGCATGTTGGAAACTTGTTACAGCATTTTTCTCACGTTAGAATGATCGCAACCGATGCACGATGAGTGCATTTACATTCTGCGTTCGTTCTAAAATTAAACCATCTACGGAGAGTACCTATTCCAAAGATTCCGCTACGAAAAAAAGAGCAAATTCCGACGACGAAATGACTAGTAACACTTACCATATCGACGGTGACTTCGCCAACTTTGGTGTTGCCGTGCTGCTTGCGGAAGTTCTTGATGCGCTCCTGCTCCTTCGGGATCTTTTCCGCGAGGACCGCCTTCAGGTCTGTGCTATCGGAGGCATTGCGCACGAACGTAGCGATTACCGGCAGGGCATTCTGCAAATGTAACGAGATAAATGGAAAAGAGCGTTAGCACGGTTCATTGTGTGCTGAGGCGTCCTTTTGACGCGATTTCGTTGACGCAAAGCTATTTACAAAACAAAACGGGAATAGACACGAAGACGGCGCGATAAAAACGAACCTCAGAAAAGAAACAACAATTCCTTCGATTGCTTGAAGAATGTTTCTTCACGCGTAACTTGAACGGCGCATGTAACGGTCGTCGGCCGTGGCGGTTATTATTAGACGTCCTCCGTTCGTCACTGCGAAAGAGGCATCAAACTACGTCCAACTCTTCATGTTTATTTCCCAATGAAATGTTCGCGAAGACTTCGAGTTTGGTAGGGCCCACTACCTACCACGCATTTGATCACGAGGATCAAGTGATCAACGCTTTTGCCAGTGTCGATTTTTCTGCACTGACGTACATGCAGCTCTTATCATTGAATATTTAAACTGCAAATTTATTACCACCAATATGATGCCCCTCTCACTGCAACTTATCTTATTATCTACTCAACGCCATTTTTCGTAGCAACATCTAACTTTTTTTTTTTTGTTATTGGGCATAAGTTCTCCAGAATGTTCTAAGTGGTCTACTCACTCGGGGAGACATACAATAGCACATCTCCGATGGCCTTCATAAAAGTATCGCTAGTAATGTACAAAGGGAATTTTACGATTTACGTCAACCCATTCGTTGAAACCCCTGGACCAAACCCATAAAAACAGTTTGGAGAGGAAACCTGTTTTATAGACATCGATGTTGGGCACAAAAAAGTCCCGCACTCCGTGTCCAAAATTGTCGAACCAACATCTTCCCACAAGAGACTGGGACAGCGTAGCGTGAAAAAAAAAAACATTTCAACAAGAACCGGTTATATGCGTAGTGCGGTCAGAGTTGGTGAACACCAAATCAAATCAACGCCACCTTGCCTTATGATGGAATTATTCAAAGGAAGCTCCACAATGAGGCTAATGCTCCAGGAAGCAGGGCCCTATGCCCCATGCAACTTACACGGCAAGAACCGGGTTATACCGGTAATAAAGAAACAACCATGCAGTGATGTAACAACACCTTTGTGCCTGTATTATCTAACGGTTCTAATACACACCCCCATCCTGTGCTGTTGCCTATCGATCGATAAGGTTGGCATTTATTCTAGGCCAAAAATAGGATCACCCGTGATGGTACGATCGGAGTCTTTACACCAATCATCATACGAAAATAGACTAATTATAGACTACTGTACGACCGAATCCCGGAACATTGGTGGATTTCGAAGTGTTGCCCCCCGAGAAAAAAAAGAGGTCAACCTTCAAAACGAAAGCTTTTCGACATCCGTGGCAAAAGCGACCCAAGTGCACTAATGCGGAAGGCTGGCAAATTGCCTGCCTCGTTCAATGACTTTGTCTCCGAGCAATCGTCGTGATCGTCCTTAGTAAGCCCTCCATTCGCAATGTCATCACCGACATCGTGTATGGCATTGCAATGCGTACCGTATTTTATTTTTTTCAAAAAAAAAGTTATTGCCTTTTAATTCTCCACCATGTGCTCTCAACAGAGTTCTATGTTCAGCCGCATGGGAAGAGCAGTTCGCATCGCCACTCGAACTCGGTTCATTAGAGCAAAGCGCGTCCGGCAAAGGTCTCTCGCTGGATCACCTGATCCGTGTGCACGGCAGTACAATCATTTTGTACGGTCGTGCACGAAGGCCCCGTCGTGGTGCTCCAACCCATGGCGTGTACGTATTGCGCTACGCAACTCGCGCATCGCTTCGCGAATAGCTGTTGATAGGAGATTTCTTATCGCGAGATAGTGTCTTTGGTGGGCAGGCGTGATAATGGGTAGTGTGCAGATGGCATTGATGGATGGGAGGAAATCTTTCTACGAGCGTTAGCCATTCCCTTTACACACTATATGGGATCGTACATAGTGAAATCGTCACCCATTCCGCATCGATCAGCGTACATTACATTGAACTGCTGAGCAAACATAATATCATTAGGATGTTGTCCAAAGTAGGTTCCCTAGCCCGTCTACGGCTTATCGGTGACATTGAACTTTTATCGCAGTTCTACGTCATTGTTTCGAATTAACGATTTCCATTGCGAATTTTCCGCATTGCACTATTAAATAAACTCAATTATTAAAGCAAATACACCTAATCACCAGTCAACATTCGTTTCAGAAAGCTAATCTTTTGGGGAATACGTTATTACATAACTCGTTTCAAAATGTCCCCTGTATTCTCTATATGAAGGTGTTTTGTTGTAGTTATCGTTCGAAAAAAAATCTAATTTTTATACACTAATCTAAAAGCAAAAGTCGATAGCTTTGACCGTTTAATGTCCCTTCTTTCAGTGCGACTTTTTTGAGCAAGAAGTTTTATGACCTCACTAGTGGGTCGTCCCAATTTGCAATGGTAATGAGCTCTGGAACCCGAACTTTCGACTATATACGCGCGCTTTTGCACGGTAAACCGGTCTGGGTTACTTCACAGAATAAAAATAATTCTTGTACTATTTGTGGGAATTTGCAGGGATTATCGCAAAAACTCTTACAAGCGTTACCTAACAGTTCATTGTACATTGTAGTGAATATTCATTATTTTGTTTTTCCGATGCTAAAGAAATCAAATAGACAAAAAAAATCTATCGTCGAGAATAACATTTTGATTGCCTCGTAAAAACATGATAAACACACAACTCCCCGTCACACAATCGTCGCACACCACGGACTGTGGAGAGCAGTTATCTAACATTCTGTTCCACACAACCGTTTTTCCCCCATCGAAAGGAAAGGCGGAAAATAGGAGAAGTTGTTGGATTGCGTCAAGTGACTCGACGCGGGTATCTTCTCTCGTATGAAATTTTTCTCTGCGCGCGCTCCATTGCTTAATGTTGTGAACTAAATATGCCTTTTCTGTTGTGTCTGAAATATTGATCCTATTTTTTTCTTCTCCATTATTTCGCAACTACTTGCAATGTATTAAGCCTGATATGGCTTTCAGAGAAGTCTAAACCATTATCGTATACTTGTGTTCACAAACCGTGTTGTGTAAGTCCCTGAACTTAAAGCCACGGTTTTATATTGCTATAGCACTGTGCCTCCTCCTCTTCGTACGCTACTCAAACACAATTATCTCATCATCGGCGCCTGTGTGTGCAGCATCGTCGTAGCAACCCTCCACACCGAGAACCTACTTGATAATTAAATCCACGTTTTCCACGTTCCCGCTAGCCAACGCGCTTAACCTTCGCCGCAACCTTCTCCATTCGTACCGGATGAAGGATTTTCCCTTTTCCATTTCAGCGCTTACCACTCCCGAGGGCGGTTTTCGTATTTGCGACGAAGGTGCTTCACGTTTTCCACTGTGCACACAGAGACAGGAACTTTCTTTGGTCACCTGTTATGTAACGATCCGTTCTCCCGTGAGGACGGAAGAAAAAAAATCGAAACACCACTTCTGCACATACGTCCACTTGCCGACACCGTGGTGCGCGATGACGCGGTCAAGTTCTTAACAAAATCACAGACACACGCACATATTCGCGCACGACACGCACTGTACACACAGGGGGCCACCAATGCAGAAGGATATGCTTCTGGCCCTTTCAAGGACATCCCAGCCGGTTTAGAGTGGTCCTTTTACCGCGTGTGCCAGACACATTAGCGAATCTCTATCCACAGAATCGGAAGAAACTTCCCGATAGATTTTTTTCTTCCAGCACATCCATTCCCATGCGATACAGCGGACGCAACGTGGACGGCATTGGCGATGACGACGACGACGACGACTGCTTGTAGAGGGCGGCTTTTGTCCAACTCACCTTATTGGCGGCACATGCCAACTTTGATGCATAGATTCGGCTGAGGGCCATTGTTGCTGCTTGTGTGCTGCTGGTGATTGCTGCAAGAAAGTGTCGGGTAAAAAAAAACACGGTATAAGCCTCTAACACTCCAACAAACTCCTTGCTACGGTCGGTTAGGTTTGGTAGTGCGAAGACGGAGTGGCGTGCTACGGGGTCTACCACCGGTAACCGGTATATCTCGCACACTAGAGGTGAACCTTACTAACTCACTTGTCTCTTCGCTGCCAACTACTGCACCGCGATTGCTGAGACGTTTTTCGACGACTTACCTATTTGTGGAAATGCTAAATTCCGAGAAAATCCCGAGCGCGCAAGTCGTCGACGGTTTCGCGGGCGGCAAGAGAAAAACTAGAGATGGACATTGCGAACTGCAACAGTCGGATCGATTTGATTCAACTACAGTGGAAGTTAATCCGAAACTAAAGCTCTTTTTTTCGTGGAAACAGCATTTAATTTATTTGCTTTAAAAAGTTTTATACAAAATATAAACTTATAATAATGCAAACGTGGAAAAATTATCAAAATGATTTATGAAATGTTTTATTCACGAAAAAAATAAATCGTTCAGATTACACAAACCATTCTAGCCCATCGCTAGCGCAGAGTGAAAGAGCACACATTCCCATCACTTTGACAGTTCGTGGACACATTAAGGTGCCGTTAAACGTAACATTGTTTTGTTCCGTACTTTAGATTGCAAAATAACCTCAAGTTTGGTTTAACTCTCCGTAATCTTTCGATTTATTTCATGGAAAAATATCGGCACGCTTATTCTTTGCGTTTGTCAGTAATTTACCAGAATTTTAACGATTGTCCGCGATTGAAATACAAATCGGTCAAAACAAACCAAACGACACAGATACACTGTAAATTGTGCTTCATCGTTATTTGATTTTAACATCAAATAAGCTTAATAAGCGTAATAGAGCAAGTTCTTAGTTCGCAGAGTTGTGTAAGTTCTCTTCCTTGTTTCTAACTCAACTGTACCATTTAGTTTGTTCAGCTTTCCCTTTTGCCGCCAAGTACGCGTTGTTTGCTGAGCTGCTCACTATACACTTGCCGGCCAATTTCACCGTACGTTAAAAAACGTTACACAAATGATGCCACTTTTTCCCCACACAGGCGGCACTTTGCAAAAGGGGGCGTGAAGAAAATATTTACAAATAAATGGCGATAAACATAAATTCCGCCTGTCGTGACTCGGAATAGTATCAATCGTGTGTGTGCAGTCGTATGTGTGAGCGAGCGGATTGCAGCAGGGGTCCGCCGTGCGTATTTGACCCAATCGCATTCAAATTCTCCCGCGGCGGCAAGCGACGGCAGTTGAGTCAATCACGCACTTTGGCACGGTTGTGAGGGGTCGTCCGTTGCCAGTAGCACACCGAACCATCGTCGTGTATAACCAAAACCGGTCACCAGATCATGATCAGTTCAGATCAGGTTTTTGGGTGTATGCAAAAAAGTGCTCCTAAAGACTGCCACATACTGTGAAGGTGATTCCAAAACGGTTCAATTGTGTTCATTTACATCAAGTGGTATTATACCATTCAAATCCTTACCATAGCCACATTATTGCTCCAAATTGGTGTCCAAAGTTTTTGTGCATAATTTCAAACGCGATAAGTGATGATAATTCGTCTAAATGAGTCATGGGATTGACCGGAGCATATCGAAAAATGTCGCACATGGGTTGTTTCGCAATGATACTGATGGGCATACAACTGGTGATGTACCGTAAAGTTGTGCACGCGACGGAAAGTATTCGGCCGAATATAATTTTCATTTTAGCTGATGATTTGGGCTGGAATGATGTCGGTTTCCACGGTTCGGCACAAATCCCGACGCCTAATCTGGACGCGTTGGCGTACTCGGGCATCATCCTCAACCGTTACTACGTGAATCCCATCTGCACTCCATCCCGTTCCGCACTAATGACGGGCAAGTATCCCATACACACCGGCATGCAACATACGGTGCTTTACGGCATGGAACCACGAGGACTTCCCTTGTCCGAGAAGCTGTTATCTCAATACTTGAAGGATCTTGGGTAAGCTGTTAAGTAATGTTTAAAGCGCAAAGTTAAACAAGTTCCTCATAATCTGCTGTTGGCTAAACAAAATAAGAGCCCTTCATCACCAATCGTAGATATAGCGTAAAAATGTATCACTGTCTTCGTCTTTCATTAACATTTCTGCAGTCCCCCGAGGCAGTATACCTGGTCCTTATCTCTTTATCCTCTTCATAAATGCCATCAGCTTTTTCCTTCCGTTCTCTTCCTTCTTCAAATGTCTTCTATTTCCGATTGTTTGGTGGTCTTTCTCTAACTGGTGTTCCAATAACTTCCTATCTCTTTGCCACGACAAATGCCCAGTAATATCTAATTACCGTTCCTCTTCTCCGATCCACTTTAATCAATAACTTTCTTTTCGTGTTTCTCCTTTTCATGACCTTTGGGTGATTGCAACTTGTCTTTTAAGGTCCATATCGAAGCTACAGCTACAGTAATCCATCTCAATTCTTTTTTTGAATATATATAGTTTGAGTCTATAGTTTTTAAGCTAGTTATTGAATTTTAGTCTTAAAACATAGTTTTTAAGTATAATTTGTGCCTTTAGTCTAAAGGCAGGCTACTTTTAAGCAATAAACATAAACAAGAATTCCGAACTTGGTTCACAGATACTCCAACCATATTGTCGGGAAGTGGCACCTGGGACATTATCAGTTGCGGTACACTCCCCTGCAACGAGGCTTCGACAGTCACACCGGATTTTGGACCGGACATCATCATATGAACGATCACACGGCAGTCGAGCATGGCCAGTGGGGTCTTGATATGCGCCGTGACTACGACGTGGCTTACGATCTTCACGGGAAGTACACGACGCACGTGATCGGCTCGGAAGCGGTCAATATAGTGCACGAGCACAATCAAAGCGTACCGCTGTTTCTGTACGTGGCCCATGCAGCCGTTCATTCGGCAAATCCGTACGATTTTCTGCCAGCACCGGACGAAACGGTTGCGGAACTGGCACACATTGAAAACTACCGTCGGCGTAAGTTTGCTGCCATGATGGTGGAGTTGGACCGAACCGTTGGCAGCCTCGTGGAAGCGCTGCACGCCCGTGACATGCTGGAAAATACGATAATTGTGTTTAGCAGCGATAATGGTGGCCCGGCAGATGGTTTTAACGATAATGCCGCTTCAAATTGGCCGTTACGGGGTGTGAAGAATACGCTCTGGGAAGGGGGTGTACGTGGGGCAGGATTTATCTGGAGCCCACTGTTACGTAATGTGAGCCGAGTATCGCACCAAATGGTGCAAGTGTGCGATTGGCTTCCGACACTTTACGAAGCAGCAGGTGGCAACGTCAGGTAGGTGCTGTATAAAGTGCAAAGGATTTCCATTGTGTGTGACTTCTGGTCGGGTACAAAATTACCTTTTTGTTGTAGCTCTTTACCCACCGATCTGGACGGCATCAGCGTGTGGCATGAACTGGATAGTGGAGCACCAACGAGACGTATTGAGATACTGCACAATATCGACGATATTTGGGGCTCCGCGGCACTCACGGTGGGCAACTGGAAGCTTGTCAAGGGTTCGCACTACAATCGCACCTGGGACGGTTGGTACGGACCGGCAGGAATACGCGACGAAAAAGCTTACTCGCTGGAAACTGTCGCGAACAGTTCGGCGGGCCAAGTAATGGTGGAACTGGATTTGCTTCCTTCCGATGATCGAATCACACAGCTGCGTAGAGAGAGCACGGTTTCGTGTGGCGCCGGTGCTCACATGGCAAACGAGTGTAACCCGCTGGAAAGTGCGTGCCTGTTCGATGTGGAAAGTGATCCCTGCGAGTACAACAATCTGGCCGACGAACAACTGCATACACTGCAGAGTTTGCTCGCAAGGTTGGCTGACTACAACAGCACAGCTGTCCCACCGGCTAACATGGAGGATGATCCTCGAGGTGCGCCGGAGCATTGGAACTACACGTGGCATAATTTTGGTGACGAACCGGAACCAGAAGTTTTACTAAACGAAAACGAAGAAATGTAACCGCAAACTGCACATTCACGAAGAACCAATTTCAATATACCGCGAGAAAAAAAACACACAGTATTGTGTTAAGTTTTAACCAATGTTTCTACAATGGAAAACTAAAAAGCGAAAACTTATTTTAACACCAACGGCTAATAGGTAATACTGAAAAGCTTTTTATTTTTTCGTTTAAACACAAAAAGCATAAATAAATTCTAAGGAAATCTCTAAATAAATTATGTAAACGTTAGTTTCAAATAAATATGACTGCAGATATGTGGTAAGCTCGGCCTTTGTAGAATTAAACGCCACCTCACAACAGCTATAAATTCCTCTTTCTATCGTATCGTAAATTGCAGCAGAATCACAACAGCTAGTTTTTGCATTGGTAGACAAGCGTTAGGTTGTGTTTTATTGTATTGTTCGCTTTCCATTTATTGGTTCTATATTAGTAGCACAATATTGTCTAGCAGTGAACGGTCGAACATCGAGAATTGATGACATTTTTTTGTTTTGTTTTGCAACTTTAAACCTTTTCCCACTTGTACTTCAGCTGAACCAGCCAACAGGCAGTTCATGGACAGTTGTAACTTTGTTTTTTCGTTTATAGTGCTATGCCGCAAAACGTGTTCATTATATGAGGTAAAAAATAAAATAAAACAGGAAGCAAAATTACTTTTAGAGCTTACAGTATCTCCAAATCACAGTGTCTTATTTCGGGGAATTTTTTCTGCAACAAGAAAAGCAGTATGAGAATGTGAGGATGTGCGATGTTTTGCGAACAGATCGGTCGCGCTTACCCGTAGCTTCATTTCAATCCTATCAATTTCGCCGCCCATCAGATCGACAATGTTTTCGCCGTGTTTCAATAGAAACGCTTCCAGTTCGTCGATCGTCTGGAACGTGCGTACCTCCTCCAGCAACACGTTCAGGTCCTGCTTATCCAGATAAACGCGCGTTAGCTCACGGCCATCGAAATCCATTTCAGCCTAAAATGTATCCAAAACGGTTGGTGAATATAGTTTCTTCAGCGAATGTAACGTATACGAACGGATCGCTTACCTTATATCTAACCAATGAGTTTCCCATATCTATGCCCTTGACGTCATGGATTGCCCGGATCATAATGTCACTCTCCAGCTCGGCGTTGATTTTGTCGAGATTCTCCTGGCGAATCGAACGCCCGACTAATGCTGCCACGTTCGTGTAGATGATAAAGGATGCTACGCCGCCGAGCATGCAACCTACCAGCAGCGATCCTACCGCGTCCGGAATTGGCGAGCCGGTGTAGGTGGACAGACCCATACAGGTTGCTGCCAGGGCTACGCTTAATACCGCGGCCGCATCTTCTGTAAGTACGACGTTGACGCACGGATCTTGCCCGCGGACCACTAGAACGGAAAACAAAACAAGGGATTCCATAAAGTAAACATGACCTCAACGCACCTTACTGCAGTAGCAGTAGCGGATCATCCTCTCCGGAGGCTCTAAGATCTTTAGCTATATCTCCTAATCCAAATAATTAAGCCGGGACTACATCATCGATATTAGACATCCTCACATGAAAGATATGTAAAATAGAGATTCGTTCCCCTAACATTTAAGATGAACTGCTGCAAATATCTAAGCGAATTGCTGGCTTTTTTGCTTTTGTACTGCGCACGGGGGTCCTAAACTATTCCGATCGTTTACTCTGCAGCTTACCGTAATCTCTAAAGCTCATTCCAAGGGCTTTCGCACCACTCCGACAGCTGTTGATTGCCACCAGGAGGGTGGCACCTTCCGACACCAGTGAACCGCCCAGGATGAAGAACGCCCAGAAGAAGTCATCTATCGGATGGGGATCCACTAGGCCCATGATGCCGTGATAGAACGACAAACCAGTCCCGACACAGAAAATACCCACACCGGATATTAGTGAGGACACATACTTCATGTTGCTGTACCCGTACGGATGGTCGGAATCAGCGATCTGTGTCGACTTGTGGATGCCGTACGCCAGGATGAGCTGGTTGATCGTATCCGCAAGTGAGTGTATCGTCTCAGCAAACATACTGTGCGAACCCGTGTACAGCCAGGCTCCGAATTTGAACAGACAGTTGGTTGCATTACTAGTACGCAAAGAGAAATATTCGATTAGGCTTCTTTTCTGATGAGCGTCCTTTGATGGGTCTATTACATTGCTATGGCCGTCAGCACCACCTTGCCCGATTTCCCAAACAGTCCCGGTTCGGAATCGACCACATTTGTGCGGCTACCAATTTCTCGCCGATAATCCCGCAATCGTCGCTTTACCGTAAATATATCTGTGAAACAGTGGGGAATACATTGAAAAGGGGTAACGTCGTATTTATGTCGATTTACCCTTACGTACTTTGTTGGTGCATCTTTTTCTCGATTTCTCGTTTCAAACATTCCTTCAGAAGGTTTTCCCGCGAGCCCCACACTTCGATCGCTTTCGCTTCCACATCCTTCCTCCAGTAGACCGTAATCGGCGGTTCCTGCTCGTACGGTGAGCGACGTTTCGTTTTTGCCAACGCTTCCAGATCGGACGGCTTTAGCAGAAAGTCGGACATGGCCCGTACCGGTGTGATAAAGTTGCGCTCCAGCGAGGAGCGCGAAAAATCCACCCGGATGCGTTTCTTCGCCAGCTGGCGATTCTTTTCCGCCAGCTGTTCCTTCAGATCTGCTTCCGCCTTGACGCGGGCATCCTCCTCGGCTAGGAGTGACGGTTTTGGCAAATCGTCCTTGCTGGCGGTAATCGATGTTGCCGCTTCCTTCAGTGGTGTGTCGCTTTTTGGTTTCTCGATTATAATCTCCTGCAGCTTCGAGTCGGCGAGTGTTGTTTTTACCAACAGTTTACCGTGCTTCGTGTCTATCTCTAGTCGCGATTCCTGCTCAACCGGTGGGTTTGCGGTACCTTGTGTTTGCACCTTTCCCTTCAGCTTGTCTTGTTCCTCCTTCGACTGGTTGACGATGCGTGACGAGGAGAAACTTCTTTGGTTGTATTTATTATTGCACCGGCGCGGTTGCCCCGCTAGCAAGCCGTCTGGCCACGCGTGTGACCTTGGGCATCCGAGCGAAAGTTTTCTCATCGGTACCTGGTGCAGCTACAAATGGAGAAGCGAAAACAAACATTGCATCAAAAATTTGGTCAAATCAATCGAGCGAAAATTGTTCGTTACTCGATCAGTCGATCGATCGATTTAGTCACCTGACTCCGGTGGCATAGCAACAGCCATGCTGCACGGTGAATCGTCATGTTGCGGTACAGTTTTTTTTTATTTTGAAAAAGCGTACAATAGGGGCACCTCCGCTGAGGAGCGCCCTATGTCCTGGCTTCGATCGGGTAAGTGTTGTGGCCGGTTACGATTCCTTCGCTGACGTAGAATGTTGCCTTTCCGAAATAGAAATGGAATGAATGGTAGTTGCAAAAATGCCCTATTCACTCGTAATTCCGTCGATATTTCACAATCGATGTGGGCATTATTCGCGACCGTAAGCTGTTATGGCTCACTGTTATTTTTACACTTATTATTTCTTGCCGAAAAGAAATCTGTTTTGTTGACAATATGCGCTTGACGTTTAGCGAGCGTTTGATTGGCCAAGTACACACTAGAGGAAAATCGACCCACAGAAGAAATCAGGAATAGGGTCGTGATTCGCAAGCAAACATTTATATTTTATTAATTTGCTATTACACGTTGTATCAGTTATTGAATGTTCCATAAACATAATGCCAACAAAGGTTAAGAAAATAAACAAAAGATTTATTTCGCAAAAGATTGCATTATGCCCAATTGATGGAGTGATTTGATCCTACAGTGAAATTAAATTCACCATACGTTTACAATTACACATTCAGAAGTCACTGTGAACCTCTTCCTCGTGACTATTTCTTAATATCGTGAATTTATGGCTTAATTAAACCAACCATACGATTAATTTATTCTAAAAAACCAAAATGTTGTTTTCTTCTACCATTTAACCTATTTTGCATCCCCATACCCAATAATCTCGCGTTAAAAATCATCCATATACAAACTATGGGCTCGTAACAGCTGTTCAAAACCCCAAAATTTGTCCATCTTCGGTGAGCGGCTGTAATTCACCACTGCAGCTTCGTGGGTTTTTTTTACCCACAACTCGTTCAGTTTTTTTTTCTCTCTCTGCTTTCTCTCTTCGATCCGTGAAGGTGTTCCGTGATATGGTGTGAACAAAAATTGGAAAATCTAATAATTTCCAGTGTCCCGTGCTGTAAAACTCCGATAAACTTACAGCCCAAACGCCAGAGTATCGGAATAGTGTGCGGAACCATAATTAGCGAAGTTTTATGTAAGTAAAATCGGACGATGAAAATTTTGCTTAGCCACACGCTCTACAGCTACACGATTTTTCTTCTTCGCTTCCATATCGCCGCCATTGCAGTACATAATTAGCAGAGGCAGAGAGACAGAGAAGCAGATAGCGTTTAGTTAGGAAGATAGAAAAGAGAGCAGCGATCCAGTTGTAGACGACGGTCCCAAAGCAGAGTCCCATTTTATATCGATTGCGCACAAGTCTTCTCACGGCTTAGAATAAAAACTCCCGCAGCAGCCATTTTTGCAAACGTACCTGTTTTCTAAACGCATCGAACGGAGCGCAGCAAAGAGGAAAACATGCAGTTCCAAGGCGCAGCACAACCGCATCAGGGAGGTTTCCGTGGGCCTCGTCCGGAGAAAAACGATTTCTATGTTGGGCAACCCGGCAGCAAGCCGCCACACTTCATGAACAAGCAAGGCCCGCCCTCCATCCCTCCGTTCAACGCGAACGCGTTCGGAGGACCTAAACCGATGTACCAGCAGAATGCGATGAACGGTGTGGGACCGGGCGGTTTCAACAAGTTCGGCGGCGGTGGCCGTGCATTCGGCGGACAGCCGGGAGGAACCATGCCGAAGAAAGACTTCGGTGGCCCGAAGATGTATGGCCCAGGTGGCAGTAAGCCGTACGGTGAGGACAAGCCATTCGACACGTTCGGTGGTCCGAAGAAGTACCAGAATACGAACCCGGGTATGGGTATGGGGTACGGAGGTGGTATGGGCAACCGTAACGGGTTCGGCCCGCGCTCAGATTACAACGGTTTCAACAAGGACGACCGTGCCAAGATCCAGTCGCTAAAGGCAAAGTACCCGGGACAGAACCTGATGAAGCCGATGTGGGAAAATTTGGAACCGTTCCAGAAGGATTTCTATGTGCCGCACCCGAACGTGATGGGCAGAGCGCAGGAGGAAGTTCAGACGTTCCGCGAGCAGATGCAGATTACTGTGATGGGCAACAATGTGCCGCATCCGTGTCAGAATTTCGAGGAAGGCAACTTCCCGGAATACGTGATGACCGAGATCAAGAAGCAGGGTTTCCCACGTCCGACCTCTATCCAGTCGCAGGGTTGGCCGATTGCGCTGAGTGGCCGCGATATGGTTGGCATTGCGCAGACGGGTTCTGGAAAGACGCTCGCCTACATGCTGCCCGGTTTGGTGCACATCTCGCATCAGAAGCCGCTGAGCCGTGGTGAAGGCCCGATCGTGTTGGTGCTTGCGCCTACACGCGAACTCGCACAGCAGATCCAGACTGTGGTTCGCGACTTTGGTAACCATTCGAAGCCCAACATTCGCTATACGTGCGTATTCGGAGGAGCACTAAAAGGACCTCAGGTGAGTTGGTCATTTTCTTAGTGCTATTCATAAAACAATTATTCCAGCCGCGGTGCTACGTGTAGATTAAATGTTATCATTTTTTTTATTAACCCTAGTGCAAAAGTTCTACTCAAAAAATAATTGTTATATTTTGCGATGTATAATGTAGTTAATGTGTGTGCGCGGTATTTGTTCATTTTGTTCCGGCGATAGGTGCGCGATTTGGAGCGTGGTGTTGAGGTGGTAATTGCTACCCCAGGGCGTTTGATTGATTTCCTCGAGCGAGGCATCACTAATCTTCGCCGTTGCACGTACCTCGTCTTGGACGAGGCAGATCGAATGCTTGACATGGGTTTCGAGCCACAGATTCGTAAGATCGTTGAGCAGATACGCCCGGATCGGCAGGTACTGATGTGGTCCGCAACATGGCCAAAGGAGGTGCAAACGCTGGCGGAAGATTTCCTGCGCGACTACATTCAGATTAACATCGGTTCGCTCAGCTTGGCGGCGAACCACAACATTCACCAGATTGTTGATGTGTGCGAGGAGAACGAAAAGGAGAGCAAGCTGTTGAAGCTGCTGAAGGAGATTGCCACCTCGGACGCGACAAACAAGATCATCATCTTCGTCGAGACGAAGAAGAAGGTGGACGATTTGCTGAAAAACATTGTGCGCGACGGCTATGGGGCCACGTCTATTCACGGCGACAAGAGCCAGACCGAGCGTGACTACGTGCTGCAAGATTTCCGGCATGGCAAGAGCACCATACTGGTGGCGACGGATGTGGCGGCACGTGGCCTCGACGTGGAAGACGTAAAGTACGTCATCAACTTCGACTATCCGAACTCATCGGAGGACTATATCCATCGTATTGGGCGCACGGGACGCTGCTCGCAGTATGGCACTGCGTACACGTTCTTCACACCGAACAACGGACGTCAGGCACGGGAATTGCTGTCGGTGCTGGAAGAAGCCGGCCAGCAACCAACGGTAGAGCTGATCGAAATGGCAAAGCAGGCACCGGGCGGTAAAGGCGGTAGGCTGCGCTACTCAACACGGGGCAGTTATGGTGGGGGAAGCAGCATGAGCAGCTACCAGCGGCGACCTCCGTTCAACGGTGGTGGTGGATTCGGTGGCCCGCCAAAATACGGTGGCATGCAGAATGGCCCAATGGGTGGTGGCAACAAGTTTGGTGGAATGCCGAACAAATTCCGCGACGGAGGCATGTACCGTGGGGAGAATAACTGGAACAAGGGACCGAACGGTCCGGCAATGATGGGTGGCCCCGGAGGCTACCAATCCCATTCGCCTCAGTCACCACAAGCCGCTGCCATGACGGCCGCTTCCGGTCAGCAAATGTACGAACCACCGCAGGCACAAATCCGTGCCTATCACCCGAAGAACATCTATCAGGGACAGTTCGATGATTACACGGCGTTGTTTGCGAGTGGTGCGGCTGCTGCTGCACCGGGTGGTGGCATGCGCTACTACCAGAGCAAGGCACACCAGGGTGGTCCGGGGGGAATGCAACCCGGCTCGCAACCCGGTGGCCGGTACAACCCGAACGGTGGCCAATTCAACATGGATGGCACACCGAAACCGAACAATGGACGTGGCACGTATCCACCCAAGCAGTACAACAACAGCTACGCAGCGGGACCGGCCAATCCGAGTCACCAGTATCCGCAGCTAGCAGCGGCCGCCGCAGCCGCCGCCGCCGGGCAAACCATCCCGACAGCGGCCCCGGCCGGCTTCACCGGATTCGACCCGACCGGTGGGCTGCAGTATCAGGCATCGTACCCAATAACCGCTGCCACCGCCACGTACTATCCGTATCCGGCGGCAACTGCTCCACCGCCACCACCGCAGGCCCAGGCGGCCCCAGTCGTACCGGCAGTGCAGCAATAAGTGCCCGGAACTGCACGTCTTCACGTAACACCCCCGTAACACGATCGGAGAGAGAAAGCAAGGTTAGTTTTTAGCATCTTCCTTATTTATCCAATCAATAATAGTACCTAAAGATCGAACCTGGTCTGCGCGAGAAAGCCGGCAGAAGTTTCGATTTTGTTTAGTAGACGAAAAAAAAAACACGCAAACAATGAAAAACGAGAGTCTCTCACATTAGGAGCAACAGAGTAGAGGTGAACATTTTTGACATACTTGCAGCGCAAAGTTTTTGCTTCACCCGTAGTTTAAAAAAAAAATAACGCCCCTTCAGTTATGTTAATATTAATTCTACCCAGTTTCTTTTTTGTTTGTCAAACCGGAAGATACAAAACTTACGTTGCCGAAACTTCTGATCGCAAGAAACATATACGATAGATACATATATAACCCTTTTTGCAAATGATTATATGAGAAGCTAACGATACGATACACTTTTAACTCGTGTACGCACGCTGCCACAACGGATGTTGTGTGAGAGACGGTAGGCGCAGTGTGAGAAGGGGCAGCAGCGATTGCGGAACCGAGTAGTATATACGATATACATTAATTTGCGTTTATTTTTCCCTACTTTCCTTACAACACGAATGTTTCATAATCGAGCTCCGTAACGTAAAAGCAGTAAAAAAGCGTTCGTACAAGGCAAGTAAATGCGTTGCGCCTTTTGTCGTAATAACTACGGTTTGTTTGTGCGAAGCGTGGAACTATTGGGAACGCTAATGGTTTCCGCACTCAAGCGGACGGTAGAATAGAACACAACTTTGTTAAACGAACGGTCGTCATTCGAACTTCTTACGGTACGGCGGTGGTATGTCACGCAATTGTCGCAGGAAAAACGAGTCGAAACCCCCCCAGAACAAGATACGACAGCTCTCAAATACTAAAGCGGATTGTTACAGTGGAAAGCATTTTCAATGGAACGTGTAGCGATGGTTCAATCAACCCCCCTTTTTTGTAACGGGGGAATTGGGAACCAGCTCATTATGATCCGCCGTGCTGGATCCGATTTACTTTTAAGCCATTACTGGAACCACCCAGAGACTACCAACTTCCCAATATTCGCTGGACCATTATTCTCCGGATGCGGTGTTGTTGGTGTACCTTAGTTTTTTTTTGTTCGACTAAAAGAAAAGACGTTGTGTTTTGGCCATTGCCATGATCAGTCGTCGGAACACCAACACACAGAACTGAATCTCTTGATTTGTTGCGACAGATGTTTCATGATGGGTATATCGATTGAAAATTCAAAAAGTCAAGAAACAGTACGGCTATGTTAGGATCAGGATGTTTTTTTTTGATAATGTATCCACAAGGGACAGCCTCCTTATAACACACAAACCCACTCGTGACCACCTCCATCATACGCATAAGCCAAATGTCTATAGATGCGTCTCCACTTACCATCGACATTTGGTTAAGATTCATTATGTTATACCCGACACACATAGCCCATCCGCTTATGCCTGCAATGAGACAAGCATTCCCTTGGGTGAAGTTGTGATATGACACAGTGTCGTTGAAGACATATTTGTCACAAGATTCCATTTGCTCGTAAGCTCCAAGATGCCGAAGGACGCGAATGTCACCGAGAGTGGTACTTGTCTGGTACATAGGCACAATTTCCTTCACCCAATATGAGCGGGATCTAGTCTTTTTCCGAGCATCCGCGTCAGTGGTGGTTTGGTTATCAACTTCATATCTTGATCGGTCCAAAAACTCAAGAGGAGAAATTCGCGCTCACTGTCCCAGAAATTTTTAGCGGGCTAGGTCGGGTCCCAGGATCACGATGTGGTGTGTGAACCGTTATGGCTGATAGGGAACATTTTTTGCAAAACATGTTAAAAGAGATGGCGAGCCACATTTTTGTTGCATTAACGTTACAAGAAAAACGAAGCATCATTATCCTTAATGAATTCTTAGTAGAAGTATTTTCTAAAGCAGTACAACTACTGCAACTACAGTCTGCTGGGAAATGTGTTAGTCAAAAACGATACATATTTGTTTTACGATCGTCATAACAATTGTCATCACATGACGACCAGACAGGACAGTGTAGAAAGTGAAGGTCCTGTGTTTTTTTTTTTTGCTATTCTTTTTCATTTTGTTATTCAATCCACCCGCGCAATAGTGAACAGATACATTCCTTTACACAATCCGACACCGATGTTGGCATCAGAAGTAGTAAGAAAAAGAAAAAAACATATTCCAAACTTCCAATCAAGTTGCGTACCTGTAAAATCTGATGACGGTGGAACAAAATGTAAACGAAAAACCCTCCCCACAAGCCGAATCTCTTTTTTCTGCAGTGGAAATGTGGGACACTACAAACTGCTACACAGTGCAGCTTCAAAACGCATACGATAGACAATTTGATAACTATGTGTTACGTTCTATAATATTTTCTAAATCTATTACATGTATTTAGCGTGTGTGTATGTATGTCGTACCAGTTCGTTTAGGGGACGCATGGGAATGAAATTGCGGCACCTCCTGAACTACGTTGACACATGAACACACACGCAACAAAAAAACAAGCGTCTGACTATGCTTGCCAAGCCTCGCGCATTATCTAGTCAGATTGGCAGAGAAACCCAGAAGAAGGCAGCGACAGTTTACACATGACATGCTATTTAGTTCGATAAGACACAATGTGCAGAACTGGAAGCGGACCAATGCTTCCTAAACATTATTCTCATATCTCACTGACAACAGTGTGTTTTGTGTGTGCGTGGAACGTGAAAAAGCGTACCGTGAATTTAGTGCGCTCGCGCCACGAACTGGGGATCTCCACAAGTAATAGTAACCAAAAGAAGAGGGGGTCTTGGGAAATGTCATTAACTCACACATTAACAAAACAAAATGCCTTCTGTAAACTGTGATCGAATCTCGTGTTCCTTATTCAATGCTACTCTCCGGACGAGAGAATGGGGGATGCGCCCAGAGTGTGATTTTGTGTATTTTAGCTCACCGAGGCCAAAGTAATACCGCTTTGTTTTTGTCCGGAAAAATTAAGTGCAATCCGTACGGCAGACATAAACGTTCTGGAGTGTATTGTTTTTCTTCTCTAGTACGGATAGTAAGCAGTAATTGCGTTTAAACACACGACGCTACACAGAAAAATTATTCAATCATCGGCCAGATGATGTCCTTACTCTGTTACCCGAATGTTGCGTATAAAAAATTCTTTCAAAACGCAAAGGCAAGAAAAGCATTTGTGCTTTTGCGGTATTAGCATTAGTTGTTCCAAAGAAAGGGGGAAAGATAGGGTTTCACATATTATTTAAAGTATTCGGTGCCTGTGAGCTAAACGATGTGAGAAACGCGTTTACAGCGCCGTTCCTTACGCATGGCAACATGTTCTCGGCCAGGGAATCATGTGATTAGACTGGGATTGGGATCGAAAGTAGAGGAAGAGAGAGAGAGAGAGTACCCCCGGTGAATGTTGTTCAGCCGAATAAGGATCACCGACAGACTGAACCGATTCGAATACGCACCTTTTCTAATATACCACGACGTAGGATAAAATCCTAAAACGAATAATCCCACCAACCTTTAATGCAGATATAGCATACATTTCACAAAATGCAACATCGGTAAAAAACCCAGCTTTTACCCAGTTGTGTTGCATGCATTGTAAACAAACAGAGCAGACAGTATCGTGCGCTGTTTTACAATTTACGGAAGCAGCGTAAAGAAAGGGCCACACGCTGGGTGCAGCTAGAACGTGTAGTACTGGTGGGCAGTGAGTTTCTTTTAAATGCAGAGCAAATAGTACGAACACATTAGCACCTTTGTAAATGCTTTTGTTTTTGTCTTGCCCTGTACCAGCAGATCTCTTATGATTAAACTTTTTCCCCACTTGGCTAAACAAAATAATGAAAAAAAGGAAATCGTAACGTTATCATGCAAGCATCGGTAATACAGACAACCAAATGCCCGAAAAAAGGGGGCATAAACGATTATTCTACACCATGGTCGTGTGTTGCATTGTTCCCATATTATGTAAATGTACGCTCGCCTCTCTTTTGGGAGGGAAAAACGCGAAAAATGAAACATGAACATAGGATTCTATTATAGTTTGGGTTAACAGAGGAAAACAAAATCGTATTTTTGGTTGTGGAAATGACGCAAAAATGAGAATCAAATATGATGAGTGGCCGCCGTAATGTTGTTGTTATCGGACACAAAAACGCAAGATTAATATTCGTGCGCAAAGTAAAGACACCCGAGCGCATACGATCGTTCGGAAATGATCGAATACCTTATTGCGCGCACCCACTGCTAAAGCACAGAGATCTCTCTTTAGTCTCTTTAGCCAGTTTGTCTAGGAAAAAAAACGTAACTGAACGGCGTGCGCGTTCGAGATGTTTTCCCTCTTTTTGCCAGCCCCACCTTGTTGTGGTTGTGACGTTGTGTGTGCACCAGTATTGAATTTTCCATACCAAAAGAAAACGCAAACACACAACACCCGGAACGCGCGCGCCCATTTCGTTCCAGTTCCGTAAACAAGATAACAAAATGTACTGTTGCGTTTTGGTTTTCGGAAGCAAACGCAACAAACCGGTACTAGTAAAGAATGCTAACTAAAATCCCCGAAAACATGAAGCTTTATCGTAAAAGAAAAAAGTATTGTTGAGCCATCGTCACAGCAAAAAGCAACTCAGCGATAGAGTTAACGCCAAGGAGGGATAAGCCGACATAAGCAAAGCAAATCTTGTTGTGATTGGACTTTCTGCTCTTTCAGGCGACACTCGATCGAATTGTTTGGATTAGTAATGACCAAACAAACTGAAACAAAACAAAAAAATAAACGTAGGAACACAAAAGGGAAAGGAAACATTCACAACACAATTGTCGAGCCAATCCACTGCAAACGGAGAACAAAAAAAAAACATGAAAGAAGTAGAATGAAACAAGTCGTTTGATAAATTTGTAACCTTCTTTTGCTAATACTTACATACATACATATGATATATTATTTTCTTAATCTACTAGCAAGTAAGTAAGTGTGTTTGTGTGTGCGCTATGAAGAAACGCAATGTGTATTAGGCAAAACGTACCACGAACAATATGTTTCCAACAGTCACTCCACGGTATAGCTGAACACAGTTCTTGTCACATTCTATTCATTACTCGAGGCGAAAGCACCTCGCTTGTCGAAGCAATTATTCGGTCAGAAACAGGCACGATTTTCGTAGGTGTTATAAACCGTGCAAGTGTGTAGTTTACCTTCCAACATATAAGTTCAGTAACATTCATTAACACACTTAAGGGTAAAACATCCCTTACGATGCATAATTTGCTTTAAAGTAATTTGTCAGCTGGAGATGGCTGGTTGCTTCGAGCTAATGTTTTAGTGTATTTGCACACATTAATAATGGTCGTTGGTATTGGGATAATATACTGGAGCACAAGCCCCGTTTTATCTATGCATCTAATCAATACGTTGCGCCCAATTGCTACGAGAAGATAACAAAAACAAATTATAAAAAAAACATTAATGTCTTAGATTGGAAGAAGGTAGCGTTACAAAATGAACAGGTTAAGGATATCTTACAAGATTAATCAGCTGCGTAAAAGCGATTACAGAACACCACATTTTTTTCGAAAAAAACAAAACAAAATTGATGAACGATTTTCTTTCTTATGAACTTTTAGAAGCATCCATCGACGATCGAATGAGAGCGATTTGAATCGGTCCGTGTTAAACGGGGGAAAGAAAACAAAACAGAAAAGAATGTAACTCATTGCTTCAACAGGAAACGAAGCGTCGCGCGATAGATTAACCAACCGCACACGGTATCATCTGAATGGTTGGCAGCTAATAATGTAGGCCCGTACCACTATTGAGACGAATTGTTATTGCAACTGTAGTGATCGCGGCGCCATCCGTTGGTCAGTCACGGAAGCGCCACACACCACTCATCGGTAAGCACCACCACTACTGCAGGAAAAGGATCGGTTGCGCTGATCTAGTAGGAGAGATCTAGCTAGGACACGATCGGATGCGCCGATCTAGCAAGGGAGAATTTCATTTCTCGTACGTAACCTGAGCCAGGACACACGCGAAGCCTCTACAAATGACCCTATCATCCCTATGGCAAGGTGAAAATCGTGCCGATTTTCAAAGCCTTCAGTCATAAAGGTGACGGTACGGTTTTGGGTGAGGATCGTTTTTCTCCGAAGAGATCTCTGATGATACGGCCTTCGGATGTAGGGCAGCCGCGCTAGCTGCTTTATCTTCACGGTCTATTGGCGTGCTGATCTATTGGCTATTGATTTATTTAGACCAATGGGTTTCCGAATAATATTCATAGATGGTGGTGGAAGTTCACTGTCTAATTCAGCAACAGGTTGTTTTGCACGAATAGTGCGTGAACGTGTGTAATTCGCTTTACGATTCTTCGCAATTATAATCTAGACTGCTCGTCGAAGAACAAAACCAGGTTACGAGTTAAAATGACAACAATGTTTTTGGTTAGTTTCAGTCCACCTTCTTTGCGCGCTTTTGAGGTTAATGGGGTTTGTTTTTATTAATTAGATATAAGTTTTTTTCTTTTTACAACAATTAAAGAACAAACGAGCAAATACACTACAGGAAAGTTCTTAAAACAGGCTAGGAAACAATAACAAAAAATCATCTAACGGGAACTCAGGAGATACCCCACACCTTCCTTATTCTCCTTCACTCGTACACGTCAGATGTAGAGGAAAAGTTTATAGAAATTACAAAAACACACAACGCGCTGCAATTTGCTCGATCAGTTGAAATAGAACTGTCATCAAAATGAATGAACTAGAAATTCTAATTCTGTTTAATGTGATAAATAAGTGAAATCCATTTGTCAGAAGCTGTCGCTAACCATAAACCATACGGAAATGTTCATTGCGTAAATAATTAAGCAACTTTCATTTAGGAGAAGAAGAAAAAAGACCCCAAAACTATATATTAGAAAGCGCCAAACCGAATTGGAGGGGGTGCCTGTTGGTTTAGTTTTTCAAGCAACACACTGTGAACAAAACGTTACAAAAGGTTAAAACAATGAATAAGGGCGGTAACAAACTCACAACAAGAATGGTCCAGAGACATGATAGGGGAACAGAAAAATGGACGGGCACACACACACACAAAAGCACTATATGTGATTATAATCACGCGTGAAGAAAAAGCAACGGAGAGAGAAGTCCCTTTGAACATTACACCGTGAGTGTGTGGCTGCCGTGTGTAAGTTCTGCGGATAATTTGCCCAGCAGAACTATAATGGTAGTGACATAAAAGATGTATTTTGCATGCATAACAAAAAAAAGCGTAAGATATCGCCAATAATACATTTAGCGAATGGAAGGCAAAAACTAAGTGGCCCCCGTGTGCTCTGTCGATGAAAAAACGGACAGCGCAACGCAGCCTGTTTGCTTTTCCGGTGTCTCTGAATTTAAGAAGCAAGCGTTAAAGGTTTTCACAAAAAACGAACAAACAAACAAAAAGCACACGAACATTAACAAACAATTTGTAAGCATGAAGATTAACAAAACAAAATCAACAAGCGCAACATTTCTACCCAAGGAACGAAAGGAAACAGAACCATGTCGTTTGCGAGATATAGTGCAGAATTACTATATTACGAAACTCTCTCTCACACACAAAGAATGCGTATAAAACAGAGTGAAACAAACAATACGGAACACGCGAATCATACTTTTTGCGAGTAGCCCCCTTTCCCTGTTCAGTAGCACACAACGTAGTGTAAATGTCGGAGAAAGAACAAAAAAAGGGAAAAGAACAATCCTTATAGAAGTAATTTTGCATCTTGTTGATCTCAATTGGTTTAGGGAAGAAAGATCAAAGCTGACGTGTTATATTTCCCCGAGAAATGTGATATTTGCAAAGAGAAAGGGAATGATCATGTATACTGTATTCCAAACAATCGCCTATAGTGGGAAGATGAAATTCCACGCCATTGCCCCGATGAAAATGGCGTTGTTCGCCATTTGAATTTGATTTTGAAGGAAACATAGGCATAATTTCGGCGCAGCTTAAAGTGAAAGAGAAGTAATTTTGATGGCGATTGCATTACAATTTTCCGACAAAAATGAGATAATTTGTGTGTAACATCGAAAAGAAAAAAAAAACCCCGTCGCGGAGGGAAAGCGCGGTGACTGTGTTCCGATGTTCCGTGTTGTTGTTCGTGTTTTTGTTCCACAGGGTATTAACATATGAATATAAAATATATTTTTGTGAAAACACTAGAACGCTGAATGAACTCGAGAGGCGAGAAAAAATGTACCATTGTGATATTTTATATTTAAAGTTAATATGTAAAAAACATCAAAAACCATACACACACAGCACACTCAAGACGAGCAAAACACACAAAAAAAGCAACAGAAGGAAACGGCAAATTTCTTCAAAAGGAATGTGTGTGATGGAAAGTGCAACACGTGTACAACCAGTAACTTGCATATTGCTAAACCAAATGAGGCCACACCAGCACGTTGCAAAAGCACCGAAGTGGAGAGGAAGTGTAAGGAAACGGAAAGTACATCCGGACCCGTAAAAAAATAGGGAAAACAGAGAAGAACGAAAATAGGATCTCAACCAATGTATGTCCTTGCCGGAAGGACAAAGTCAGAATGCAAGCATCTTGTGGTAATAAACAGGGCAGAATTCGATTCGTACGTAAGCTCACCAACCAGAAACAATAGGAACGTAGCGCGCTGCATGATAAGAAAAGGATGTAATGTCATCGAAATCGACAAAAAAAGGGGTCTCGTTGTAGTGTGGAATTTAGGCAGAGAGATAGCGAGAGAGTTCAAAAGGCAAAGAATTCGTTGTTGTACATTTTGTAGTATTTTTTCTGCTGCCCTTTTTGAGCAACAATGAAACAACAACGCTCCCATCAAGAGAACGTACACCTAGCTGCTGTGATCCGTACTCGAACACACGTGTTAACCAGCAGTAATGTCTCACGTGAACAATTTCTTCCCTCTAACCGAATGAATTTCTGCTCTTTAAATTCAACCGAACACAGATAAAAGAGAGAGAGAGAAAAGTGAAACAAACCGTTAAATTAAATATGTTATTTTAAAAAAAAACTAACAGCCCCGAAATATCAAAAACACAAACGTGAAAAAATCAAATAAAGGGGGAAAAATGCCGGGAACTGTTTCCAAATCCTAACGAAACATACCAACTAATTCTGAACTATACAAAATAACTAACAACATCCAATACCTAATCGGTTTGTTTCATAAAAGGATAAAACCCAAAAGAATCCTTACAAACATAGAAATTGCAAACATTCAAAGGTTGATAAAAGAGAAAGAGAGCAAGAAAATGTAACAAACGAAAAGATTTTTTTCGTAACGCCCAACACACATACAGACATATTATTACCTACATCCTTCCTCGTACATGTCGTTAGGAGATCGTGGTTGGTGGAGTAAATTGATCGGACAGCAATGAGTAGAGAGGGCCCCAGCCGTGTGTGATCGTCGTCACGATGCTGTGAAAATTCATACAAATCAACATTGGTGTGTGTTTCGGCGTTCTTCAGAACGCGCGCACACCATCGTCAAAGTCTTTAGTACGCTTTGGTTTATTTGTGCGATGGTTTCAGGCTATCCATCATCACGTTCGTACATCCACGAATCATTTCTATACCGCGCTGTAATTGACACTTTTAATTTATTGTTTTGTGTACTCCATTTTACATCTTTCATATTCGCTCCTTTTTCGTCACCGTTCCCGTGTCCGTGTACAGTAGTTTCAGTTCATCATTTTCCCTACATCTCTACAACCGCACATCATGATTCCTCCCTTTAATCTTTAATTTACCATCATGGTCTAGTGTCGGTAAAATTGTATTCGGTTTGTTCCTCGTTGAAACCTTTTTCTTTTAAACAACCAAATTTTTAACTCGTTTTTGTTACTTCTGAGCAACAGTTTCTTCAGAGTAATCCTTAAAACGCATGCATATTATATATTGCAACATAAAATATGAATAAAAACCATATGTAATTCACTAATAAGCAGAGGTTTGCCGTCTTCATTCGAAGGTTACATTCGTATTCCGATATCCGAAACTTACCTCTCATGCATGCAGTTTATTTGCACAAAATAACAGATGAGACAAGATGTTAATTTGTTTTATCCTCTCCTATTCCATTGCACCGTGTGCATCACCCGAGAGTTTAATAATTTATTTTTAGTGGTATCCTTGTTTGCGTGACGAACGATTCCTCCTGTTTGGATCCTTTCACCAATAGGTAAAACGTAAGCGTACCTTGAAACACAACGAACGATCGTTCCGCCACAATCTCTTGGATCGTTTTGTTCTTATCGACCAGATAAGCGAAACCCAGAATTCTGTTCTCATAGTACACGTTTACTTTGCTTGCACGGTACAATCCAGCTTTGTCACACTCGAGCGGTTCCGCAAACAGTTCCTCCAGCACTTCGTGCATTCTGCAAGAATAAGAAAAGATTATTAATCCGTCACAAAAAGTGGCATGGATTAGAGTGGTGGTGCCTACTTTGTAGTTTCCACAAGTTGCTGCTGGAAATCAGTCGTCTGAAACTCTGGGTAACAGAACACGACTGGCCACGACAGGACTCCATTTTCATCGCAGGATACCATGAACTCTTCCAGAGGAGCCAACCGTGGTTTGAGCATACGCTCATCCTCCAGCGCCTTCCGTTCCTCGAACTTTACCAGACGCTTCTGTAGCTCAGCCACGAGGCGTTCCCAGTTCTGCTGTTTTTCCCGCTCCTGGCGCGCTTCCTTGCGCGAGTCACGATTTTGAGCAGCTTTCCGCGCGAGGCAAGTTTTTCGCAAGTCGATCGAAGCGCTGTTTGTCGGATCACGCTGCAGTATCGTATCGCATAGTTCGACGCACAGTTCGAACCGATCGAGTGCGGAAGCGCATTGGGCCGCTCGCCATCGTGCCTTCTCGTAATCGGGATTCAGTTCCAGCGCTTTCTGGGCATCTTGCAGGGATGTTCGGAAATTCTTCAGCATGTAGTTTGCGGCGCTACGGTTATTGTACAAAATCGCTTTGTAGGATGCATCACCAACATTGTATCGGAGCGCCTCCGTGTAACTCAGCACTGCCATCCGGAACTTGCGGTGCTGCATGTAGAACTTGCCGTCCTCCTTGTACGTATCGGCTAGCTCCTGTTCGGTGTTTTCCTGCGGATCGTACTTCAGCTGCTGTAGTCCCTCCATCAGGGGACTCATCGCTTCGCCCGGTTCGGGAGATTTTTTCATAAAGAATGGATGCTTGGCCATTTCTTCCTCCCAGCGATCTTCGGGCCATCCTTCTGTGTAGCGCCTTTTCTCCAACGAACTAATGAATGCGTCCAGATCGCTGTCCAACTGTGCCGCCAATTCGAGCCGTTCCTGCTCGGTTAGGACCTTTTTGGTTTGTTTTTCTTCCATGGTTAAAAAGTCGTTGAAAGAATTCGGGAATATTGGATACCGTAGCCGGCAAACAGAAACGGAACACGCGAAGTTGTTTTGTTGATAAAATGTCAACGAGACAGTTTATGCGCGGTAGTTGTAAAGTTGACAGTAAGAAAACGGCGAGACGACTGTCAACAAAGACAAAGTATGCATTATTTTATCGGTTGCATATTTTATTCTTTACGGTCAAAAAACAAACTCAACTTTTAACAGGCCTAAATCCGTATGTGTTTGCTCGGCAAACTAAATAAACTGAAGTTAAAAACCATCTCACTTCTTGTAGATTCGAACCAACTGTCCCTGCTCATCGTACGTGTAGACTGGATCACGAATTGGATCCACCGGAGAGTATTTCAGCTGTGCGGAAAATCCATTCACCTCACGATCTTCATCCGTAACCATGGTGCTGAAGACGACGCGTTGCAAGGTGTTGTCCGGAGACAGTATGTAGTACTGTCCCGAGAACGAGTTGGAAACGGCAACTACTGTGCGTCCACCAGCTTCATCGTAATCATCCTCGCTTTCGTCTTGCGGTTGTTCAGTCGTTACCGGTTGCTCCTCTGGCTGTTCTTCCTGTTCCGGTGGACCGTACGTTTCGGCCGGGGTAGCTTGTGGCTGGACCTGTGGCTGAGGCTGAACTACCTGTTGCTGAAATACATTTGCTCGTACAGCCGGCAGAGCACGAAGCTGTCCACTGACCGGAAACAGAGGACGTTGGGCAAAGTTGGCAGGCAACGGACGGTTAACAACCTGCTGTCGAAGATTCGCACGCTGCTGGAAATCCTTTCGTTGGTCGGCTGGTAGTCCTTGCACCTTCAGTGGATCCAATTGATTCTATCGATTACAACGGCAATGGTTTAGTAATGGAAGCTCATATGAAGGAGATCAAACACTTTTTATACCTGTTCGGTCGTGGAGGATGTTACCGGGCTTGATTGTGTAACTGGCTCAGCGGTAGTGGTCGATTGTTCTTGGGCAGTTTGGCTTCCAGCAAATTGTACGTTTTCGCGTGTTATTTGAACATTAACACGTTGAGGTTGGGGCTGAAGCAATAGTAACGGTGCCCCGTATTCCGTCGGAAGACGAAATTGGGCTCCTTCCGGGCGCCATCCGGATGCAGGATAAGGTGCCTCAGCAGCAACAGCCACCGCGAGGAATGCTACCAGTGCGACGTAACGTTGCATTCCGTTGTTCGATTGTCTTACTCTCTTGCGATCCAGCCAAGACTGATAGCGATTCTGAACAATAACTAGACTTTTATATTTTGAAATCTCATTAATAGGCAATCCATCGCGAGGTAGGTCAGTGTGCAATCGCGTCAAAGTCATTCGGAAGAACTTCGGCCGAAACGTATGGCGAGCAAATCAATCTTTCTGTTTAATATGCACCTTGGGTGCCTGCGTGCGTTTGAAGAAGACGTCGATAGCGCCTTCTGGTTGTCTCGCCATCCCATAGACAGCTAACGCAATAAAGCTAATGTATGCATGCTCTTGGTTGTTCCAGCAAAACAATGCAGCCGCGAATATTACCAACTTCGCATATAGATCATCATCACAACAAGAACGCACCGCGGTGTAATTGCTGTAATAAAAAATTCCATGCAGCGATTGGTTAAGTAACCTTTGTGCGGGACTTTTGGTGCTGCAAAAATCCTTTCCATCGTAGCACATTACCCTTCTCGGATGGTAACGACACGTGCGTGCGCTTCTGAAGGCTTTATTTCCTTCTTCTTGTCGGTATAGATCCTCTGTGTGCGGAATGCTGCTGTGAAATTGTAGTGAATTTAAAATGCGCAAGCAGAACTTGACCTCAGTGCGGTGTCATATCTGCCAAACGTGTCCTTTCGGATGGTGAAGAATTGATAATTCATCAAAATATTCGTCACCTCACGAGAGTTGTTGCTCGCCAAATGTGCAGGTGAAGTAATAATTTACTCCCGCCACTGACGAACCGCGCTGAATTAATATGCAAAACACGATTTGATTGTGCGTGCAACGCTGACTTGCGACTCCCACTTCGGAATCAGGGTGAGTGACTCAAGCTAAAAGTAGCAATTTTTAAATGTTTTCATTTGCTAAAAATGCAATCCCTACTGCAAATTGTTATTCCGAAATTACGCAATTATTGGGTACGGAATTGTCCAAATTTCTCATTTGTAAAATGTATATGAAAACAAAACAAAAAACAGGAATATTAGCGAAATATAAATGGATAATATCAACAGGGATTATCTTAATTGAAGCAAACATTAATTTGTACGAAGATTTGAATGTGAAATTTTTAGTTCAAATTCACGGCAATGCCAATCGGTTCGAGTTGAAATACGGAAGCAAAAGTAATCAACTCGCTAATATAAAAAGGCCCCTCCCAAACGTCAAAGTATGCAAACAACATCAAAACAAAACAAACTTTACTTGAATTTCATTTTATATTCTTTGTATGAAAAGGTTTTTTAGCTACTGAAGGTAAATTTGGCAAGAATATTGAGATTTTAACAGCTTTACAAAATCGGATGCTTCAACTGGTCATCTTTTTATTATAGTATACGACTTGAACGCAGCGTAATATGTCCCTGCATAGCGATACTTCCGAAGATTTATCGCGCAACTCTACCGAGATGGGACTGCCTCCGATCAACTTTGTCGATGACAAATATCCCTACTGCATCGTCTGGACGCCGATCCCGGTGCTAACTTGGTTTTTCCCGTTTATCGGTCACATGGGGATTGCAATGTCGAATGGCGTTATACGCGACTTTGCTGGACCATACTTTGTCTCCGAGGACAATATGGGGTTCGGGCGACCAACGCGCTATCTGCGCCTTCATCCAGCACACGCCTTCGGTGGTTCACAGAACTGGGACGAGTCGGTAATCAAGGCGTCGGCCACGTACAGTGCGCGAATGCACAACCTGTTTTGTGACAACTGCCACTCGCACGTTGGAATGGCTTTGGCGCTGATGCGGTACAAGGAGTACAGCAATTGGAACATGGTAGTGCTAGCATTCTGGATGTTTTTCAGAGGAAAGTACGTAGGCGTACGAGGATTCATCAAAACCTGGTTACCGTTTCTTATAATACTGACTATTTGCGCACTGGTCGCAATGTACTCTAAGTGGACTATCTAATAAGAAGTATGTAGGGAGGAGAAGTGATCGATGCGCAAACTATTGCATTTCATTCCTTGACATCGGTTCTTTTCCCCCCACCAGGAGGCTGACAACTTATTCATTAGGCATAGACGTACTGGATGTGTAAATCAAATGAATATACGAAACCCATTTACGACATCTGCAACTGCGCAGGAAAGCAGTAATTTATTAACAAAACAAGAAGTTTACAACGGTGCGTTTTCCTGCTAGAGAAAAAACGTAATAACGAATAGGAACAATTCCTGCCCGGCGGTAGCGCTGCTAGAAATTCTTTATTTGCTCATTAATGGCATCGGCGTTCTCGAGCAACTTCTTCCACTGAGGCACCGAGAGGCTAATGCCTTTCTTCGATGGCATTTCTTTACCATCCTTGTCGTAATACTCTCGTATCCCAACGTACACTCTGCCTTTGAACTCACTCACCGACACTTTGCGGTTTTTGTCCAATTGGATGCTGAACGGATTCTGACCAGCGTCGGAGCTCTTTTCGGGCTTTGGTTTCTTCGCCGGTGTACGCTACGGGTAGAAGGAAGCAAGATGTTACACTGTGGTTAAATTGAACGAGTTATAGCTCTTACATCTTCAAAGCTAGTATCAGAATCGGTAGAAGATTCTTTTTTCTTGTTTTTGGGCATTTTGTAGATATGCGTACTGCAGGTGTCGTGCACTTGAAAGAAAAGCGGCAGAAAAGTAGCGCGTTTTCACACAATGGTTGCCTCGTTGCCCGAACAGTTTTCCGTTTCTGTTGTCAAGACAAATTTGACAGCTGTACATTGGTCTTTTGACCAAAAATTGTAGAAAATGTGCCACAGTGATCATTTCAAATTTGGATTGCAACTTAAAATTCTGTTGAATTTTTGAATTCTATATAAAAATAATTGTAATAACATTTGAATAACCTTATTCTAGGATCTAATAGATTTTTCAAAGCGAAATAAAAGAAAATATCTTTTGAGACAAACGAAACAGTTTATTTGAGAGACAATCATCAAATGGAATTATTTTTGTTAATACGATTATTCCATGCAATATAAACAAGCTATGCGCCCTGCGTACGATTAGGTGGTAATGTATAGTTTTGCTTTTCAGTTGAATCTATTTTTTGGTTATATACGAAGCGCTTGACGATCTTTGAATTAAGCCAGCGCCGGACGGTAGGCGTCCAGACGCGACAGTTTTCGGAATTGTTCTGCCGGATGTCGTGGGAGTGCTCGGTGGCAATAACTTTCGTAAGTTCGATAGCGACCCAATAGAACCTGTGGACGGTTTTTTCAAGCCAACCGGTGACTGTTGCACTTGGGGCGTACCACCTAACGATATTGGTCTCATGCCGGCGGGTTTGCGTAATGCAGCAACCGATTTCACTTGTGCCACCGTAGGTCTCGGTGTGTCCGCACGTCCTGTTCCACTACCGATGGACAGTCGAGAAATGGACTGCAGCGTGGAAGTGGATGAGATCTTTTTCACTGTTCCAACATCGATCGGTGGACGCCTTCGTTCGATGCTCAGCAAAGAGCTGGAACGGGGTTGTACAAACTTGGGAGTGGAAACGACAGGCTTTCGCGAGATGGTAGTTGCCTGATGGGGCGTTTTGTTGCCACCGAAACCTTTCGGCCCCTCCTGCGTGGTGTTAATTTTCATCAATAGTAAAGCCATATCGATCTGGCTGCGTGCTTCCTGCAGATAGCTGATAACGTTTCGATCACGATCGAGCTGAGCGTCGGGCATACTGGCCGGCATATCGTTCGGGCTGGAAGTGACGAGCGTTCTCATAGCTTCGTACGCATTATCGTCCGCTACACTGGTGTGTGCAGGACTGAGGACCGCATCGACCACCGGTTTGTTTACGGGATGGTCGGAATGCAACATCTCATGTGTTTTATTGTTTATACCTACGCTCTCGGACGATGTATTCGATTTGGTTTCACCCTCGCCGGAATTATGGCTCAGCGACGATGAGCAGTTCGGAATCGTCTCATCTTTTCCATGATCTTTGCTTTCAATTTCCTGCTCCTTAAGCTTTTGCTCCGCTACACCCGATACCGTGTCGATGCGCGATGAGCATTTGCCTTCGGCCGGTGGTGTTGAAAAAGGCTTTTTAACCGTCAGTCCTGGACTTATGACGCTCACTTTGGGTCGTGGTGATTTCAGTGGCGAGTGTAACATGGCTTGCTCCTTCCCTTCCTTCACCTCCCGAATGCTGGCCTCGTAATAGTCCAACAGGTTCGAGAGCATCGCCTTCGAGACGAGGGCGCAGCTTTCCGAAACGTCCGGTAGCAGGTTGGACGACGCATTGTTCTTAAACTTGGAAAATACCGTCGGTCCCGTGCCCTGCACCTCCCAGAAGGAGCTATCACGGTCAGCTTTCTCCGGACAGCTGCATCGCAGCAGCTCGTAACTAAGTTCCGCCTTCATGCCAGATTTGTTGCATTTGACGGTGATCGTCAGATTGTCCGCGTTGCTCTTTTCCGGCTCAAAGTCGAGATACTGCAGCCGCAAGCCCATCGATTTCAGCAAGAGCGTCAAGTTGATTGCGTCAATATCGAGTGGCTAAAACAGGAAATCCAAGTGCCGTAAGACAAAACAAAAACGATGGTTAATGAATAATTTGGCGATCGCTTGGATACACGCGAAGGCACGTGCGCATAGTGATTCCCTTTTTTGGACATCACTGTAGGCAGCGGAATACTAACAAGATGCGTCAGCTACATTCCCCACAGACGGTGGCATTCTGCGGTAATTGAGGTTCTGAGGTGCGGTTTGAGTGTACCAATCTTGGGAAAAGAACTGGTTGCAGGTCTTACACTTCTTTTTAACACTAAAAGCAATCTACTAACCTTTGTCCGTTCCAATTCGGTTACTTTCTTTTGCACTTCAATCCATTTGTGGATCAAGTCCGGCAGCTTTACATTGTTTGTCGCCATTGTTCTTTGCACAACCGGCACACAAACTCAATCGCACTCAATACAGCACACGCTGAGCTAGGCTTATGATCGATTTGCGGTGTGCAAATTAAGATATGTTTATTACACCGACAACAGCCAATAGTTATGCATTGCCTACTATGAACTCTGCAGCTAAACTTTTCGTGACGACCAACGACAGGCCAACGATCGTTTCCGTTCCCAGCCGGGGGCAATAAACAAATTGGGAAGCGCGCGGTAGACAATCAACGAATGTTCGTTCAGTTCGTTCGACGCGAAAATCATCGAATTTGCTTTGCAATGTTTTTCATCGATGTCCGCGAAGCAAACCACTGTGGTGACAACATTCGTTTGACAGCTTTGACAATACGGCATGGCAGGCGTTTTTTTTTCAATTCCTTCCTCATAATAACATCGGCCAGCAAGGCTCATCAAGGAAGGTTGGTTCTTAATTGGTTTTTTATTGCAATTACTGCAAAAATAATAACACTGAAAACATATTCCATGCTAAAACATGTGGTTTTCTATGGAAATGATGTGCGGTATGGGGTGCTGAAAGTACACGGTGCATTTACGAGTTTGTGTTGTGATTTGTTTACACCTGTGTGCAGTGTGCTACCTCGTTGCCGCCCATATATCTAACCCTTCGGTGCCATTTCGCAGTGCCGTGCATATAATGCTTCAACAAGTATCATGGATTCGCATCCAGATGTGTTTGCGGAGAATCTTTAATCTCCGTTTGGGTAGTGGCCTGTGAACCCAAGCTTTACACAGCGAACGGTACAGATCACGTGGTTTTTAATCAGTGTCTGATTGTGTCATACTTCTCGAAAAAATTAATTCATCACGCCTTGTCGGAAGTGCGATGGAATTATTTCGTCATAAGTATAAATTCTAGAACATATGAATCACAGAGCCATGTGTTTTAACTAAAAACATACTCAAACGTGTCGTAATATTTAATTTGACAAGAAATAATTTAATCGCTTGAACATACGACCACGGCGGGTGCTGATAACATCGGTCCGGCGTGCATCTTTGCGTGACCGCATACGCACCATATGTGTCTTGTTGGTGTACCACCAGCACGCGCAATCAGCGGCAGTGGTGTTGGTGTGATGCTAAATAAAAGTGTGTAAGCAGCAGGACTTTGCTTTAGTACTTAGCTAACTTTCATTGCGGTCGGAGCGTGCAGCAGCTCGTTCGTCACGTTCTCGAACGGATAGTTACATTGTGCAGGCAAACATCACTCCCACCCACGAATCACGAAATTCAATCCGTCTCCGCGGATTGCACGTCCGTTTCAGATAAGGTGTCGTCATTCTCCTTCCACAATCTACAATCGCGGTAAACATTGTTCTCTTCTCAATAGAGTCAGGTTGTGCCTGAATGTGGAAGTGTGTGTACGTGGTATTGCTGTTCTGACAGCTGTTTGGTTGATGGTGTGCGTGTGTGCGCTGGTTCGTGCAGCAGCGATCACCATCGGTCAAGGCCAACCGTGTCTTTCGTCTGAGTGCGATTGTTTTTGTGTCGTGTAAATCAATCATGATTGATTATTTCGCTCAACCTAATCGTTTGTTCTGGTGTTCCAGCTCAGCGTTAGTGGAAACCGTGGTGCGAAAACAAAAGCAGCAGTACAACGAAACCGAAACCCACCGGAAAGGCCGCGCAGTGAGGAAAACGGTGGAATAAACAAAGGAAAAAGCAACACACCGGGAAGAGCAACATGTTGTCGCACTTGTTGAAGGATACCAGCGTGATCGTCAGCACCGGCAACGTGCTGAATGTGAGCGAATTGCGCAAGAAGGCGGGCCAAAAACCGACCGATGAGGTAAGAGAAAGCATCCTGAACCCGCGCAGTACGCTGAACTCAATTGATTTCACATTTTGTGGTGTAAATATTTACTCCTTCGACTCGTTGGAATGTTGTATCGCTTCCGGTTCAAGGTCAGCATTGAGGAACGGGGAGACATTTACAGAATAGATAGTTTCAGTCGCTTAGCCGATTTGTAGTTTGCATCTATCTCCATGGTAACGTTGCGAGTACGAGTTTGTAGAACGAAATCGTTGGCGCTGTTGGCAATAATATTCTACTGGATACCGCAGAACTTTTGTGGTCATGATGACTTGCAAAACAAGACCAGCGATGATGTCATTACAAAGAATTGAAGGCAGAGTCTGCAGGGTACGTGAAAGTTAGTGCAATCTTATCGAAAGGGAAAGACAGGAATATCTGGCCAATGGCCATATACCAACGCCTGGGGGCATTATTGATTGTGCGAGCATGGAACTGTGCCAAACATTTTGTCCTCAGTAATGTCGTCATCGTATTGTGTCTGACGTCGGCAATGTTTAAGAAAAAAACAATCGTTCATGATTACATGAGATGGAAGGAATTTTTGGAATTCTAGAACCGCAATTTGGATAACTTTATTTATAGGCATTCATATGCTTTTTTCAAAACTTTTATAGAGTTTTTTCTGATTATGAAAGGTTTCGAAAAACTTCTGAGAATTTATTAAATCACACACCCTCACACAAACACAAATGGCGTTTGAAAAGGGCTTCAACCGTAGACGGCAATTTCCGGCATTATCGGATGTTACCACAATCTTCCGGTGCTGTCACGACGATGAAAAGCAGAGTAATTCTTTCTACCGTGAAATGATGGTGCGTTCCTTCAACCGAGAAGCTCGTTAGTGTGGATAGGACGGGGAAAAACTGATGTTCTTCTCATAAACAGACCGGGCTTTTAGTGTTCCTGCTGGCATATGCCTTCAGGATACAGGATTGGCATCTTTGCGGCCAGCACCGCTAGGCAAATATGCAGCTACACTCGTTGTGTGTACTTATGTAAAATTCAAAGAGCCCTCACTCGTACTTGAAACGAAAGTAACGTACAAAACCATCTTCTTACCCTCATTTCACTTTGTTCCCACATGAATGAAGCTAAATGTGAGTGGAGAACAATATTGTTTCTAGAAGGAACGCTAACACAGGAAAACGCGTGACGATGCATTTCGAATGCACACTATTTACGGAACGAAGACACACCAGAACTGATACGGTGATAAGAGAAAAGCGACAGGAATGATAAGCTTCCTTCCGCAATTGTCGATGAGTATGACATCACCCGTGTCACACGACGGAATGCATATCACATTTTTTACCGGGAAAATGTATCCAGATCATGGCTGACCATCCTCAAAACGTACACTGGAGTTTTGTTAGCGGTAGCTTTGTCTCTAGACCAGTGGTCGGCAAAGTACTGCTCGCGAGCTGCAAACATTTCGCCTCAAATTGTAGCTCTTTTTTTACCCTATTAGGTACTACGGGACTAGAAATATAAATTCAACATGTTTTTTAAATTTTCCTTGAGAACTTGGGATCCTATTAAATCCGTTGGGATCTTTTCCATTGAACCCAACCATTGGCCACCCAACCCAACCGGGAAAACCGGGAATGAGCCTTGAATTTAATTTTACCGGGAAAAACCGTGAGTTTCGCCAAAAAAAACCGAGATTTTTTTCACATTTTCTTTTTTTTATTAAATATAACCTATTATCATGTCATATGCATTATTTCTACCTAGTTCCCTCTCTACTTAAGAGGGTCTCACCAATAATAAAAAACATTAACAAGCTATTCATATAATGGAACTTCAGAATTATTTGGTGGAATATTGCGAATGGATAGTAGAAAATTGCAAACCCGTTGTGGAACGTTGCATTCATATAGTGGAATATTGCACATACAGTCAGGGGAAATTTTAAACTTGGCTGAAAAATTAGAATGCCAGCTGGAGAATTATGTATTACAGCACTCTGTATTACAGTTAAGCCCACTACAGCTGACTACAAAAAATGTTCAATTTGTTGTAAATATTTTTTTTGATACCGGTTTGAATGTTTACATTTGAGCCGATGTCGTGGTGGCGTTTTGATAGCTCCAGTGGCCGTGTGGCAAATGTCCCCTGTATGTATGCAATTTTCCACTATATGATTGCAAATTTCCACAACGGCTTTCGAAACCCTGTATTGACCATGAGGAATTGAAATCCTAATTTGTGTGATCAAACTTCATGATCAAATGAGGATCTCATTTATATATCATTAAAGATTATTATTCGTTGCATCATTTTCACCTTCTCCAATGTTTTCGAATCAATGACTGAGTATTGACACACAGTTTAAATGTAAGTTTCAAATTCCACAACACGGTTCCCTTAACTCAAACTCCAAGAATACTGCTCTAGGCGTCAAAAATATTTTACGTCTCGACGTTAGAAATATGTCACACAGACGTGGTCCCGGAAGAAGGTACGGAATGCATTAGTTCACTTTCACCCATTTGATGGATGTCTGTAAACTGCGTATGCTAAGCAAAAGACGGCCCGCTTTTCCCCATGAAGTGTTTGTGCACTTTTTTGTCTGACCAAGCATCAAAAAGGGGCAAGAAAAGTTGATGTAATTATGTGACACATAGGGAAGGCAACATCGGTAAGCAACCGGGGTCAAAAACTGTCCCCCATGTTGTTCCGTTCGGAATTTTAAAAATAAAAGAAACCGTCCCAAATGAGTAATTTGCCACTTGTCGGTGCGGTATTCTCCCGAGGAGTGGAACCCCCCTTTGTTCGGGGCACTTGTTATAATGCACTAACTTAGATTCATCTCTTGTGTTTTGTTGTGTGTCTTCTGATGGGGAAAGAGATTTTTAGAAATTGTGCGATAACAGACAAGCGGAGAAGGTCAGCTTGCGGTCGTTTAGAAGTTAGACGGAGGATTTCCGTTTTTTTATACGCTACCGGGACGGATCGGAAATGATTGAACATTTGAGAACCAGTATGTATCACGTAATATGTTGCCCCAATTATGCCGGTCTATGCGTTCGCATGATGATCGTTCAAAAGACCTCGGTTAATGTTAAACGTACACGTTTTTTAGGCACCGTTCCCCGGAGCGTTGCAAATGATATTTGATCTTTTTGCTTCGGTGTGTAACACGCGCTCGGCCAGTTGCGCAATTGTGCCGGTTCGAGTAATTTCACGTGTCAATCGCTTGTCCTCGGGTGACCAAGTTATTCCCGGGTGTTGCAATTTGCATACGTTGGTAGATGTGTTTTTTTTTTAAATAAATGGATAAAAAGGCAGAATACAGTGCCCATTCATCCGTAGACGATTGAATGAACGATTGAAACGATCGGGGACAGTACACACCTTAAATTTGAGTTTCTATCAGTGGAGTTAAGTTTAAATATATAATTGAATATTATATTTAAGAAATTGGTGGTAAATTATTTTAAAAGGCCACCATCTATCGGGTCACATCCTACGCGCTATTTGCTTCTTCAATTTTGTTTCAATTTACCAAACTATTTTTGTCCACATCCATCGGCACTGTGCAATCTATGCGATGTGTTGCATTTTGTATACATTCAGGCGTTTATCGAACGGTACTGTAATAAATTTCTCAAGCGGAAAGTTTTTTTTATCTAAAATTATATAAAATTTAGGGAAACCTGTATTGCCCTATCGCTGGCCTGATTCACCTCGATTTGATGGTGGTTTGAAAAATAAATAAAATAAAAAATATTGAACGGAATAAGGAGAAGGAAATGGTGCCATTCCACAATTTTATTTTTCCGCTCAAAAGGTTACCGTCGTTCAGTCGCATCCAGAGTGTGCCGCATGGGGAGGAGGACCAAAATCTGTTGAAAATATTGGCTCGTTTATTTATATCGCCCCACACACACACATCCACCTGAAGTAGAAGAAATAGCGTGATTGACAGCTCTGACCCACTGCTTACCGGGCGCACTGCCAAATTACGTTCGTGGCATGGTATTTACTGCGCTCCATTAATTCCACCAATGTGCTCGATCCATTTCCAGCTGACGGACTGTCTCCGGTCAACGTTCGGCGAGGCGGAAGTGGCCGATCTGCCGCCGAACCGACGGCTCATCACACGCCGCAACAACGATCTGCTGGAGAAGGTGAAGGAACATCCGCGGGCAGACATAAAGATAGGGGCCAAAATTTTCCTCAACCGTTTTTCCGAACCGGCCCTTACCGAGGCGGTGGAGAAGCTGTTCGAAACGTTGAACGTGTCGTACCTGGACAATCTGATACTGGCCTACCATCCGACGGCACCGGGCAGCAGCAACGGTACCAACGGTGACACCCAGCCGGACGGGCAGGAGTCGGAGGTGCGGGAGGGCGTGATCGAGTGGGCGGTCGGTAGTGACAATGCGGTAGGTAACTTGAAGAAGCTGTGGGCCCTGCTGGAACGGTACGCCGGTGATGGGAAGATCGGACAACTGGGCATTGCCGACCTGGATGCGGACTCGCTCAAGGAGCTGTACGATGCGTCGACCGTACATCCGTCGATAGCGCAGATCAATCTGGCTGCTTGTTGTGTCGTACCACCGCAACTGCAGGCGTACTGCAATCAGAACGAAATTCAGCTACTGACGCACAGTGACCCACAGGGTGAGTGAATCGAAAGTTATGCGTGTGCGTTCTTGATGGTGTGTCCTTCCGTGGCGGTAATTCAATTTTCCCCTTATTTTTTTTTGTAGAGCTGCTGCCCAGAGAAGTGTTGAACGAGCTCGAGTTGGCAAGTTACGGTGCGGGTTGGACGTCACGCTATCAGGTCCACATCAAGTGCCGTGGTGTGCTGGCAGCGAAAGGCTTCATCGTCAGTCTGGACCGTTCGAACTGAGCGAATCGTTTTCGATCATCTTCTACCGAATGTCATTCCGCGGTGCCACAAACAGTTCAGGCGGCACGGATCGACTACACTGCGGGACAGTTCCGTTTCACCGAGATGCACCCCTCTACCCACACATACAAACACACACACAAAGACTCAGGCACACGACACTTACATAGTCCTCCGAAGAAGGTCCCGTGGAAGCTTTTCCGCTTTCCGAGACAGCATTCGGGCGGATGTTCCTCGGTAGTTGCGTTGGTGGACGTTTTAGCCACAATGTGTTAGCCGTTCTTCTAGCAAACATAACAAACAGCCAACAAATGCACTTAACAACATTCGATGTTAACAGTAGTGTAAGCGAACGAGAAACCCGGGTGTAAATTCTGCTGTTGCACTGTGGGACAGTAGCGTTAAAATACAAGTATTGCCAGCTTTACAGGATGAGGCTTAGTTGTGTAGTAGTTAAGCACACGAAACAAAACAAAAGACATGAACGCTTTTAGTGGTACGGTGGTAGTGCGACCGTGGCAGGTGCGCATTCTTTCTTTCCGACGGATGTTTGAGGCCTTTGACCGAGGTGGCAGGGGAAGAGCAGCGGGGTCGGTTCTTGCATTAGCAGCAACGCACGCGAATGTTTCCGTAGTTTTGTATCGCTTTTACGACTATTGATAGCTATTATTATTGTTAGCGGACGGGTGCGAGGGAGCGGGAAATGAAAATGAATAGCGTTGTGTTTGCAACATGGTAGCAGGATTATCTTCTCTTTAAGAACCGTGGAACGAATGTGTCTAAATGGGGAAAGATTCGTTTTTTCCCATTTTGGGCTGGTATGAGTAATCGCGCGGTGTTATCATTAGGAACAGTCCACGCGTAGCGTAGTACTACGTCATAGTGCTGTAGAAGTGTGGCCAGTTGTCTTGTCAATGTGATTAGATATGTGCTGCATGGTTGTTAGTTTTATGTAAATGACAAAGAAAAAAATAAGGACAGGAAATGAATATATGTAAACCTCAGCTTCATGTCTCCCAGAGACTTTACACACGAACACAAGTACCACACGCTTAGTACGTTCGATTGCAAACTTCACCGGCAATACAAACATTTGCTCTGTGCAATACAAGGACAAGTCTTTGATGAGTATCTTTACCAATAAAAGCAATCCGTCTTGTGGATGATATATTTGTGTACATATGCGGGTGCTGGTGTTAACATTCACTTACACGCCGAAGATGATTTTGTCAAGAATGTGTATAATACTTTACTGGCAGCCCAGATCACACCGAAGGGATTTAATTGAGCGTGTCGAATGCCTTTTGGGCACAGTTTATCGTATCAAAAAGTTTGTACGGGATGACCCTTACCAACAAATACCGGGAATTAACTTCCGTGGACTTCACGATCGCGGAACGTCATCTAATCGGCTTGTGGAAAGATTGTCCATAAACCAGGGTATGTTTCATCAGGATATACGTAAACGAAGCCCAAAATTCGTATCATTCTATGTAAGTATTATCAAAAAATAATTGTATTTAGATTCTAGAGTCTGTACTAAATCCCCACTTAATTATAACTTCTTGGACTATGTTGGCGGAGGACGCCTATGTACTCGCCATTTTCGAACGGCGAGTGCTAAGGATTATCTTTGATGGTGCGTGTTAGCAGGGCGTGTGGAGAAGGAGAATGAACCACGAGCTAGCTGAGTTGTTTGGTGATGCGGATATCCTGACGGTGGCCAAAGCCGGAAGGATACGTTGGTTGGGCAGAATAAAAACTGATGATGGTCAAAGCCGAAGATGTACGATCATTGGAAACATGCGAGTTACTGACAATCAGTAAGTTTTTGAAGCTAGCTGTAGCGTCGTAATACTAGTATGAGAATCTCTTTACTCTATTAGATATTTAGTAGTTGAGGAGGATTCTTTATCGAGTTTGGAATTGACAACAGACGGTGCAATTAAGTTGTGTTTTCATAAACATGTTTGCACAATTTACACAATGCCTTCAACATTCCACCAATCAAATCTATCGTCTTGCACCACCGGGAAGCATGAAATAATGGAAAAAAAATTCTTCCAATTTCACAGAAACCAACGCAACTTGAAAACGTTTTGTTATTTTTCCCGCTTTCGAAACTCATTGTCTCTGCCTTCTTACTTGCTCCATCCAAAGCATTCTTTTCCAATTTCGAAACAGCAGCTCGAAATCCAAATGTATCGATCGAACAAATTCCGACACAAAACTGCATACGGGAAGTTGGAAGAAAAAGGCCGATGCGATGCGAATGCAAAAGGGAAATGGAATTAGAACGGGAGTGCGCCGGAAAGGATGATGATATACGTTTCATTCATTCGCCGATCTCCATTCATCAAAACCGGTATTGGTGTCTTTGATTTCTGTTTTCGATTCGGTTGGAGAAGGATACGTCCTCTGTAGTCGCCGTGAACCGATAATGTGCTTGCGTGTGACATCTGCGAGGCCCTCATTCAAATTTCATTCCTACCAACATCATTCGATTCGGCGGCTTTTGTGTGATGCATGCAAAGATGATGTGTGTTTAAATCTTAAGATGTCAAAAGACAACAACACGGAAAGTCTCCGCATTTCGTCTTTCGAGACAGTGAGATTTATGGGGATTGCACATGATTGAATGGTGGCAGACGTAAAAATTATATAGTTTCTTATTTAAACAAACAAAGCGGTCGCGCAGATCCCCGAAGGCCACAAGGTCCTGTCTTATTTCAGCATATTCAAGAACTGAACAGAACACGTGTCAATGCAAATTGTGCGTGTCGCAATCTAAAGTATCACTTAAGTTCTTTCATAAAAATAATGCAATTTGCGGGAAATGTCCGTACAAAGACTCGTGATAAAATTGTAAGTTTCGCGAAGCATTTGTTAAATTAACAAAAAACAAAAAATGCTCGCTCACAATAACCACTATTTGCATGAAAAATAGCTCCGATCCTGCTTCGAAACTTCAAAATTCATGAGGAACGGTATTGCTTATTATTGTAAACTTATAAAGTTAAATTTAATCTACAATAGAATTCAAATTTAATTGAAGACATTTCCTTCTCCAAACCGTGTAAGAGCACCTTATTCCGGGTGTAATTAACTGAGCTTTTTCATTAATAGAAGTAAAATTGGTGTCTTTTTCCCCATACAAAATAACCCAACGGCATAAAGTTCAGGGAGTTGAGAGGGCAAACATTAGGATTGGGAAAGGAGTTAGACCGCAGGAAACTTCACTTTATATTTAGACCTTTTCCTGCAAGAGTTGGACTTGCGAGGAGTTCGTCGTCGAGAAAGTTGAGGCCTCCTAGTGTTCAGATCTACCAAATAGATCACGCAGATGGGTTCGGTCCAGTAACATATTGACTATCCTAGTACGCAGGATTGACTACTCTATTGCCTGTGAATACAAGTCACTTCTCGGGGTTGTAGTGTCGTTCATAAAAGTGTAGATCATAGGACAATAATCGTAATATTTTGCATAAGGAGGGACCGCAGATTGGTAACGTTTGCAAAATTACGTTACCCCCAAGACCAGATTCCAAAGTGTCGCTTGACTTTGAAATGATGTCCCAAATTTCTTTTCGCGTGGAACCTCCATAAGAATTGACCCATTAATTTCACATTGCCTAAGACGCGTCAATACTTTCCAACGATTTCAATACAACATTTGCAGAGTATAATTTATTATCAATACATAAAGTTTATCCCGAACAGCTTGTACAGAACGTAACTTAGCAGAATGTTTTAAGCTTGATGTGAAATCCATCAGTTTTCAGTTACGCGGCCGTAAGCAGAAGAAAGTTTCCTTAAATATACCTCGCTTAGTAAATTATTGCCTTATACCGCACAGGTCGGTATGAACTTTTGGCGAAGTAGAAACGCAAACGGAAATCAAAACTGCAATTTATCTAGATGTAATTTGTTGTACGTTCGAATCTCGCTCCGGTGCACTATGGGTGCCTTGGTCTGAACCCGACCGAGATGGGGTCGCTTTCCCTGGCGTCGGTTCTTATCGGCACATCTGCCGGTTATCTGTCGAAAGGGCGCCACGGTGGAATCCCAGGGTTCGACCACCAACCAGCATTTGGGACAGGCATCGATCGTTGGCACGTCGCGGTTTGCGCACCGAGTGCGTGTGGTAACGCACTTCCCTTTAGCCCACAAATGTGGAATCTGTACATTCGTCTGTGTGTGCGTGTTTTATTTCTCCCGCAAGGATCGTTCGGGGTTTTAGCCTGCCCATGATCTTGATGAGGTCTGCACCGAAAAACTGCCACGAGCGTTCGAACCAGTTCGGTTGGATTGATTCTTGGTCGTATTTTGTTGCTGTGGTTAAAGTTGTTGCAGGCAATAGAGTCGTTACGTGTGTTCCCGAAACATCACCACACGACCGTGCCCGAGTGGACCGAGCAAACAAAGTAATTATTTTATATCCGATTGACCGGTGTTGATAATTTCGACCTTCAGCACACGGTGTGGGATGATTCCGCCTCGAGGCTCGTTTTTAATGGTACGCAGACGCACGTCGACGAACGATGCCGGCTTATCCGTTTGGATCCGTTTGGTTCCATCCCTTCCGCCCGGTCGCCAGTCTGGTGTAGTGGGTTGGGCTTCGCGAGTTTTCACCCCATGTCGATAACGATATCGTAGTTGGGATGTCCGGGAATGAGGTTGACCGTTTGAATGTATTGGCGAAGCCACCCACACGCGCCAGCACGAGATGAATCGTGGGGATAAGGCTCTCCAATCCAATCGATGCCGTACGAAGGAGGCTCACTTTTGTTATCTGTAATCTTCGATCTTCCTCGTGGGCTGAAGTTTGCTGGTGGAGATACTCTTCTGGGATAGTTCCATACGGTTAACGGAGCAGCCCCATACATGATGGTATAGCTCAAATTAAAAGCTTTTGGTGTATTTTAAATCTAAATTAATTAAAGACAAAAAATGTATGTACTTCTATCGGACATAACAATATTTCTTGATAAGCAACATTCTTAACATTCTGTTTAAAATGCAATTAACTATCAGTGCTAAATTAATTTATAATGAAGCAAAAATACCAGCGCGTTCGAACTTCCATTCGCAGGTGAATTTATTAGTCTGCAACACGTCATCCCTTACGGTGACTGGATTGGATTAATCTTATGGTCCATGTCGGGGCGTTAATCATCAGGAAAAAAAAAAACCATTAACCGATCGGCAGACGTTTGCCGTTTTGATGGAGCGCGCAGGAATTCACACCACGGCCAATTAATCACCATCCCGGCAATGGAAGTGCCGACCGTGCAGAAGAGAGAAAGAACCACCTTCCCGATCGATGAGTCGGTCCATGTTTGGCAGAACCCAGGGACGAGACATCGTGTCCGGCAGATCCGGACAGATCCAGTCGGTCGGCATTGGTCAATAATGTCACCAGGTGGCGTGATCGGAATGGGAATTGGCCACCAAGCGTTGGGAGAACGGGGTTGAGGATTGCCTTCCGCGTATTCAGGGCGCACCTTTAGACGCGGGTCTCGATATGGAACGGAAGTCGGTCGAGTTGTCGGATCGTGGCTTGCGCTAATTTATGTTTGTCTCTTCATCAACGACGAAATTATTACATTCCCTAAGTGTGTGAGTGTTTGGATAATGACCTTTTTTTTCTAATGGTGGAGCTGGCATTTGGACGAGCGTGGAGTGATTAAGGAAAGTTGTCTCTAGCTGCAATTTTTGAAGTAATTCCAGGTGCTAAGGAATGTTGTCTTGGAACATAATTAATTGATCTCCTTTTATAGCATTGCATCGGCAACTTGCGGGAAGTTTGTTAGCTTAAGATGATGGCGGAAGATCCAATTTAATTATGAACAAACGTTCAATATGTGCGAGCAGTCTTTGTAGTTTAGTTAGATGTGATTCGCATTGAAATTGTTGAACAAAATTTGGACCGGACTTAAATGGGAGATTTGACAAGCTGCAGATGTCTCTGTGCAGTCAACTAACACAAACCTTTTTGGGCAACTTTCTTTATCATATTGTGGAAGTGTTCACTGCAATTACGTCAACTTCTTTTCTACTTGGTATGGTAGAACTTACGTGTTCAAGGAGGCAATCCATCAAAATGATCGGCATCCCAAACTAAATAGCTTAATGATTAAGCTTCATTACCCCACTTCTGGTTTTAAATTCGAGAGCGAGCATGCTCCGAAAGGATCACTGGATGTATCAGTCATCTGCATTATATGAGTTTGTGGAGATTGTAGAATACCTCCGGATCGCGTTGATTAAATTGATATCTCAAAGTAGCTCAACTCCTCTACTCAATCTTCGGGGTTTGTCTGCTCAGACACCATACGGAATATCACAAAAAATAAGCACTGACATCTGGATTCCCTGGGGTATTAGGAACTCCAATGCAAAGTATTCCAAAACTCCATATCCTTTACTTGGGGATCCCAAACATTAGAATTAAGGTGGTCTATTTGATAGACTTGGCTGTTGGTATTGTATTCTCCAAATTGTATTCTGCTGAGGGCTTTCGACCTTCATCGAATCCCATCTGGACCTTTCCCCCGTACCCAGGACTGACTATTCTGTTGCGGGTAAACTCAAGTTACGGAAGCTAGACCTGAAAGGTTTCGAGTCCCGCGGTTGTAGCGTCATAGAAGAAGATGAAGGGCTTCTGAAGGATTTGATCCCTCACGGCATGTTTTTATTTCTTTTCCCGAAGGAATTCGAGTCTAAGAATTACAAAGGCGAATTGCCTTGTATGTCTTCAAAAATTTCGCCGGGAATTGTATTTAAGATAAAGTCCATTTTCTCATCACTTTTAAAGCCTTTAAAATTTCTGAAACAAATTGAATCAAAAACCAGAAATTAAGAGATCGCTAATCTTTAAACTTTTCTTTCCGAAGATTTCGTCCCTAGTGAATCCACCCCTGATATTTTCCTCCTTAAAACCCTAATTTAAATTTTTCTTTTGATTTGTTTCATGCCTTTAAATTCCAATCAACGGGGACATCCAATTCTAAAGCCACTTCCGCATTACCGTGTATGTAAAGATCAATCGGGAAAGAATCCGCTGCCTTTATGATTCGATTTAAACATACCAACCTTTGTGCACAGTGTTTTCCCATCCCGTAAAGTTGCCTCTCACTGTGTCACTAACCAAGGAACCAACCCTCGTGGTGCTTTCCCGCATTTCCGGTCACCGATGTCATACTCACCGCAAATGTCTGCCCACAAAGATTCGTAACCTCTCCGAAAGGGCAGGTCACTTACGATGGCGGGCTAGCTCCTGATCCGCAGCGAAGTTGTCAGGCCAGAGAGGAAAGAAAGCAACGAAACACACACCAAGGGGAAAAGTGTACGTGCGGTTCGATCGCACCGTCCAGTGCGTCTCAAGTTTCGCCGACTTCGACAGCATCTTTTGACATCTGGCCCAAAATAAGGTCCATTGTGATCCGGTGCGCTGATGTTTTCCCAGCCATTCGGGACCGAAGCTAGCAAACCTGAGGTCCGTACTACACGCGGGATGGTTTGGCTTGTCAAGGTTTGAGCGAATTTTTCATCGATTTCCCAACGTCCTGTTGTGCCGTCGCAGGACGCTATCGATCCGAATCAGCACCAGAGTACACGGCACAGTGCGTTGTGCGCATACGAGTTGATCCTGCTGCGTTCTGGCAGGATGCGGAATCCCCTTCCCGATCGATTTCCCGCCGGTTTGAACGGTTCGCCGGTGAACATGCTCTTTTTCCCTTTTTTTGTTTCTTCTCGCTTTTTTGGTTCCCGAGCGCAAAAGACGACTCGCGCACCACGGGAGAGTTCTGTTCGCCGATGTTTTTCGATCGATTGAAGTTGCATACACGACGAATCGCACCGTCAGCTTCTTAACCTTCCGCCGCTTCTTAACCTCCACAGAACACGGTGGAAGACCCGCGCACGCGGTGTGGTCTCCGGCCTTCGATACAGTGCACAACACAAAAATTAATATATCGAATTCCCATCAGGCTGGAAGGGGAAAACCAGTCTCGAAGGAAGCGAAAAGCGTTCTGCGCGAAACCCTGCTGGTCGAGCAAATCTCGACAGGACATGCGCCCAGGACATGATTGTCGATCGTGAAGGAATGCAAAGCAATCGAGGACGGCCCGTTATCCTTATGCGTGAGAATGTTCCCTCTCCCGTAAAGGCGTACGCTTTCTGCTCGGACGGCAAATGCAAAGCGTCTAGTGAGCAGCAGCATCCGGAAGAAAATCAATCTGATGACAGCCGCCAGGCAGGACACTCAGGGAGGTATTTATTATTCCACTTTAATTGGAACCATTCTCACCGTCTGTGTGCGTGTGTGTGTGTGTCCTTTTTTTATTTGCCATCATAGGTTAATTGCTTGTTCGGATGCTAGCTTTTTCGCGACTACTCCACATCCATCGAAACCGTCCATTTCGGACGGCCAGGGGGGTCTTGATTAGGGATTGGCCGTTGTAAATTATACGATAAGTTCCACAGCAGTGTGGAATCGTAATGTAAGTTAGTCGCTTATCGCACGTATTGCGTTTTCAACTTTAATTGGTAGCTTATTTCATTCCTTTTTAAGAACTAAAATACTTTTCGATTGCATTTAGTTTGCGCGCCTTAAAGTATGCAAAAAATTGTTCAATCTCTTAAATAACCGGCAATTCAGGCGCATAAGGCTCTGCAAAAGAGTTTCAATTAATAAGTAAGATGTGGAATAAAACAAAAACAAAAAATTGAAAGAAAAGATGAAGTTAAATTAAAGGATATGGCAATTCAAGCCCGAAAGTAGATCAGGGATAGATTTATATTAAAGTGATGAAATAAACCATAAGGGGTTAGGATAAATGGGTCGCAGGAACGGAGGATGCGTAGTCCAAGTCCAGTAGTTGACAACGAACTGCGGGTGGGTCTGAACTCTCTCTATACGATCCATCCAGGTTAAGCAGCTCAGACTGCAGGAAGCACAGGAGTATTCTACGCTGGGAAAGTAATGTACAGGATAATCGGAATAGATTGGACAGTTTCGCGAAGGAAAAGTTTATCTTCTTTCTATCTGTTAAAGTTATACAATTGGGCAAAAATACGACATCAATGATTCATCTTCATATCATCGAAGAAGTCTCCCTGGAAAGTGTTTCAAAGACTGTTTTATATTTTATCTATGAACTGGGGTTTGCTTTAACTGGAAGTGCCACTGTTACCATTTTCAACTGCACCCCATGGGGTTAAGGTCTGGGAAGTGTGGAGGCCAAGCATTTGGAGTGCTGAAGGACTTTATTGACACTTTTATTGTGACTTCTTCTGCGTACAGCTGACCTTTGCGGTGCTTGCGAGCGTAGTGCTTTACGAACGCAAGCTGATCGTCTGCTATGATCCATTTGTCTTGTTACATCTCCGTATTCCCCAATGCAAGTCTCTATTTCTTGTTTGAATACTTTCACTGTGTTCCGAGAGAGTTGGACAGTAGTCATAATACTCCTTCTTACAACCGGCACGTATTATAATGATTCCTTATAGTGTTTACTTATTTTTATAACAACGTCCCGTGTTCGATGACTTCATCTTCAGTCATTGCGGTGTGTCATTGCGCTCGGTAAAGATGGTTCTGGTGGCTTGCCCTCCTGCCCATCATCATCATCATCATCTTGTTCCACAATCACTCCATGCCGCAATGAGCTAACGCTGCCCGATTTCACTTTCGGGGCCATCGTGCTCCTGGCACGTGAAGTGTCGTTGGAATAATTTCTTGCGCAACCGTAACCCTCCTATTTCGGCGGGTACGATCGCACCAGGAGCATTATCCAAACAAACAACCCACCGAACAGAGCGTGGACAATTTTCCGCTCTGTAAAGTGAGAGGGTCAAATGCGTTCGAGGCAGCTTTCGTACGGGCCGCTTGAAGTCGGTGACTGAAGAAGCTGTAGGTTTCTTTAGGGTAGGGTTGTAATTTCACTTTCGAAGTCACTTTTCCAGCCTGGGGAAAATCGATTAGATGTTACTCTAGGCTGCGTATGTGCTGTTGAATAATTTCTTGGAAAAGGTGCTCTTTAGCAAATAGTGGAGAAATTTCATTGAAGAGCACATTTAACCGCATTTTGTTTGATTTAAAAAAAAATTGATGCATTACCCAACTTCAATTTTACCAGCTTTTAGATCAAATTGCATGAATTTAACGAAAATATAACTTCTCCAATATCCGGACACCTAGAAATAGAACGATCGTTTACCTTTGAGATTGTTTTAGATCGGCAATTGGACATTCATTACTCTATGACTACTACTCCGCAATATAAATCTTCCTATAAAACATATTTTTTCTATTTATCGCAAAAACGATCAAGATATGAAGAAAAGATCTCCAAGCGATCAGACGAGGATTCGAGTGCAGTGCGTTGTATGGCATGATTTATTTGTTTTAGGTTTCAACATCCAGAAGGATGTTTTAAGACATGTGACTACGAGTACCATAATCCTGGAGATTGTTAACATGTTTAGTTCAAAGAAGAAAAGATTGAGGTCTTCATGGAACTATGATTCCTTTAGCAATTACTGCCATATCTTAGGCAACTGAGCTGCTAATATAATATAGCACTGGTTGCTGTGATTTGAATATTGGATTATGATCATGATCTAGTCCGCTTGTTGCAAAAAGCAACATTCAATCCAGTCCATGTGAGTTTTTTTTGTCAGACAGGAGGGAGCTAATTTGATGGCTTTTTGCGCTTAATTAGCGCACAAGAAAAACCAGGCGGAAAGTATGACGAAGAATCCGTCCGTAACAGATGTCGAACCAAATCATGGTATCGTGCACAATGCACACGACATTCCGTTCCGTTTGCGCCCGCCGGAGTGTGCGTGCAACAAAGTTACGCAAAAAGCGGAGCGTCGATTAGTAGCACGCAATGTTCGGGGAACTCTCTATTGGTTTAGGCGATGTAGAACGGTGGCACGGTAATATCGTAGCTCCATTCATGAGCTAACAATAATAGTTTTAGATTTTGGATACATTTTAAACTAATGTTGCACTAATTTTAATACATCGTTGAAGATCAGCATGCATGTTGAGCCGCGAAGAACAAACAGGGTTTAAAGATGTGATTACTATTACCTCAGTTACCTGCAAACATCATTGGATAGCCGGAACCCGAAGAGAATTCCCACACATTGCGCAACGGTTCTGCAGATTGAACAGTAAACTATTATTAGCCCTGGATCGTATCGGAATCGATCAACCCCACACGCGTGGCACGTTCCACCCATGATTGTGCGCACTACCTGCTTTCTTAATGAATTATCTTCCTCAGATGCCATGCACGAGGGATCGCAGCTTTCTACAGGAAGAGATACGCGCGTACAACCGGGCAAGTTCAACAAGCGATCGGATAATCTGTTAATAGGTTGGACTGATTCCATTTGGTTTTCCACGGACTCCATCTCGCTTGTGCGCTTTGTTGAAATGGAAGGACTATCAGAACCGTTCGCTTGTACGCTCCCTCGAGCGATCCGATGCGATCGGTAGGATGCGATAGGCCCACGACCGACGCGCCCAACAACGCAAGGATCTCCACTGCCCTGGTGTGGCCCACGGGTGAGAGATCGTCGGAACGGTACGCGTACCAGCTATTGGATATTGTTAGATTATTACAGAATGGGTAAGACATACGCTGCACACCCAACGAAGTGGGGAGTGGCGCTAGGCACAAGATACGATCGGCAAGTATATGAACATCTTCTTTTTGGAGCAAGCGATACCTCACAATGTACCGATTTTTTTTCCCTCGGCTGAGGGATGGTTTAGGGGAGCGGAAAAACCGTCTAATGCAGCACAAGAATTGAAACAGCAACGGAGTGCAGCTCAGCCGTACCTGCTCGGTCAGTGAACTGCTCAGTCAGTTCGGCGAGATCGATTGCGATGTGTCGAGTTTTGTCGATCGAGACAAACGGATATCGGCGTCCAGATGTTACGTATTGGTGTACGTGAACGTCGGATGTCTGTTTTCATGTTCTGCATCAACTTCCTGTTCCCATATTTCTAAGTCGCAGTGTCTGCAGCAGAAGTCTTTCTGTTGCTTCGCTTCTTTCCACGGAGTTAGTCGGAAGCGCTATGATACGCTATCGGGTAATGATGGGAAAAGTCCCGAAAAAAAGGATCTTTTTTATTTCGTTCACTCCTAGAAAGGAGCGAAACCGCTCCATCAGGGTTTTTAACCTGGTCAGTAGGAACGATATTTGGTGGGATCGTTCATAGATGCGATATTTGGAGCGATCGGTCATAGGAACTTGGGAACGATTTTTGGAGCGTCGTACGCGTGTAGAAAATGGGAATGAAGAGTAAATGAGAGAAGGAGTAAAAAAATCGCACGAGAGATATTCGGACAGAAGCGCGAGATAGGAGCAATGCGGAGAAGTTCGGCTAAAGGACCGGCACTTGCAAAACGAATAATAAAAAAAATGAGATTTTGATGAACATTGGCAAGGACGGTTCTAAATCCCAGGGGCTCGCAGAGATAACAATGTTTTTGTGTTGGCTGATGACGCATTCAAGGCGGTGTTCACCACAATTCATAGGAGCGAGATTTTGAGCTATCGTTTATAGGAATTTAGGAGCAAAATTTTTTCGAACCTGTTGTCGTTCACTCCTTTTGTGGAGCGAAATCGCTTTATCAGGTTTGTTCATAATTTCCCATCACTACTATCAGAACACCTGTTGCACCTGTTGTACGAAAACCCCCACAATACATCAATACAGTACGTACGCGGGTTTCAACGTGCCCAGCGGAAGTTGGACAGTAGCGCGTGGACGCTAATGAGTGTCTTTTTTTTACTAAAACATATGCACATTTTAAACATTTTCGTACCGAATTATGACTACACTGATACGGCTTTAGCAGAGCGCTTGTTGTTGATTGTTACACATAGGGCAAAGACTGGCCGTGGGATTCCTCCAATCTAGTGTCGTCTTATCAGCAATGCCAGGTTTGAACCCAACAGCTGTGTTGCATCCTTAGCGTAAACAACAAGACATAACCGAATTTCAATATTGACCATTCATTTGGGTCAGTGCCGATCCGTTACTCAACTCGTGATGTAGAGTGTTTACATCTGTGAGGTGAATATTGTACTGTAGCTTCATGTTGCAAGGCATCGTGCGAAAACAATCGTGTATCGTTTTGTACAACCCAGATAGGATTGCTAGGAATGTGTGTCCAAAAAACAAAAACAGATAAGACAGAAGCCGGTCCTTAAGAAACTACGATAGAAATCAACTAGCCGGTGCGAGTGTTGGCTGTTCACAGGAGTTGAATGTACGAACGGAAGCCGTATAGCTCATTATAAAATCGAAACTAATTAAGGTTTGTCTTTACAGCAATACTATTGTGCTAGTGAGGATGCTCGTAGGTACACAAGTACCACACCGCATCCTTCTGTTGGACTGTCTCCAGACGCGGCTTGGAATGGACGATAAGTTCATCAGCATAACCTCTCTAGACACTTCGTTCGGAGTGTTGATAACGACATGGGGCGGAGACGTGGAGAAATTGAAAAATTGCGAGGAAAGCTTGATCACACCCGAGTACATCGTTATGACGGCCTATTGTACCCCAGCAGGGAGCTTGTAGGTTAGCATGACTTAAGCCTACAGATGTAACCAGCCCTTTTGAATCTATTGCACGGTTGGACGCTCCTCAGGATAGTTTTGTACGTAAATGCACTCACTGTCTCTGAAGATAAGGTACTGAACGTACTCAAAGGCGATGCGATGACAAGGTACGTGCGGGATGTCATTGTCCACGAGGAAGACAACGACGATGATGCGTTTTCCACAGTCGGTTTGAAGCTAGATGGTTTCGGTTGGGATTTTAATGCTACCGGTAAACTCGATGAAACTCAATATCGTACTCTCGATCGAATGGAGATGATAACTAACGCACAGGATTGTCCGATCGTGTCAGGTAGTTCGAGTGGCAGTAAGCAATGAATATCCAGAAAACGTTGTGGACTCGTTGCAAAATGCGATCTGCACCATACCCATCACACGAAACTACGCATTAAAAGAGCATTCCAGGGAGTCAACTGATCTCTGGTTCTTGATTGGATTGATTAGGCTCTGGATCGCCACCAAGGGCGCAGAATATATGATGATTTTGGGTGAACGTTCAACAGTACACCGATTGGATTTTGGACACTATTCGGCATAGGCAGTAGAAGCTGGAAAATATAATACACAGTAACCACGTTGCGAGTGATGTTACGTCTAACTTCGAATCATTAATCGCTTATAGCTCACCTCCATCTCATAGGTCTGGCCACTACAAAAGTGTGGCATCGGATACCGCATGACATCAGTCATTTGATGTGGTCATGTCGACCGTTTGATGCCACTCGTCCCCAACTCTGCCCTTAGGAAGAGCCCAAATACTCCAGTTAGGGACCTGTTGACACTGGAAGGTGTAAAATATCTCAGAACAATTCACAAACAATCTCAATGAAACATCTCATACTTCCACCTTCATGACACACACACAGAGAGACATCCCCAAACATGGGGTTAATACGGCCAGACCATTATAAGAAACAAACAAACAATTACCATTGCTTTCTTGCTGCGGCCGGTGCTGCTAAAATGACGACCACAATCTCGTAAAGTTCTCGCACATGCTTCCTGTAGTGGTGGTGGTGTTGCACTGTTTTGATTTGCCTCGATTTGCAAACCGGTTCATTCTGTTTTTCTCCCAGACCCCCGGTGATAACGCTCTCAGTAAACGTTCACAACCACAATCAGTAACATCCTGTCCGCCCGAATGTGTGTCCAGTGAAGTGATTGTGGCTGTCCAGTGGCTGCGTGCGAATTAAGTAGTGTGGAGTAAAAGGGGACTGTAGAACGCAGTAGTGACAACCCAACCAGCAAAGTGTCCCAACAGTGCACAATGATCCACGTGCGATTTGCAGTATTAGAGGTGTACTCGTTCCTATTACCGGCGCTTATTGTGCTCGCGCAGTTGAATCAGGACTGTATCACGACGACTGGTGAACCGGGACGATGTGTCCGGCTGGCGCAGTGCACTCCGATAGCAGAGACGGCGAATCTACCTACAATACGCAAAAAACAAGAAATGACATTGACCGCCTTGTTAAATGCTTGTAACAGTAGCAGAACCGCACCGGATCGGATCGTATGTTTGCATTATGTTACAGGTTTGCAATGTAATGTACAGTAGTGTGCAATTGACTTCCATCGCCGTTACAGGTTTGTTGTCCAAACCAGCGAAAAGGAAAAGGAGCGTTTGACACCACTACAACGTCTGTTGTCTCGATCTACGTCAGGCGACCCATAAGCACAACGACAGTTCGCACAACAAATGTCTATGAAAGGTATAAAAGTATTTTACCACAGCAGTGCGGTAAAAAGAGTAATCTCATAACGCACGCGATAGGCAGCGCGCTAGACGACGACAACGAACACGTGTGGGTAGTTCACTTGGAGATTCAGAAAGTTTCCAATACTGATAACGACGGCCGATGCGTGGGAACATTGATCCATAAAAGTTTCGTACTGACGGCTGCCCACTGTCTATATTTCTCGTCCGCGGAAAAGTACGTGAGGGTAAAATTGGTAACCTGTCGAAGTTTCTTTTCTTATTGTGGTTTTTTGTTTTCAATCTTGTTTCCTCTCGTAGCATCAAGCTGTATTTCGGCAACGTGAACATCGCGACACTGGAGAAATGTCTTGAAGATAACACGTGTGAAGAACGTACGGCTGAAAAGCTTATTATTCATAACGAATACAATAAACACAGCCGGATGAACGACATTGGACTAGTTAAGTTAAGGGATCCGATACAACCATCGACGGACGTTGCTCCTGCCTGTTTGCCGCTGAATTTCAACTTCGAGGAGGTCTTAAGCAAAGATGCACGAGTCGTTTCGCTCGGTTGGGGTGAAACAGAAGATGGTAAGTAATCTTGCGCATGCAACCCACCAGAGTTGGTGAACCCTTTTGGTACATAGATTTGTTTTTCCTTCTGCAGGCAATATGAGTGATACAAAGCGCATCGTTACATTAAATGTGATACCACAGAACGAATGCCGCTCTGAGCTGCAGAAAAATCACCGATATAACAACATGCCAAGATCATTCATATGTACTGTCGGGGAAATTGCAGGGCATGACGTATGCAATGGCGATTCCGGTGCACCTTTGCTGCGTCTTCATGAAGGGCAGAACATTGTGATCGGTATCATCAGCTTTGGACCCAAGTGTGGCACAGATCATTCTCCGGGGATTTCTGTAAGGGTTTCAGAGTATATGCAATGGATAATGTATCATTTGGAACAATAACAATAATAGCTATATATATATATATATGCAGTGAGTCCAAAAAGAATTCGTCTACCTGTATTTTTTTATTCATTTCCATTTAATTTTTAATATAATTATGGCGTTTTCTTGTATTGGTACATATAGGGACCCTGAGAGGACGTTTTGAGTAGGTTGACTATGTTGTGAAGAAGCCATAGTTGCGAATATGTTGCCTTACGTTTGGGATTACCACGCTGTTAAAGATTAGTGACTTTGATCAGGCCAAATGTCAAACCAAGGGCTCATATTTTGAATTAGGCTGCAAAAATACGATTGATTGTCAAAAGTTTCTTCGTTTGAAGGGAATTTACACAAGCCCAGTGGCGAATTAAGCTGTTTGGAGCATTAGTAGGAATCCTTGAATTGGTCTAGGGACTAGTCCCAGGAGCCCTAGTCATTGGTTTGGAATCTGATGAAAAAAATCAATTGTCATCGATCTCCGTTCAATATCTTGCGGAACCAAAGAGCAACTTTTCGACGATTATTTATATTCGACGAGCAACAAAGGCAAACGATATTTGTATTTTTTTTAAACAAATTTCGTTATAATATATAGATTTTTGTAATACATGTTTCTCGGTGTATACGTATTACATACGAAGTAATAGTAAAATAATGTCCGACTCTCCGCTGTAAATATGCACTGTCCGCTCTGGGGACAGCCGGAACCGGAGTTTTTGAGTTTCGGTACAGGGGTTATTGCAATTGGGCTATTTTACTACCAAATATTGCACAAAACGTACGATTGACCTACCATCAATCCCTATCACTAGATTCATCTTTTTAGTGCAGTATATGCAGGTAGACGAAACCTTTTCGGACCTTTCTGTCATATTTTATCTCATCAATAAGGCCAAATTTTAGATTATTAATTTTAGTATTAATTTGTGTCCGTTCCGTTACGATAAGTATAAAAAAATAATAAAATTTTTAGCATATTTTTGTCTGGTTTAGTTTTTGAACTACATTTTCATAAACAAATAAACGAACCTATTGGCGAAATTGAATTACTAATTCCTGTTTATGTTTTTAATCAACCCACACGGTGTGATTTACTGCTCTGCGGTACGTTTTCTCTTCTCTCGCTAGAAATGAGTGGAACAGCTGTGAGAGAAAGAGAAAATCACACTTATTACCGTGAGATAGCAAGCTTAACCAGGTGAAAGAAAATCTTAGTACGATCCCAAAAAACCCGAACTCAACGCTGTAGCTATCCTGTTCGCACTGCAGCAGCACCAGTAGCGTGTGCTTCGTGTTGCACCGTTCGAACGCGATTTTCTTTCCTTTTTCCGCGCACGGTACACGCTTACCTGTATGCGTGTCAGGTGTGCGTAAGTGACTGCACGCGATCCCGCACTAGTGCGACCACTATTCGTTTCGCTCTGCTCCTCACTGCGGGCTTTGTTGTTGCCGGCTCGCTCTCGCACACCTTTCGGTGCGCAAAGCGCTTTGCGAAACCGAAAACCGTGAGGTGAGTAAAACCGTTCACTCACTGCGATTACTCACAGTGCAACTCGCGCACGCATCGCATCGTTTGCTTTTGGTGGTGCTGCTGCAGCAGTAGTTATTCGTCGTTCGACCGTGCCGTCTGTTGCGTGGATTCCCGCGTTCCCTTGCTGTGTTTTGTTAGTCGTGAGTCCGGTGCACAGAGCCGCGTCTCTGTATCGCTGAGATAATCGCCTGCCAACCCACCGTGACAGTGGTAATCGAAAAGGTGTAAGAATATTATCAATTACAAAAGCAAACGAAATCGACAGCCAGTGAAAGAAAAAAAAAAACCAACCAAAAGCGCATCCATAATGGGTGTCGCGAACGTATGGGAGTTTTTGGTAAACCAATAAATTGCGTTCCCAATTCTAAATTCGGTTGGGCAGTGTGATAGTATTATTGGCCACCACCTAAATCGTGGTTGGAAACTTCAAAAAGTGGTGAGATTTGTGTGCGCGTGTGTTTGTGTATGTGTGTTTGTGGGTTACAAAATTGTATTTAATTCAAAGCAAACGCATTATCAGATGCGGCTGGCCGTAGCTTCGCTGAAATAACACCGTGGCTTTGTTGTGTGTTGTGTAGCTAATAAGGCAGTGTGTGTGTGTTTTTTTTTTGCTGGGCGAATATCCCTTCGTTGCACAAGAAAGTGTGTCCAAGAAACCAGAAGCCTTGATTCACCTGTTGCGCATCCTACAGTTCAATCGAACAGAAACCCGCGGGGTTCCTTATTTACATCCAACCACCACCATGGAGTCTGACGGAGAGCGGGATGCCGGATACAACCATTACAAGTGAGTGCTGCGGTGACGTTACTTTATTAAATTAAATTTGCCTTAAAATAAAATTGTCTCGGCTGATATGTTAATTCTTTGCCGTTCTCACAACAAAGCACAGACCATGGGACTTAGTGGGTGTGAATGGAAAACGATGCAGCCAATGCAACTGAATGCACCGAGATTAAATCGCACAAATATGTGAAGCACTTCCGCCTTTAAGAGCACATTATGGTAGACTGGGTAAAGAGACAGGTTATTAAAGGTTTTTTTTCCAATGGTTTTACTTCTAAACCTCCGACGGACGAAACAAGTCTTCGAATAAAAGGAAACCTCCGGTCTCAGAATTTAAATATTTATCAGCCAAACAGTTTCCACGGAGCTTCAAACTACACCCTAATGAATCAGGTTGTCGTAGTTCTTTTACGGTCCATTACGATCGAAACGAAACCCGTCAATGACAATGCCATTTAACGTTCATAAAATTAGTGCCACGACTTAGGAACGATCTTCCCCGGGAGGGGTATTGCCAGTGAGTTCTAGTCGGAATAAATAGACCACAAACCCTTTCAAACGATCGTCAGTCCCTCGTCGAGAGTTGCGACCGTGCTGGCAACAAAGTGTGTTGCGTTGCACTTTTCCTTAGCCGTGCTGCATTATCTCAATTACCTTTGCTGTGTGTGCCTTGAAGGTTCTATCAAAATCAGCTAACGCGAATGAGATGCAAGGGATGTGCAGATGAGCAAGCAATATTCCAGGCATCGTACGAAAGGCGGCAGTCGATCGGGAAAGATGGTGCCAGGGAAATGTAAATACCGAAACACACAAAAAACCCACCGTACATGCAAGTTCCCCGTCGAGCGTACGAACGAAGCGCTGAAATTAAGACCTTATACCGTAGGGTATAATTTGCATCCAAATTTGCCCGTCCCCGTTGCCTTCCCGTCTGGGTCCGGGGGGTTTGGCTAAGGTGCGCGATAATCATGTGACATCACGCCGGAGCACGCGCATTTGCACGAACGTCGTTTGTGACGGATGACGGTGAAGATGCGGATGATGATGATGATGTAGGGATTTACATCATGTACCATGATACGATCGTTCCGACCATCGGCACGGGAAGCGGTAACGATATTTCACCGATCCTGACGGAAGTGTGATGATGCCGTCGAAAGGATGGTATACGAAATGAAGATCGCAAAAGAGAGAAAATGAGAGAGAGAGATACACATTCGCCTTAGAATGGGTTTGAAGTAACAAAATACAGGCAAAACATAAAATCACAACAAAAACAAACATTTCATTGGAGCTTATAAAAGATAATTTGTATAATTTTCCACCACGACGACCGGTTTACGATCGTGTGTGCGTTATGCTGGTTGATGCACTTCGTGGAAAACAAAAAAAATAACGCGGCGACAATCACACTTCCAGCCCGGATGATGCGGGAGATGATGTGCGGAAGTGATTATTAACCCTTGAGGACGTACGTCAACTGTCGGAAGGGATGAATTCCGGAATGAGCTATTGTGGAATACACACAATTAAAAAGAATTACAACAAAGTAAGTGATACTATTACATTAAAGGTTAGTTTGATTATTTTAATTCTGGGCATATCTATACTTTGTAAAGCGCATTTCCAACAATTAGTAAAAGTGTTGAAGTTCCCATTCATTCACTTAAAGCTTTTGTGTTCATTTTGGAATCGTTTTGACCATAAATATCAGCATTGTGGTTGTTTGAAGATGTATTAAAAATATTTAAACGTTCGCTAACGTTCGCTAAACTCTAAACGTAACACGTTGTCTGATTATATTAAGCATAGAATTCCACAGCTCCAGAATTCATTATAATTCCCTGTCATTACCGATCAGTTATCTTTCAATCGGATTAAGAAAATTTAATTTTTTCAATAAAATATCATTTGCATTGGAGAATTAGTTTTATATAGGGCAAACTCCTAAAGTCAGCCGTCGGTGGTAGAGGTGTCGGTCTCACACGACAGGCCCAGTATAAAATTTATGGTACGCAAGACGGGCTATCATAGCAGAAGGAGAAACTTCTAAGGCCACCAATTAGTAAAAATATGGTAGATACAATATAAAACATTTAAAACTAATATCCCAAATCAAAAAACTATCGTAAAGCGTGAACTGTTTGCCTGAATTGTTCATTACCTATGAAAGAATGAATTGGGACTCTATTCAAATTTTTGATAAAATTTATAACCCATTGATATTAATTCTGAGTGAAGAACGTATTTTGTTTTATCTTCCCATCGCTGAAAATCTTCCACAATACCACCTTCCACAGTGCCACCTTTGAAAGGTTGTCCAATTATTTTTTTATTAAAAGAACCATTGATGGATGATCATGTTAAAATTACAGGCACCTTCATCATAAATTTTTGATCCAGTACCGAGAGCTTGAGTCTGATCATAATTGATTAATTTTAACAGCTCATTGCACGATATGATCGATTTTGGTACATTCTAAAACGTTTTTATCTTAAACCGAAACTTAGGTTCAGTGGTTGTTTGGAAACGCCGTGATCTTCCAGTAAAGTAAGACAATAAACTGACAAGATAAAGCATTTAGAAAAAAAGATTTTTTTTGTACGTTGTCAATTCTAAATGTTTTATTTTATAGTTTTAGATGTGAAAAATTTGAAGGATGTTATTGCCGCAAAAAAAAACTGCTAATATTATATGTTCTATTTGAATAATTAAAAAGCTGATAAGTTTTAGAAATATAACAACAGTTGGATGAACAGCGAGAGAAGAAAAGATTAAAATTTAAGATGTCGAAACCAAGCATAAGATTGAAGCTCGTTCCCCAAGGGTTAACCAACGTCTAGATGGTTTTTCGATCCTTCTTACCGGATCGATCCGTTCGATGCCCACACGAAACGCTGGACCGAGACAACCAGCCCAGGAACGCTTTCTGGCACGAATTTCGGAATTACAGGTTTGGTGGCGTGGCGCTGTATCACGCGCCCAAGGGCGCCCCCGGTCGAACCCTGTTGAAGGTCCCAGCAATTTACACCCACGCGTCCGATCGTCATCCGCGGGATGAGCATTCGCAGCGTTCGAACCATCCGTAGGGCGACGTGTCGTAGACAGCGCCTGACAAATTTTCTCTCCGATCTTTGATCTTTCGTCAAATGGCACCTTCGTCGAGGCCGATGATAGAATCTCTGCTCGCTGTCGAGGCCGTCCCACAGCACACGTCGACGAACGATGACGAGAATGACGGTTTTTTTTCTTGTACTCAAAGTTTTGGAACTCATGTTCACTCGTTGTTCTGGGAATGGGAATGGGGTGAGGCGAAATGCTTAAAACACCCCAAAAAACATAGTCCCAATGTCAGCAGGAATCCGCGTACGAACGATCGCGAGGGTGTGGTCCATCTGAAATGGACGATTTCCGGTACGCACTCAGACAACTCAGACACCTACCAACAAATTCTAGAGGAGTTGGCCGATGGATGCCGATGTGATTGATTGATTTCGAACAAGTTTCATTCATCAAATCGATCGAAGCGATCGTGGATTACGGAGTCGGCGTTATATGTATGTGTCGTTGGGTTGATTTTGTTGTAGGATGGCTTTAATATTTTAAAAAATAAACTGGATCCCTTGCTAAGTGAGCGCAACTCCACTTTCACCGTTGTGTGTGGTTCGCTTAGCAAATCTTAACAAACTGCAGTAAAATTGTTGCTTTTGTATTGCTGTAAAAAACATCATATCCTCAAGCGCGTTGATAGAATTTTAATGCCTGCTCAGCATCCACCAATTCCGCAACCGGTGACGGACTCATTAGCTGGCCTTAATAGGAAACTTCCCAAAAAACGTCCACAAAGGAAAGCATCCACAAAAAGGCGGAGAAAGTTGACATTTTTTGAACATCATCTTTGACAAACGCCTAAAATATGCAACCGGGATGCGTTGGGAACTGTGGAGCAGAGAGTTAAAATGCGTCCACCACCGCGGAATTAAATACAATGCAGAAGTGAGAAAGCTGAATTGTCGATGCCGAAACCGAACAAACTTCCAACAACAAAGGTGGAGATAAATAAAGTCAGCAAATCACCAGACGCGTTGCGAATGTTGAGTTTTTTTTGGAAGTTTTTCTTTTACATTTAATTAAGATGCATCCTGTTGGCACGGGTTCGGGTTAGGTGAGACGGATAAAAGCCTTTAATTTTTGGCCCGTTGCATATGAAATGATGTTGTTCCAGTTTTGGCTATCCCGGCCCATAACCGTAAGCGACGAACCCTGCGTGCAAAGAAAATGTCGATTAATTATTAATAACTACCGCCGGGAGAAACGGGTAAGGATGCCGGGTTTCTATTTGCAACGGAGATGAACAAAAAAAAAAGAAACACACAGGAAAATAAAAAGAAATAATTCCCACACGTACTGGGACGTTTCATTTTCTCGCTTTTTAATTTATAAAGTGAGCTTAATTGACTCCGGTCGCAATCGGTCGCTTCGGTAAAGGTGATGAAGAATTCTGAACGGATTAGGGCACGGTACACGACAGGGTGTGTGCACCGGGTTTCGGGTTCGCGATTTAATGCCGCCGACGATCGCGGACGACGATTTTAGCTTATCGAGAGCTGCGGTTTGCCGCTTTAAAGGGAAGGTTGTAAGCTCGTGTCCATATTTGGATAAGCGCATGCTTTTTTTGTTGTTATTTCGTTCCTTTGCTTTTCCGCTTCACGTACAGTACCTTCGCGCATTTTGATGCGATCCTCCAGCGGAGGTGATCGTGAAACAAAGAGCGAGAGACAGAGAGAGAAAGAGAGAGAGAAAGAACTATTTAACTGCGAAGGGCGTCCAGTTGTCGTCATTCACGGGTTCCACCGACGAACCGGCTTCGGTGCGATCTTTCGCGATCTTGGCAACAAGTTTCGCGGCTTCCGCCGATCGGGCAAGTTGTTTGTGTGTGTTTTGTTGGATTTTTTTAAGTGTGAGGGATGGGAGCACTCGCACACAAAACCCTTCGAAGGATTTTAATTGGATCGCAAACTAGATATTAGCGCTGTATCAAACACGCGCCCCTGAAGAAAGCATACCTGATGGTGAAAGAATATATAAAAATAAAAACGCTCTAGCATGAGGTGACTAAAGCGCACTGAACAAAAAAATAAATAAAAAAAAACAAAAACAAGACATAAAAACAGGAGTTGGCAAAAAAGCAAGAATACTTGAAAAACCAGTTACATACAGTAAAGTGCATGAAAGCTTAAAACAAACGAGCAAACATAAACAGAATAAAAAAAGGCACTGGAATACAGACAACATAAACCCCACGTACTGACGATAAAAACTGGTGCAGGGTAGCAGGCAATAAAAAAGTGAAGGAAACAAATACAAATAGTACGATCGGAAGGATGCGAACGGCACTACCGGCACTAAATGAACATCCTCTCCTCTAGGGCATGTAGCACCCCGAGACTCAAGGCTCGGTGTTGGTGGAGTTGGGGTGTATGACGGGCAAGATTATAAGACGTTGATAATAATTTTAATAACTTAAGTGCTTTCTTTGATCAACCTAAATGCTCAACCGATCCCGGGTTCCATTTTCTGGTGCGCGCTTCCGAGTGCGCGACGAGATTAGGCCTGCTGGACGGGTGTAATTCCACGCGTACCGCGGATTCGTCCTTAACGGTGCGCCGGTACGTTGCCAATCTTGTCGGTATTTTAAAAGTACATGCAGCCCCATTGCATTTTGCGGCGGTGGCTGCTAGTGGCGCTCGATAACGTCACCGCTACCGATTGGGAGTTCCGTGATGCCCCCGGGTGTGGACGGGTGGATATGCGATGCGCGGTAAAAGGTGACATGTGTACGCGAGCATTCCGCCGGCAGATTGTGGCCTGCGTTCTAACGTGAAGGTTAGCACACTGTAACGTTGGCGGTGAACATTTTAAGTTCAAATTGCTTCTACTAGATAAGTGAATCAGGTATAGTGAAGGTTATAGCAAGGGGATGTGGAAAGAGTGGTGAAATAAGTGGGGAGACAAGAACCCCTACATGTGTTTCTAATGCTCGCACAGAATTAAATGAGAGAGGTTTAAATGTTTTGCATCTAGCATGAATATACAGAGAGATCTGCATCATGCAATGTGACTGACACCGAACAATCAGAAATTGCTCTACGCATTCCAAGACTGCTGACATATTGCTGGACATTTTGACCTTCTAGAAAACTGTGTCTAACAAATAACTCTTAGGATTTCATTCAGCTGTTTTGGAACTTTGGACATGAAATTCATGGAGCAGTTTCTACTTTTGAAGTCTATCGGAAAAATCTTTTACCGATATATCCTCCAGTGATCTCTTGGCATTGTGAACATGGCCAGGTCAGGCTTCTGGTGGAGTAAACCACTTCCAGAAGACGCTTGAGGAGGTCGTGGAGATCTTCAATAAGTATCTTCATGGTGAGAGATGCCGCAGATCCTCACACGCGGCCATCTTACTGGTACATGTTCGCCATTTGTGCAGTTACTAAATGCTTTTAGCAGCAGTCTCAGCAGTAGTGTATATGAGTACTTATAGAAGATGCTTAGGTAACCTTAGGACGACTAAGGCTAAGGTAGTTGCTAGAGGCTTCCACATAATCGATAGGCATTGAACTTCAATGCTTCAAATTATTTATATCAGGTGCCCTAAGATCGTCACTTCCGATATGGTAGGTCTTTCTTGCGATAGAGGATCCGCCACTGCTCAACAGTGAGATGAGATCATTTGCTCCACTTCACTGTACACTACGACTGTTGGAATGTTCCAAGAAATTGGGAGATCAAATATTAGAAAATTTACTTCTACCTGGTAGTCGATCAGCAGTAAAATTACACTAACTCGATAGCCGCAACTAATACCCCACAAGTTAGCTACGCCACATCAAGTTTTACTCAAGTGTCTCCACCAGCATCCATTATCCACCATTCCGAATAAGTGCAGGTTAAAGACAACCGTTTGCAAAGTACATTACCTTCGAAAACTTTCACTCGTCGGGCACCAACGTACACTCTGCTGCCACACATATTCTTAGGCAACGACTCTCAATCGCGCTACCCTTGAAATGGTGCATAATGCAGCCCGTAACCGGTCGGTGACGTTGACGGTTCGGTATGGTAAGTGGTAAAACTTTCTCACTTTTACTATTAAAACGATTGCGCACAGTCTAACTCCCTTCGTACCCTGCAGCTATCTCGGTGGGCGAACATTAGCTCTGGTTCGGCGGCTGTTGTCACAGTTGCGTGAAAAATCTAATCGCTTCATAGTTTTGTGATTGCGTCCCGGCAAGCGCGACCGGGTAAAAGGAAGTGCTGGAACGTATCCAAAACGAAGTGAACGACAGCCGAAAACAGCCAGTCACTGGTGGCGACCCTGGTGTTGTTGCCTCTTTGCACCAAAAAGGATGCGCTTGGTCTGTCACTCTAACGAGCACACACGAAAGCTTGCCAGCGGGAATGGTAAAGCAAAGACCGGGCAGGGTGATTACCGACATGCAGATGAGTGTCCCCACCGGTGGCTGATGTTTCACAATTGTAGGTGGGCTGTTAAGGGGGTCGATTCGGTATAAATTAATTGTCCTTTACGCATTACGCTGCGGTTCGGGGAGGGGACATCACTTTGTGGTTTGGTGTAAAAAGCACACACAAAATTGAAAGTGTTACACTCAATTTAATCCCGAGTGGAGAGTCAACTCCTTACCTCCGCCAGGATTGATGTTGCGGAGAAGGACAAAAAAGCCCACAAAAACACACACACCCATCTAAATGTTACATGGAGTGGCCTATCGAATGCTCGAAATGCGAGGTAATGGAGTAATTTTGACAGCCCGAAATTTAGCAGTCAGCTGAACCGGTTGGACCTTCATGTTTTTTTTTTCTTGCTAAAGCGTACACAACATGTTCCTAGTGCGCCGGTATTATTATTGTGAACAATTTATAGGGTAGGCGTAAATTAGATTGTCTCCCCCATACGTACGGATTGGATTGCGCAGTGGCAGTTTTGTGTGAAGCGATGCGTCACTGGCTACCCAGGCTGCCTTTGCAGAGGATGATTATGATGATGATGATGGGGGGATGGAGAATTATTTAGCTAGATTTGTTGTCCTATTTGTGTTTGCTGATGAGGTGAAAAACAACTTTTGGGCATGTTGTAAAATTATTCTCATTCTATCTAAACTTCCGTGCAATTTATGCGTTATGATTAGTTCTAGTCGGTTAGCGTCCATGTTTGCTCGGTATAAGTGTTGTTGTTTCACCACTAACACTTAATGATTTCTCCACATAATATCGCATCACTTTTCTATAATTTAGACTTGTAAAGACGGAATACTTTATACAACTTTTTTTTACATGTATTCCGTCTGAGGTCTTCTCCAATATTCCAAAACACACACACACCCGTTCAATGCCGCTTTACATACCGCAATGACTCGTACTTTGACTCTTGACGCACGAATGGGCTCAGCTACGTGGAGCATAGCGCGAAAGGGGTTTGGTTTTGACCATTTCCGTTCCGGTTGACGGAATTTCGAGGATGACGACACTCGGGGGAGTTTTGTACAAACGACCATCCTCATTCTTTTTTTCTCTACTGCTTCTGTACATGCAAACCGAACGACCGCGGTGACTTTGGGTAGATGTTTGGCGGGTCTCCAGAATTGAATTTATTCATTTTAGCTTTTAGTCGGCAGGCACTACATATTTCTATCAGTCAATACTTAAAACATGATCCAATAAGTATAAAAAAACCTGATTTGGTATGTAAACCAGTCGGCAAAGATGTTCTTCATGTCCTGTTTTGTTTTTCGCACGCCTGAATCCTCCAACATCCGTGACTGATTGTCATTCTTTCTCGATACCATCGGCTGCTCTGGAGAAGAATTCCCAGAAGATCGTCTTCCGTTCGCTTTGATCCGTTACGTTCCGCAGCAGGGATCTGCCGATGATGTGACCGTGGTACGGTGGGAAGTTGTAATTGCTCCACAATTGCTTAATGACACCGATAACACGTGTGCCGCATCGATAAAGTGACGTTCCGCCGAGAGATCTTTATCAGATCCAACGGAATGTTGAAGACTTTTCCATTTGCACTGTCCCGATATCTTCTTTCTGGACGTTTGTTTTGAAGATACAGCTGTAAAGCGATCTTTTTTTTTCTTTATTGGAGTTTCGTCCAGCAATCCATACGGTTTTCAAGTTGTTAGGTCACCCGACCGGATGTTTTTTGCCCGTGACGTCACACGAATGTGTTTGATAGGCTTACCAATCGGCTGTTATCGGACCGTCCGATCATCGGGCGCTGAGCGGTCATAAATCACTCTCCTTGCACTCGATAGCCGGTATAGATATTTTGGGACTACCGATAGTACCGCCGTGATTAGACGACCAACGCCAATCGATTGAAGCACTGGTTAATCCCACCGGCTCAAAATAAATCCCCCGTACGACCGGTGGATAGCCCCTTACGAGGTTTATGATGATCGGGGACCGCAATCAAACGCTTTCCTTTGGTGGAGTAGATGTGTCCGAAGTATGGTGCCTCTTGTACGTTGAAACCACTTGATTCTTCATATCGAACGGTTAGCAGTGTTGCTGATAAGGGATGATGATTACTGGAATAACGAGAAAAAACAGACTTTAATGAAGTGCTTAGAGTCAGATTGTGAGGATATCTCAAGAATCAAGAATCGCCGACACTGATGTTACACGACATATTATTCAAACTACGATATACGGCGTATTAGACCGAAAGACCATATGCTCACGGAAATATTTGTCGTAAAGTATGTACACAGGTGTTGCTTTGTCATATTTTACATTACGCTACACGTTTGAGAGTGTTGGGGATAGTTTCCAAACTTCAATCGTGTATGCGATACGGAACGTGCGATAAAACAACGCATGTCCATGATGCTTCCACGTTCCGGTAACAACAGCACGATAACTTCCAACACCTCACAAGGTAATAATATTGTACGCCCGATACGTGGTAGAATGTTGACTTCCCCTTTGCATTATGCAAGTGTTCTCTTTCGCTGTCCCTTTCGGGACGTTGCTTAGCGTGCGTTCCTTCACCTTCAGCACCGATCCACCGATCCTTCTATCCACCGGAAGCGTTAATAGCGATCGGAAATGAACCTGCGGAGGTGCGCTTGGTGATGCGTAAGAAACCCTTCGGGTTTGCCTGCTGCTGCTGTCTGCTGCCGTAGCTGCTCGATCGTTTTCCTTCCATGCGCTTGGGTCGTGGTGCCTCACGCGAAAACCAACCCGGATGGATGGGTCGACGTCTTCTCGACAGGGTCAGCGTTTCGTTTCGGTTGTAACAAGTGGGTGCGCACAAGTGTGTCTGCGCGATGATGACCCCTAGTTGCAGGTTGGCTTTTTTTTCTCCCCCCCCCCCGTGCGACCCGCATGCGGGAGAAGTCCAGACGTCAGCGGGCGAGGAAGTCAGCTGAGCGTGTCAGAACATTTGAAGGTGACGACGATCGCTTTTGAAGGACTGTAATCCCGCGACGCAGTCAAATGAGACCAGCAGGGCTAGCGTTGCCACGTCTTCCAGTGTTCGGGACGCTACGGGTTTGAGACACGACGCAAAGTTATTTTATTTAAGGAATCAGATAAACTGTCTACCAAACATCGGAACGAACCCGTTAGTCGGATAAAGGAACATAAACATTTCTCGCTCCGGAGCTTTGTCGGCACATATTTGTGAGAGCACCAGACAGCGGTCTATACTGTCCGGTCCCTTTCGATCTGAAGAATGTTGGAGGGTTAGGGTTCTTAGCAATACTTACAGATGCAAAAGTTTATACTTTCGTCTACGGTTTCTCCAAAGTCCAAAGATTTGATTCCCAATTCCCCAAACCAAGCTTCTGATCTCCACTGAAAAGTAGCAACAGACAAAGACGTACGAATGCAGACAATTTCCAGACGTTCCCTGCTGCAGTCCCGAACGAGCGTATCACCATAAATCTCGTCTAGATTTGGCATTGGTGCGCGTACCATCCTCACCCTTCACGTGGACCAGCACTCCAGCCACTAAAATATGTAGCATACATATTCGTCACGTCCAACAAGTTGCCGGTATCTTCCCGGTATCGGATGGATCCTTTTGGTTTGGCGTATCGAAACGGTTCCGCTCCTTCTGCCGGTTGCGAGTGCAAGAAATCCTTCGCCGATGGGGAACCGTGAACGCCAGGATTTTGCGCATATTTTGTCCCTTTGCCACACATTCCCGCACCATCTCTACCATCCGCCTGCGCCACCGCTTTAAACGTAATGCCGCGCACATAAAATCAGCATAAAATCTGCACCACCGGCCGGCTTCGTCCATAATTTTGCGGCAAACGAGAATATCAAATGAAATGGAGAGAAAAACGGAAAAACCTCACAGCGAAAAAAAAAACGAAAACAAAATAATAAAAAAAACGTCACCGTTCGCTGTACCCAACCGGTCAGAAATAGAAACGAAACGAAGTGGAATGAGCAATGGTAAAACTTTAAAGATCAACAACAACAAAAAAAAGAAAAACTGTAACAAAAAACAAACACACACACACTTTTAATAAAAGCGAGCAAAAAGAAGCAGCAAAAACAAACAAACAAAACACAAAACATGATAAAAAGAGGAGGTAAAACTGTAGCATAAAATTGTATCGGCTGGGTGGACAGATTTTTCTTGCCGACCGTTTTGTTTTTTTTTGTTTTTCTCCTTCCTGCAATGTTTTGTCCCCGAGCAGATCGGTGAGCAATATGTTGGCATGGCTTCCCGATGGTGTCTCGGCCCTTTGAGGAGTGCGAAGGACGAAAGCACTGCACAACTGCATCACACAGGATCAGGATCAGCGCGAGCTTGGCCGATCGAGCTGCTGCAATCTTGCACTGTTTCGTTTCGGGCCCGTTTTCGTTCGATGCCGGTGTCCGTGTGCGCTTGGCAAGATTGCGATCTCACTCCCCACTGTAAGGGTGGAGTTCCTTCAATCCGCTCGGTGTGATAGCGTACGTACGCGAAGAAGGCACGGAGAGCGTTTGCGCACGCGTTGAGACCATTTCGCTTATTGGCAATTCAAATAATCGTGCACATTCTAACCTCCACCCGGGTGTCTCCCGGGTATGCTTATTGCCTTCTTATTATGTACAGAACCCTTGTCCATGGTACCAGTTACGCTCATAAGCGGTGGGTTTGTGGCAGCGGAGGTGGGAAGGATTGTTCAGCTGAAGCCAAGAAGCGGCTTCCATTCTGTAATCTCCTTTGAAACACAAATCTCCCAACCAGCCGTCGCCGTCCAGCGTCCACGGTGTCATCGTGATGTTCTGTCTCCCACAATCGCGCGGCCGGGAAGCGGACTACGGATTAGTGGATGCGGGGCATCAAAAGCGCATACGCAACTTCGATCGTCCCGTTTTCGTCCCTTTTTCGGACCGCATCGGATGGATATCGGTCCGATGGCAGCCGGGCGCATCCCCGATCCTTCTGGTCTGTCCAATATCCCAGCGGGTATGTAGATGTACGCGCCCTTGCATACATATCCATACATTCGGGCGCAATGGTCGTGGACTGTTGCGCGAGCATAAATCAATGCCGTGTGACATATATCCTTCGGGATGTCAGGCCAGATATTGCTACTCCTTTTTTCTTTTGCATTTTTTCCCGAGCCCGGGGAGATCTTTACCCCTGCCGTACGCTTTCAAGCTTCCCGTCTTTTGTGGGGAGGGAAATGTTGGGTGCCCTTTTTTGGAGCATTGGTTTTTTTGGGTTGGTCTTTTTTTTTGCTGCGCCTTTGCGTCGGTTGTCGCCTTTTTTCTGATTTGCTTTCCTGCGCTGTGTGCTTACCGGTTCGAACTGCACCGAAAAATGTTTGTTGCTTTCCTTCAAGTCGCCAATGATCAATGGATCATGCTGAGAGCGATAAAAACCGTGAGATGTTCAATTCAGTACGGTTTAAACCGCTCTCCAGCAGTACAGATAAACAGTGAAATTGGTAACTCACGGCTGAGAAGTAAAGCTCTGCTTGGGGTTTCAAATCTTGAATGCACTGTGGTGGTCTTTACATGCGCAGGACTTTTAACATTCTTCAGCTCATTAAATAATTAGTGAGAAGAGTCATTCACACAAAACTAATTCATTTGCACCTTGCAAAATAAACTCTTAATACAGAAGTTAAGGATTGGATCTCTTATAGCAAGGGCCTGATCCAGACACTTTTCCTTAAAGTAACTCTGCTTAGATCGCTATTTTAGTCTTGAGTCTATAAGTCTCGGTTTTTTCTTTTCAATGTCTCACGATCTTCAAAACGTCTAGAGCATATTGTAAATGATCGAATGAAGTGGAGTGTCCAAACCAGTTGTCGCAGACATTATCTCCAATTCGAACACTAATGTCTGTAGAGTCTACTTCTATTTTCGCGATTTGTTTTATGACTTCAGGAAGAATATCCTGAGATACAGCTACATTCCGAAAATTTTACATCCGATCTGAAAAACTGTGAAAAGCTAGTTATAGCTAGAAATCATGATTTAGATCAGTTCAAATCTTTCAAGTAATCTGTGAGAAAGTCATCTTGGAAAGCGATCATTTTGGATGTGAAAATTGAAACTTCCACAGCAATAAATAACCTTCTCGGTAGATAACTTCACCGGAACCATATCGTTTTCACTTCTTCCCACCACTTGACTACCCAGAGGATACAAAAACAAACTTCAAAACACCAAAAGTCGTGACACTTGAAACGGAGAATCAATATCGATATGGTTTGCTTCCTAGCCGACGGTTCCAATAAAATAGAAGTCAAACGGAATCGTTCTCGCCCGTTTTGCGATTTCTTTCCCGTTCGAGTGGATCTCAAACAGTGGTCTCGACCTGGCGCTAATCTCGACATACTCAGCGAAACCACTCGGCTGAACTGATCGTATCGTAGAGGGTAGGAGAGTCAAAGCATACACTACACGCACTCTTCAGTACATTACGTTCCCGAGCCACGTTTAATCGATTGAAGTGGATATTACGAATGGCATGCATATGTGTGTGTGCGATGTTGATTGCGCACGCGAATAATCGCACGCTAAAAGTTGCAGCTGGACGCGCAAGTCAACGTTTATGGAAGCTGAAGGTCTGCTAAACACATACCGACCCTAGAGGGCAATTCGCCAAATTAAAACACGTTCATCGAATTTCATTATGTCCTGATGTCATTGTTTCCGTCAGCGGAAACAGCATCCGCGAGCAGGGAGATGTAGTCCTTTTTTGTGTATATTCCTTCCGAGCGGAATGTTTGGACGTTTGCTGAGAACAATGTCGATAAACAATGGTCACCAGTTTGGCTGCCGTGGGCATCACATGTGTTCACGCGTAAGAAGCAGCAGCTGACGATGTGCGAGTAATCGGAAAAATCTTATCCTAACCTTTAACCTCTCAGCTTTCAAAACGGTTTGTAACGGACGCCATTTTGCACCGAGGGGTGAACACCGTTTTGAAGTTGCTCGCGCACAGATCGACGCCGGCTTCTGGTACTCGTAATTAGGAAGGGGTTCCCGCCACCATGCGCATTCAGTTTTCCAATCATACAGTCGTCAATTCGTACGATTATTCTTATTATTATTTTAAACCCCTCCAGCAGCCGGGACGTCCCGCTGCGTTGGTTTGTTTTTTTTTGCTCCCGGGAATGCTGGAACTGAAGCTATTGCCTCACCCCCGGGGCGTTCCATTATTATTCGCTTACCGACACGCAAATCGCGCATTCGCACGCAGCAGGACGGTAAGATTTGGAGAGTGTTTGTCATTTGGCTGTGCCTTAATTGACCGATCGTTGGTTGCGGTTCTCATGGTTGCGATTGGTCGGCAGTGGAGTTCGGGTTTAATGCATTGTGTAGTTGCGGTGGAAATTATGATGGGTTTTTATTTAATTCGTTCGAAAAGTTTCAACTTTCAGGAGCTGGAATTTATTTTGAAGAGAGTTGTGCGAATCAAAATTATTCAAAATTATTAAAAATTACTTCAAAAAGTTTCATTCATATGGAAATCTAGCTTGGCCTAGTGCACATCGTACAGAATCAATCCTCAAAACGCATTATAAAACACCCATGTGACAAAAGACTGACTTCCGTCCGCAGTGCCGACCACCTTCCGCACGATCCATTAATCGCACACATCGCAGAATGGAAAACAACGACCGTTCCATTTGTCAATCATGCTTCCTTTTAATTAATCGTCCACCTAATGCCATTCATTTTCCGGCCGGTCGCGCCTTGTTCGTACGCGTCAGGTCAGGAACTGCACGCTGCAACGTGCAAGCGAGCGGTGCAAATGCAACCCCGCCAGCTTCTAACGGTGACGATTGGACAATCGACCAGCTTCGCTTTGGGTTCGCGTTTCGGTGTGATGCCGCGCACTGATTGTGGAACCGGCACAGCCGTTGAAGCCCGTTAGCGTCCATTGTGCGCGTTGTTGCGCACCGGTGAGGTGAGAAACTGAATGAAAAATGTAGTACTGATCGAATTCGATGCTAAGGTCTGTTTGAGTAGTTCATGAAGGCTTTGCAATTTACAAGAAATTAATTGAAAAATTGTGCTCAACCACCGGATTTTAATTTTTTATTTTGCATAAAAGAAATCGAAAAGATTTTCTTTGATTTATTCTAAATTTTAACAAATAACCAGGTTATACAGTGGTGGTCATTAAAAAAGACCTAAACAACTGGGGTATATAGTATAGGATGGTGTTTATAACGTTATTTCTCCTTTATTATTTATTATTTTTAGAATTTCTTAGATTTAACACACAACATTACATTTGAATTAACCCCAGAGCAATGGTCGACAGATTCCGCGGAGCAGAAAGTTCAATATCTACAAAACTCACTTGAACCCGAAATTAAAAATTGATTGTTGTCCGTATATATCTCAAAATTCAAAGATTATGGTCGAAAATGTCCTCAAAATAATATTTACTGCGTGTGCCTTCAAACCTCAGTTGATGTTCAAGTATTGTAGAAATTTCTATAAGAAATGTGAGATTTTCCATCTCTATTTGACACATTGCTAATATTCCTTAGCTAGAGATGAAATGTGAATGTTTGGCTTTTTATAACAAATATGTATTACACACATTTTAAACAAAGAAAACATTCAATATGAAATGACTTAACAAAACTAAAGCAAAAATAAGTTTTCATGTGGTTTTGGTATTATTTGAAAAAGGACATTCAAAAATTTGAAAACCATATTTAAGGACATATCGACGAGCTGCCAACATTCAAAATTCGCATATTTTCGCACAAATTCACGTAACTCGGAAAAATACTGTAGTTTAATACAACTTACTATCAATTATTTAATGCTACCATCCAGTAGAGCTTCTATTATGTTATCAAACTTCACGGTAACCGAGTCACAAGATCTCAATGGATACAGAAGGCTTGCAAGGTTCAAAGGATAGTTTTAAAAATACGTAGATTTTTTTTTACTATGACCACTAGTAATAAGGTTCAATGATTGTCAAATTTTAAGGCGAAATTACGGTAAGGTTAGCATGAATTACTTTCGACAAACCGTCCCAATTAAAGTGTTAAAATTTGACGGAAACATTTAGCTGGAATTGCAGTGTTGAAAATGGTCTTAATTTATTGACCACCTCTGTATTTATCAAAACCAATTTCAGACAAATAGTCAGAGAACTCAACGAGATATTTGTTCTTGATCGTTTCGCACAAGTGTAGTGGAGTTACCTTACACCTTCACAGTGCGTTCATGCTACCACCTTGGCACAGTTCTAGCGCATTGATCTGGTAAGCTCTCTTGGCATACGATACGGTATTTCGATGTAATTAAAATCGTTGGGAAGTAAATGAAAACTAAACTATTTATTTGTGCTACATGATTTGCATTTTCATTTGCAACGCGTTTACCCCTGCTGACTTCTGGGTGGTGAAGGAAAAAGAGGAGGAAGAAAAAACATACAAACACCAACCCAACCATCCAGTAGTCGTGTGGAGTAGTGCCTAACCCACACCGAATGGACGTGAGCCCTTCGTAGCGATGGATCTTTCCGGTTGGTGGAATGGAAAGAAATTGGAAGAGACGTGGAATAGATGCTGAAATCAGTTTGCTTCGGATGGAGCTGCCCGATCGGTTGCTGCAACGTCACCGGACGTCGTGATGCGTGAACGAAGCCATTCCTCTCCATCGGACGTGAGCGATGCGTATCCGTAAGGTGTGGTCCAAAACTCCCCAGTAGTGCGCCATTCCGGTTTTTCCGACGTGACGGGCGGGAAAAGTGAACCACGCTGCACGATATGGTCGCGTTGTCCAAGTTGTGATTGAACTGCTCATTTCGAACTCCTCTTTACATACACACCCTCCAGTGGCGTACTCTGTACGTACGAAGTGTGTCGTCTGGCTGTGGGATGGGTTGGGCGAACGGGAAGGAAGTTTCCTAATATCCGATTTGACGGTCGGTGGCCCGATGCATAAATCATAGCATACGCCAGCAGCAAACGGAACATAAAATAACAGCTGTTTGGTGCAATATCTGATGCATAATTTACACGGACCCACGGTGACGGATCGTCAGGTCGGTCCGGAACTGTGTTATTTATGCGGCAAAGTGTGTGGAAAATTTGTAACATCATCCTAATGAAATGGTATGATGATGGTGCACGATACAAAGGGATGAATAGGTGTTCCAGTTTTATGATGAAGTGGATTAAGAGACAAGATCAGGCTACAACCTGACTGGAATTCGTTATGGTTTCGTTTGTATTATTCTAGATTCACCGCAAATTGTTTAAAATTGTATAATAAGACTACTAATCCTCGTGGAATTAAAATGAAAAATTGAGACATAGACAAAATCTTGAGGAATCTCCAAAGTGTCGAGTAAATAGTTGAAATTGCTTTATTAATCGTATATTACACAATTATTCCTCTGCTTTCCACTCATCAAAAAACTTCAACAATTGGAATGCGGATAGATGCAAAAAGAACAAATTACAAAATGTGAAAATTCCCTGCTCCCCATGTGACATGGGAGGATGATGAAACTGAAAATAAATGCAACACCACATGCGGTGGCAGAGTGGCAGGTCACGGGGTACCATCCGCAACATTAACGCGCTTGGCAAACGTTTTCCGGGAGAGAGAACATTGGACCGCGCATGGCCGGTCAAGCACGGCCCTGGGTGTTCTTTGTGCCGATGCGGTACCGGCTCGTGCGCGACCCATGAAGGAAATCACACCCTATCCTACCGACGTAGCGTGTACCACTTTTCGACTTAGAGAGCCGTTTTTCCGCGTACGCGTAATTTACGATAAACTGAAAACATCATAATAACAGTGGTAATGGTGTACGAAAACAAAATTAATGACAACGATTTTACCGTGTACTGTTGGGCAGGGGTGGAAGAAATGAAAGAAACAAACTCCCCAAGCCCGTGCCTTACGGGTTATGGATGACTTCTGCTGGAAGTGGCGGTACCTTCGTACCTGAAGTGTGCTATCTTCGGACGCACCGAACCGAGAATCTTGAGGTCCATAAATAGTGACATTAAACGGGTTGGCCACAGTCACCTATCAGCAGCGTCACGGGGCCGTGAAAATCTACCGGAGCCACCCAATATCCGGGTGGACTTGCTTGGGAGAAGATACCGCCCAATGCCGGAAGCCTTCCACAGCTGGAAGGTGATAAAATGGGCTCTCTGGAACGGAGGATGATGGGACAATCATCGGCTGTCCACTGCTCGCAACCCCACAATCAGTCATGGCACGGTAACGAACAGCAGTGGGACGCTTGAAGTCATATGTGATTTATGGTCGCTGGGCGCTTTTTCATGGATGGACGCGATCGTACTGCCCCGGTGATCACCTGTGGCCCGATAACTACCAACCGGCTGGCTACTAGTGGTTGTGGTCAATTTAGCCCCAGCAATCCAATCGGAACCGTACCGGTTGATGATAATGGTGGACTTGGTGGTGGAGCCGGACAGACAGATTGAGCCCCGGAGGGGTTTGTTGACACGGTTTTAGCACCTAATTTAACAGTGATTACTATTTCACAGCTGGCTACCCTTACTGACCGCGGGTGAAGCAGATTTCTAGCACGGAGTACTGGGGTATGGACGTCTCATGAAAATTTATCACACATACGAGCCGTGAAATGAGTGTCGCCACCAGCGATAACAACACCAAATTGAGTGTTTTGTTTTTGTTGTAGTTCGCCATGGAACGATATGTGGAAGCACCGGAGCAATGCGAACGGAGAGAATTAGGATGGTGTACAGGGGGAATGAAAAAGAAACAAACTCCAACTCACCATTTACCGATAATCACCGCGACACTGTCGAACGTTTTTTTTCGGACCCGTCTACTAAAGTGCACCAACCAAACGCCGCCGGACACGATTATCAGCTGTCACCTTTTTGTTGCTGTTGTGTGCTCCTTTGATTGTCATCGATTTAGTTGTCGTCGCTGTCGGGATTGACATTTGTCATCGCCGTTGTTGTGACAACGTGATTCGATGTTTTTTTGTTTGTTTGTTATGGCCGTTATGTTTGGTGTGTTCGACATGCGGGTGATTGATCTGGACCTGCAGTACAGCATGTAGTAGCATTGTAGCCGAAGCGGAACAAAGCGCAAACAAAAAGTCCGACAAGTGAGCAACACTTGTTCGAAAATATTGCAACACGTGATAACGGGCAGGCGTTGTGGCGATTATTTAACACCGTACGATCGGCAGGCGCCACCCAAGAAAAGAAAACAGAATGCAATGGGCTGAAGAAGCGCAACCTCACGTGTCCTATCAGCTAACACCAATCAGTCGTGCAAGTGAGTGTCGAATTTGGTTTGCGATGGCCATATATTTGAGGGGCTGTCGGGAGCGGAAACGGTCTACAGGCTATGTGAAGATATTCCGCCTGGTCCGGCGAGACGCATATTGCGATTTTCTGATCGAGATGCGTCGAAGTTTCTGCTTTTAGCTTTTCATTTGTCAATTTTGCTTTCATAATACGACATTGGATTCTGGTACTGTTATGTCTGCGGGATTTGTCGTTTTGGAGTCCCGGTACGCTACCTCACGGTCAGCATACTAATCAAGCTGCGGCAGCGATGAATAACTGCGCGTGTGCTGTCTGCCTTCGCTCGCATCCGCAAGATATAAAAGGCGTTCAAGTAATATCCTATATTTGTGGACAGTTCAGATACAATTTATTTCGAAGCTCAAGCGATTCAAGGGAAGCTTGTCTCGAAATGAAACCGCCTGCACAAGGGGGGTTGATAACTATTTAAAATAATTTCTTCAAAATGGATCTACCGATTCGGGCAGCTAACGGCAGGGAAAGAGATCATAACCAGTTTACATTAAGGTAAATGTGTTTTGTCTCGGGCTCTGCGGTCTGTTCCACGCTGTGTCAGTGCGTGGCGTTGGATGTCACGACTTTTTTTACAACTCTGACTTTCATTCCACCGGAGCAACATCGAAGAGTTTGGTCGGGTATTGCTGAGGAAGCTAACCGACCAGTGTACAAGATCTCCTCCCGTAAGTTTCTTCTTGAGATATGGATCTAGAAGATACACTAACTTACGGACCCTTCTAGTACAGGGAACGTCTTTCCAAAGCCTCCAGGTCGCGACCGTGCAACCCCCAACCGAGAGCAACCAAGAACAAGACTCGCAGCCCGAAATCGGTACAGTTCCTTGATCTTTTTGCGCATTTGTGTTTCTGTGAGCTTTTTTTGTTGCTGCCTTCTAGAACGGCCACAAAATGACCGCCATAAAGCGCCGTAATATCCCTGCTAAATGTCTTTGATGTGGTGTCCTTGGACCGTGGATGACCCGCACCGTTTGATGCCGCTCAAAATTTGCCGAAAAAAAAAACACACAAACATTCTGCAGGAATAGTTTATGATCGCTACAAACAGAAACGAAACAAATCTCGCCGACCGTAACAGCTGAGGCTGCTGAGCGTGTTTGATGTGTACGCGGAAAATACCCCTTTTACCTAGGCGCTGTGCGCGTTCCAACGTTACCTGGCGAGGCGACACGCGGAACACGGAACGGGATGATTTGTAGCGCAGCCTATCGCCGGGACGGAATCTTGTCCGTTCGGCGACAAAAGGGCAGATTTCGGTGATCCATCCACCGGGTTGATGGATTCGACGTACCGATCCCGTGCTGCCCGTCGACCCCGGGACATGGCGACCGGGAAGCTTATCGGCCGTTGTCGATCTCGCTTTCCGGCTGAACCGTGGGCCTGGTGTTGACGGACGGAGCTATCGTCACGATGAGCTTGCCGCCATTAAGATGAGGCAGATGAGGCAAAGAGGTCGGGATGGTTTTCCAAGAAGGATGAGTACCGTGAAGTCCCGTTTCGGTGGCGTGTGTCTTCATAGACGTTTGAGTTCGCGCTTTGGTTTTGCTGCGTCGGAAGCGTCGGTGAGATGGGTTCCGGACAGTTCAATAAAGTTGTCGATCGAGCATCATTCAGCTACTGGGAGGCTCTAAACGCATATTAAAACATGCCGATATGTCACTTATTCTTCAAGGCTTGTACAATAATTAGAGTTGAGCCAAAAGAATCAGAACCGTGAAACTAATGCGGTTTTTGGGGAAAAGCGAACGAAACAGTGAGCGGTTCTTTTCATAAAACGTTAAATATTTGATTCTGTTTTCACTTGCAGTGATGAAAAATCGCTTCAAAAACTAATCGTTGCTTTAGGGTTTTTTGAATAATGAAAAAGAACTGAAGTAATTCGGTCTAAGAACTGTGCGTCGCACTTTGCCATGTAAACATGAGAAAGAATCGAAACAGTTCGTTCAAAGAACCGTCCGTTCGTTTATGCCGTATAAAAATGAGAAAGAACTGAACTAGCTCGCGCAATGGTTTTTGTCTACGAATTAATGAACATTGAAGAGGGAACTCATGTCATGAAGTACGAATGTTCGGCAATGAAGTTTGTCACACTATCGGTGTCAGAAAATTCGTCATTTCTGCGGACGTGCCAGGGACGGTTCATAAAATTTAGTCGAAGTTTACAGTGATGTACTTTAATGTATGAAACAAGGAAAATGATTGTTTTAAGAGAATGAAAAAATAAAAAACAAGATAAAATACATAATTTTCAAGGTGTAGAAAACAGCCAATCAATCAAAAGACTCTCAAATTAGCAGTCAACACAATATAAATAAAAAAATATTCGCGAATATTGCTTTTTTTACATAAATTTGATTTTTGTTGTGCAAAATCAAACAAGTAGTTCAAAGAAAAAAGGTCGAAAGAATCAAAGTTCGCGATTCGTTCTTTTTATTTTTCAAAGAAAGCTATGCCCATCTCTATACATGATGTATTGCTTCCTGGTCAAACTCCAATCTCGTTCAACCACTTAATCCCCCTAATTTCCGTTCGCCAGTCTCCAGCAGTTATGGGAAGAGTGAAACAGTGAATATCCATCGTACAGCTCGTTCACTTCATCAATCACTGGTGAGTGGGTTTTCCAACTCCTGCTTCCCAGAGGAACGTCCCAGATCCCGGATCCCGGACGATGATAGCCGTGCTTCCAGATTGCAACGGCCCGTCATCGGGTACGAATCAATCATAATCGACGATGTGAAATTTGTCACCTTCCAGACGCAGTCCGGAGCGGACGCCGTTGACGCCAGCGATAAGACGCCCGCGATGCCACATGATTTACGGGAGGTTCCACGCGTACACCGCGGCGGCCGTTGTCGCTGCCATCCTGGCAAACAAAGTTGTGGTGATTTTTACAGCTCATAAACATTAACCGCACACTGGCAGCAAATTTTTGAAAAAAAAAAACCGGTTGGGAAAGCACACGGCCGACCGGAATGAGTCATAAAACAATCGGCGACGTACGGCTGTAGCCTTTGCAGCTAAAACACATCCCAAATTCGAGTTGGCATGTTTTGTGGTGCGCAATCAAACAGTATCCACCGTCCGGACAGTACGTGCTGGCACTTGCGCCAATTAACGTTTAACTGTTGTACCGTTACCGGGTATCGGACCAACTCTCACTCTCTCGTACACGCGCGGGCCCAATTCCTTGGGTGGACGAGTGCGGCGGAGGTCAAAATGTCTTGCAAGAGTAGCACGTGCTTACGCGCGGGATGACACGGATTTTGGAGGTACTTGGATGGTGTCTGATCTGTATCTGGCAACATCGTGGGCGTGTTTGGACATACTAGATGCTAGATGAAAGCGAGATGTCTAAGCCACTATGGGCGAGTTTTGATCCGAATCTCTAATTGTGCTTCGCCATGATCGGGGACATCTTCGCGTCAAGCGCGGACACGTCTGGACACCGTCGAGACGTGACACGGGGTCCAGGTTAGGTAACCGGACAACTGAGAAGCATGTACGAAGATTTCGCACTCAGAGGGGGGAATGAATTCCACGAACTGGATGGCGTAGGGAAACCCTGAATCATTTCGTGTCGTAAACTGAGAATTCTCATGGCCAGAGGCTAAAGTTCGACCCTGCAGACGTTGGGCTGTTGTTCTGTTTTTTTTTGTCGAGCATGGGTTTTATTACACCCCGAAAAGAACAACCGGTGATGGCCAGCGAAGCGCAACCGACAAATAAAACATGGTCAGTAGAAGCGGTTCGTTGCTTGTCACGGTTGTCACAGGCTGAAGCATTGCTGTGGAGAAGACTTTGAAGACATGCACATTAGAATACGCTACATGTGAAGTGTCGTATTTAGAATGTCTAAAGTATTGTAATATTGAGAACAAAAAGAAAAGAAATTTACAAAATATTGAAGAGACTGCAGAGACACTAAACTCGTAAGCCATTTTCACTCTTCCAACGTAAACAAAGCGACTACAACTGCCCACCAGTTCATTCCCCAACCTGCTAAATCTGCGAGATCTCCCCGACATAAAGGGTTGTTTCCCATTGTCCCATCGGAGCTTTAGAACATCGTTCGTTTGTTTTGTCTCTTTGTATGTGTGTGTGTTTGAATTTGTGTGGTAGTTATTCAAAAGGTTACAATCTCAAGGACGAACTTTTTCCTTTCCCGCCAGCATCGCGTAAGTTCATTGTGCCGCCAGCTGATCCATTGTTTGTTTCCATATAAGAAAATTGAGCAGTCCAGAGATGGATTGTCCCAGTGGCCCGGTTTTTCCAGCCCCTTTGCGCCCTGCCGGTGAGAACGTTTTTCGGCCTGTAGGTGTTACGGTGAAGGTAGTGGAACTGCAGCAACCTTACTACTACTCTGTGTCATAGCTACACCCCTTTTTCCCGGGGAGTTCGGGAATGTTTTCGACCGGGGCTGAGAACAATTGATTATTGTATTAAAATTACCCAAGCCGCACCGGGTTCTCCGAACCAGACATGATCTTTGTCTCACTACACACTGCGTTTACTCCGAATCAGGTTGAAGGGGGAGCGTTGGAAGAAACTGGTGCGCTTTGCAGAATCGTCACCATACCGGGTACCGGAAGGCTAGAAGAATTTGCCAACGACACTAGTTGAGACAGCAAGTGTTCACCAACGCCTACCCAAACCACGTGCGTCTGGGAAGACATACTTGCCAACAGCTGGACTTTCGGTTTCAGGTGGAATTTTGGGACGAGCTGGAAAACGGGAGCAGCTTTGGGATATTTCTCAACCTCAGGACATCACCAGATGGACAAGATGGAAACATCGTAAACAATCGTCTCACTACGGTGATTTTGATCTGATTGTATGTCCATGTCAAACGATTCTAGCAAGAGTCATAGTAATCTCCACACATGACAAGTATCGCGCGACATGCAAGAGGTTCGATGAGGTCGCCCAACTTCTGATTTGCTGGAACCTCACTGAAAAAACTCACAAAAGCCTCTCCTGGAAGAGGCAAATAATTTGGATGGGAAATTCTCAGAGGTTCGCTTCCGGTGATGCAACTTCGTACGGTGCACAGCGAGAACAAAGCCACAACAAATGCCAGCTGATCGTAGCATTGGCCGGACATTTGGGGGCCCGGTCTTGAACCAGGTGGTCCAGGTGAACTTGAAACGTCCCAAGTTCCTGCGGACGAGAAGCTACACCGCCACACCTCCCTCGTACGGTCGGTGGGTGGGTGAATGATCCACTTCCCATGAGTGAAACCGTTGCGATTTGCATTGCATTGTTGTCTGGATGGCGCGTGGGTTGTGTGGAGTGTTTAGTTTCGTACTGTTGGCTCACACTACAGATGTACTCTTGCCTTTTGTTTATGAGGAGAGACCTCTGTTGTTGACTGTTTCGCTTAATAGCTAGAATTCCTTTAATAGATCGGAATACTTCTTAGAATTTCTTCTTCCAAAAAACCTTGAGGACATCCAAATGGATGTGTACTCTTGGAGCTTTCTTCGATCAATATTCACGCATACCAGTAGATTCTCTATCTTACAGTGCTTTCCAGGTCAACTCAAAACGTTTGCAGTCTTTCTTATAACTTTAGTTTTGGACGTCATACTTTTTTTATGATTTTCTCATAGATTTGTCCATTTACTAACCACTGTTCAAATAGATCTCTTTTTCGACGTAGTGAAAGTCATAAACGTCAAAATTGCAACGCGCTATCTGTAGCTAAAAATGAACTAATAAGAGTGGCGTGGAAGAATTGCCCAAGTTTTATAAAATTTGCGTCAATTGTGTATACAAAATATATGTTTGCATTGGTCCGGATACAATAACTAATTTGAATATCTTTCCGAAGCGCCGTTCGGCATGGAACCGTCTTTGACACGTATCTGGATATTTGTAGCGAATGCAATATGGCCTGAACATACGATTTTGACTTTAAATCGACGTAATGGTAGAAGTGTCCGGCGTTTGCTTTAATAAATAAATTCCGCTCAACGACGTCAAAACAGAAATCCAAACAAACCGCTTCAGAATTGACATTTCTGACGTTGACTTCAAGGAAGGAGAGATCTATTTGAACGAAGGCTAATAAATAGACAAACTGATGAGAAAAACATTAAAAAAGATTCAAAAATAAAGTTATGAGAAAGAATGCAAACGTTTTGAGTTGACCAGCAAGATACTGTAACATCAACAGTTCCTACCGAACAGACAAACTGCACAGATATCGGTAAAGTACATCGAGCGGAAGCTAATATCTCGGTTGTTTGTGACCATTGTCACGATATGCAATCCGTTCGTGATTGCGCGTTTCTTCGGAACATTCGCGAGATCATGATCCCGTTGTGCAGTGCCGGCAGGGCGGCATCGTGAGGGATCGTCTGCCATCGATACATTGGACAAATTGGGGGAAAGAAACCCTTTTTGCCTGGTAGGCTGTGTGCGCGACACATGCTGTGGGGGAACGCTCGTCAGCACCGTTGGTGGTCCTAGTGCGTTATCTAGAAGAGCCGGTTCAATGTTTGCCGATGGCACGAACTGAACCAGTCGGTGAGCAAACATGGAACCGCCTCAGTTCGTAGCTTCTGCACTAGAGGTAACGGTGGTAGACGACCGTGTTGGACGAAGACGAGCACGACTACCGACGGCGACGTCACCTACCGTGTGACCTATATCGTTGCTTATCGTAATGCTAACATGTCTCGGGAGTCGGTACACTTCTCTAGTTGTTTTATTTCTTACAGAAGCCGTTTGCTATAATTGTCCGATTTTTATAATTTAAACTCTGTTTTGTGTTTGCTAATATAAAACCAACCTCTGGATAATATTTTAACTCATAGCTTTTGTTTTGCTTTTATTGCAGTTCTCCTCAGCATCAACCGCAACAGAGCTACCATCGGAACTATGAGGAATATGTCCATCCGATGCAGCAACAGCAACAACAGCACAATCCGGCGGCCAGTTCGCCACTATCCACCCTCTCCCAGCACGGTAGCATGTTGGCACCCCAGAGCCCCAGTATGCTCGGTGGCAGTAATGGCATGATGGCATCACCGCTAATGCAGTCCCATTCGCCGCTCTTGTCGTCGAACGCAACCCTGCTTCAATCGCAATCACCTCTGCTGTCCAGTTCGCCTCTAATGAGCCAGTACAGTCCCTACCATCATCAGGACGTACCGATGCCGACGATTCTCCCCCAGGACGAACCGGGCGGTGGTGGTGGAGGAGGTGGAGGAGGCTGGGGAGGATACGCACTGACTGCGGCCGGCCCTTATCAGAGTGAGTTCTGTGCCTCGAACTATGGCGTGTTGCACCAACGGCAGGCGTACGGTGGCCCACATGGTCCGGGGAAGCTCGGACCGCACGGTGGTCTGAAGAGTGCCAAGGAGGCGCGCATCCGGCGGCCCATGAATGCGTTCATGGTGTGGGCCAAGGTCGAGCGGAAGAAGCTGGCAGACGAGAATCCCGATCTGCACAATGCCGATCTCAGCAAAATGCTAGGTAAGTCCATAATGCTTGCGAGCGATTAAATGATAAGAAGGTGCGGCAGGCTAAGGGCTTCCGTGGCGATAGTTTATCGGGGTAGGTCAGTTATGAGCCAGGTGGTACATTATCTACTGGTACTGGTGGGATGTTTTATGGCTTATTTTATTTATAGCACGAATCCGAATTTTTTGGTTATAAAAATGGGCTCAATCATATCTTCCACTGTTTTTTTCCTACGTGTTTTGACATTTGACGGCTTATCCGAAGCTAGCACTCCATACAAACTGACAAGCCAAATAAGCCAGCGAATAGTGAATTAGAAAGATTTCCTAATCGTAGTTTCGAGTAGCTGCTCGACAAATTTCAAAACAATGTTATTCTTCGAGTTGGTCTGTCGCAGGTTTGGCCTTGTTTTCATTGCTATTTAAAACAACTTATTATAAATATTATAAAATTGTGTATTTGCGTGCGGCAATTGTTTTATACCAATATATGCATTTCGATATCTGTTTCCTTTTCAAGCTTAATCTCTACCAAAGCTTTATCGAAAGGTGTGCAAGTACGATTTCTGATTTTCTGAGGAACTGATTGTTGTACGAGCATTGCCGAAATGAAAAATAACAAACGTTCAGGATATAAAAAAATCTAAGCATGAAAATATATTTACCCAAAAACGCCTTTGCCAAAAAATATTGTCGTTTGAATGTTGTTCAAAAAAACACAGAAAAGATGTTCAAAGAAACTTCGATCACAGTCGAAGAGCGAAATGATGCTTTGATTTATTCAAAAAAGTTTTTGTTCTGCTGACGTGTCATTATTTCCAAAAATCGGATCCAGGTCTTTAATGAACATTAGCCATTGTCATTAGTAGGAAAGTATTTTTTATGTTAACGCTTTATTTCCTTTTTTTTAAAGAGTTTTTAATTAAACGACTTGTTATTAAAGTTATTTTTCCCATCTTCAAATGCTGTTCTGCAAGCTAATGTCATTCGTTATGTCAAAACGCTATGAAGTACTCGAATTTGTTTGTGATGATGCATCATAGTGGTAATTACCCGATCGATATTTGCTCGAATGTCTTTCTAACTGAAAGTATGATAGACCCCAATGGCAGTTTCTAGTTTGTTTCATTTTCGGACGGAATGTGTAGATGCAAACTTCCTTCGGGACAGTGGCCGATGTAAAGTGGTCTCGATCGTGTTTATCTCGTCTATTACACAACCTGCAGACAAACTACCCGCGGATGTTACGATCGACAACGTGCGATGTCGACATCTCTCCAAACCGCGCAGTCATTTACACACTATCAGTCGATGGCGCTCTTCCAATCAAACACTCGTTTTCTCAACCTGTCAGGCACGCCATGCTGACCTTACGCGAACCAGCCACGGCCCATGTGCTCAATCAATGGCCAATCAATCAGTTTAATCACCGAATTTAACCGTGCACCCGCTCCGTCCTCACAGCGGCACAAGTACGCTCGTGGGCTCGTATATCTGTTGGGTTTTCTGAGCTGTTCGTTTTCTTCGCGCTTTAGTTTGAGTAACAGATAAGATTACGCGTTTTTTTTTGGATGGACCATTTGGCTACGGTGTTTGATCGTTGTAACAGGTAGCAGCAGTAGGCGAGGTGTTCAATCTTATCACGGCGATAAATGCCACTACGTAGCACCCGAAACCAGCAGCCAGCCTGCAAAGATGTTGCCGTTCACTTTAGGAAATGAGCTCAAAGCACAACTCAGTGTCGCGCAGGTCGCGCGTTGCATGATAAAAAAAGGGTTTCAAATGAGATCTTTTTCAGTTTTCACCCATGTCCGACTGACTTCGATGAGTCAGGTAAGTTGGAAGATTATCGCAAATTTCCCAGCTGATACGGATCTTGCTCGCACTGGAGCTGCTGGTAACGCTTTACGTAACGCAGGTGACTCACGAACATCAAGAGCATCGAGGCAACATCTGTGTATCTTAATCGAGAACAATTTCCTGTTGCCTGTTGTTTGATCGGAATTAAATTGAACGACAAATTAAACATTGATTGCACATTTGGGTTGGGATTTGAATGGGAATTTCAACGGGGTGGTAGTGTCCGATGAGATGATCCTCAACGTGACCACTCCTAGACGATCGATTGTGATTCGGCACAGGAAATTGTCACGGCAACAACAAAAGATTGACCTAAAAAATATCCGCAAAGTTCAATACCGTTGACGCAAAACGTTGAGTGATGTGTCAGTGGAATGACACCGAAAAAAATATCCAACCATCAACCATAAACCACTGGCATGGTTTTTTAATCCCAGCGCCAACAGCAGCAGCTTAGGAAGATAAGATTAATAAAATGGTTTTTCGTACCATTTCGGATGACTAATTTGTTTGTTGGAAAGTGGTTTAACCGATAAAGATTTGGTGGGTGGCAGCAGACCGCTGATGACTAACAGAACCGTCGGCCAGATGCAGCAAGTTTGCTATAAAAATGTACTATAATATTCTGTGTCTATACTGTCGGGTTTAGCGGTGGAGGCGCAAATGTTAAGCTCTCCCAACAAACCGGCCATTTCCTTCTGCAAAAGCAAAGCAAACCCATACAAAGCATACGGCTGGGTGACGAGCGCGGTTAAAACAAGCGTCCCAACCGAAGACTCCAATTAGGGCCAAAGTGTGCCGCATAAATTATCGTTGCCCGTTGCCGCTGTATTGGTGTGTTCGTTTTATTTATATTTATTCCCCAACCCGCTCGCAACGCTTTTATTTATGGCAACATTGCAAACTGTAAGCTGAAGCTACGTGAAGAAATAAAGCAAATCCGAAGAAAGAAGTACACATTTGCAATGGAGAACATCATCGCGGTGCAACGGCTGCAACTGGCTCGATTCGATTGGTACGGGTAGAGAAGCAACGAATAAGGCAAAACGACGTACCAGCGATGCTGGTTGTTGATCTTAAACGAAAAAAAAAAACAACAAAAATCGGACAAAATCTTCACTCAGCTACGGTGAGCTTTCCTTTTTATCGTGCGCTTCGCATTGCAGCCACCCTGCGGGCGAGATAAGATGAGATGAGATGCTGTGTGAAGTGAGAAATCAGAAAACCGGTGAGTAGCAAGCGTACCGTCTCGCTCGCACACACACACACCATCCTACCGCGCGCGCTCTAATCCGGTGATCTCTCTTTTGCCGGGCGTGAAAAATCGGTCTCATTCTCAGCGCTCCACACGGTCCGATATTTCCTCCTGCTCGCTCTGCCCGCGGCAGGCGAAAGCAAATCGGGCAATTACAGACACCGCCCTCTTTTAATTCGATCCGATTGGTTGATTTACCATAATCATCGCAAACGGCGTTCCCTGGCGTTTGATTTTCGGTCCCCATTTACCGTACCGTACGCCCAATCCGTGCGCCAGCGCGGGTTCGTCACTTGTGCTGCTGCCGCTTCCACAAGTCTTTCGTTTTTTTTTCTTGTGCGGTTTTCTGATTACATTTTGCAGCTGCTGCCAAACCGTGAGGGAGCTGGTACGAAATCCCAAACTCCCCGGTGGCTGTAAATCACATTGTTTACAAATAAATCAACCAACTGGGTAGGACGCGGTGGGTAGCAGCACTGTGCAGCTATTTTCTTCAACACACGGTTGTGGAAACTGTTTGGCCGTGTACACACATTCATCAGTTTAATCGTTTTGTGCGGATGGGCAATAAATTGAGCTAGTCGTGACGCGATAGTAATATGGCAACCGAGCTAATGAGGATGCCGCAGGCCGGCTTAAATGGAATGCTTGTGATGTACTACCAGGCTGCCGGTAGTTTATATTTTACGCGTCAATTGGGATTGGTACATGCATGAATTATGCTTTCCTTTATGTAGCATCGAGGTATATAAATTCTAAAACTTTACCACCGGTAACGATTGGGCTGAAGGTGTTCGTTCAAACCCACTCCAACCCTAATGCCGTTCAGGCATCTCGCGTAAGACCATTAGGCACATTGCGCCACTATCGCTTCGAAACGCAATCGTTTTGAGCAGCCTCGAAAGTGGTCCAGTTTTCAAAGAGTAATTATCGGAGCAATTTTTTCTGCTGCAAAAAGCCTCCAAATGGCTGCTGCCTTGCCTACTTTACTGCGCAGCACCTTAATGATCGTACCGTTGTCGTGTGTCCTTACCCACCCTCGAGCAAGACTTTAGCAATGCACTTAACCGACGGTGACGGAAAGCCGAAAACAAAAATGTAGAGTGGCAGTTTGATTTTTACCTCATCTTTAGGTTTTTTTTGTGCTCCGGAGGTCGATTTCACGGGGATTTCAATCCGTGGATCGGTGGTTCGCTGGTGGATAGCATTGAAACCAATCCATCCATCACCGGTTGCAGCCGTGTGATGTTGCGTGAACCGCACCGACTAAAAGCTGGACAGCAAAAAAAAAACGAGTGACTCGAATCATCCAACCGATCAAGCGACATGCAAATGAGCTTTTCGGTGGTCCCTCTCCCCAGGCTTCACAACGCTAGGGACGAATGTGAATGATGGTGATGAATGAATCCCTCGTGTCAGGGAGAGAAGGGATTCGAAAGAAGAGGGAACGGAAGGGATGAGAAAGAGAGCGAGAGATAGAAAAAAAAATACATCACTCTAAACTGATCAACCTAAATTCTCGTCATCGTAAACTCGGGGTTGGGCTTAAAGAAGGAACCGTAAAATTAAAAAAAAAAACCCACCTCGATTGCTTCAACAAAATCGGCTGTTGCGCTGTGGGTGCAGTTCAGGGAGCACATTTTCCGGCGGTCAGCTGAAGCGGTAACGTTGAAGCCGGAAATGACGATCCCTTCCTTTTTGGGGCCGACGCAACCAAGCGCGAAGTGGAGTCGTTTGCAAGGGGGGGTTTTCTGGTAAGAGGCGGAGAACCACAGGGCCGAGGGGGGGGGGAGAGAGGGTGCGATCAACAAAAACCCTGCAGTGCCTACCAACGCCATCCAGCGAAACCTTCCCGTCGATCTCGTTCGTACGATCGTTCGATGTCATCAAAGTTGTTATTGCGCAAGCTGTCAGTGCAGGGAGGGGTGAGTTAGATGGGGGGGGGGGAGGGGAGGGAAACGTTCAGTAAATTAAGTGAAGGCAGTACGGGGTTGTTCTTGAATCTTGGTCGATCGGGGTGTGGGTTCCGATGCGCGGCCTGACCTGATTAAAGATAAATCACCATCCCTAAAATTTAATTAAAATTGTAACTACAAGCTGGCTTTAAGCTGAAATATTGCCTTTGAGAAAAAAAATACGTTGAAATATCTTGGTATATTTTAACATTTTAAAGTTGTTTTAATTATTACAAAAAAAAACTTTAAATATACAACATTTTAATGTTTTAATGTTAAGAAATTCAATAACGAAATATTAAAGAAACCGAAAACTTTCGGTTAGTATCTGGCTTAGTGAAGGAATATGTTTAACATCTCCTATTTCTTTTCCTACAATTACACACAACACCATAACAATTTTCGTTTTTTAAATACATTGACAAAATCCAAAAGTGATCGAAACCATGTTAAAATGTTGGTTTAAAATCTCCATTTTATATGAGTTCAGAAAATCGTAAAAAAAATGATTTTGCTGTAAAATAACGTAAAAAACATTGAAGTAATTTTTACGATTTATTTTTCATGTGATTATTTAATATGAAAAACAATATTATTCTGAAGTGTCCATATAGTTATGATACTTCGTTTTAAAACGTAAAAATATGAAGAAAAAACATAACAATACGTGAAATTGTATTTCACATAAAACATGCTAACAATGTTTCTATCTATCTTTTAAGTATTTTAAGTAAGTAAAATAAAATAATTATGGTACGCGTTGTAAATTTGCACCGTTTATCCGGGTATCTTTCATGTATTGGTTTATCCGTGCTGCTCGTTAATGACAGATCTTTATGCGATTAGAAAAATAATTTCCAATATTAATCTCTAGTTCAATAATAAACCAAATGGCAAATAAAAGAGAAACAATGTTTAATCCGTGTTTTCTGTTTATCCGGCTTCAATAATCGAGAGGATTCATGAACATAAATCTCCCTCTAAACAAATCTCTTCTACGCTAAGAGAAATACAAGAAATAGAAATTTGAAGATTCTAGTAACTATTTCTATACATTATTGAACAAAATCTATTCGAGCTTATTTTAGCAATAGATCAAGGTGTAACAAAAACCTTCCTCATCGTCATGCTCCTAACGTCCACAATTGCTGGAATTTTTCACGGTTCCAACGAAACCGTTCCTTTTGCTACAGTTCCACTGGACGCTGGTTTTCATTCCGACCACCATCTGAAGCGATTAATTTAGTTTTTCATTGCCGACGTCAGCCAAAAAGTGGGGAGTCATCGAAATAAAAACAACCACGAATTGCCCACCCGGCGAGTACAACCCACTTTCCTGCCGTGGTGCTTTTTTGGAGTATTGGTGTAAGTTTCCAAACTTGCTAGAGCGCTCTTCAGTGCAAGGGGGAGACCACAGAAGAAAAAAAAAACAAACCGAAAACCCTCCTTTGGAGATGTCGGGCTCTGAAATGGAGCACCCTGCCACTCACCTTCAAGCAGTAGTTGCACTAATGAACGACAGATAGACACCCCCTTAGCCGGTGTGGAAAAGATAGACACCAATAATTGCTTCGACGAAATCGACCACCTCCACAACACGGAGATTTTTTGGATCTGTGTGTTGTTGTTGTAAATCTTACCTCAAAATGGCCGCCCCGTTCGAACGGTTTCGAGGTCTTGTGGTGTGTGGTTTTCCGTTTTCGTTTAGCTTACAACCTCCTCAGTAGACGAAAGCCAAGATCACCGTGCTAAGGGAGGGGATTTTTTTTATTTCGGAAGAATATAAAACCATATCTAAAACCCGTTCACGAAGGTTGGCACTAATAGACGAAGCCATTCGCATTGGCTTGAAATTAAGTTTGTAGTGCTTTTTTTTTCACCCCCTTCAGGCTACGGGATGGACGGCAGATTAAGAAAAAAATAATAAAATGGTGCCGTAATTAGATTTATTTCGAACGTCAAAATGATGGCTCGATCTCCCGGTTTGCCGGAACGACGCCGTAAAACGCTCCGTTCAATTGCGTTTGAAAGAGAACGCAGACGCAGTCATTAGCTTTAATGACAAATGTTGCCATCTTCCAGGGAGAGCCGTGAAACCGTGACTAAAAAGGGGTGGATGGCATTAACATTTATCGACATCAAATCGAGATTTGTTTCGTTTTCCGTTTACTCTGGCCCCGATCCCCGTGCTTGTGTGCCATCAACGGGATGTGTCCGGACGAGTTTGGTAGATGTGTTCCTCTAGATGGAGGTTATTAAAAAAAAGATTCTTGGGCAGCGTATATCTGAGTTTGCTCATCATGTGCGGAAAATTCCTTACACGGCACTTCCTAGATCACATTACGATTGGCAAAATGGTGGTAAAAATCATTCCATCACACTCGCACGATCTATCCCGGCAGATCGATCGGTGTGTGTGCGTACAAAGTATCCCCAGCATTGTTAGCGAACACATTTAATGGGGCGCAAATGCATTCACCGAGCGTTCGTCATCCAAGGCACAGAGCCACAGAAGGAATGTACGCTGCCATCGTACGATCGATCGGTCGTCCCGTTTCCGTCCCGAAATCAGCCGATCGCCCACGACAGATAAACCTTTACGCACCGTAAGCATCGATCGATGATTTACAAATCCTTCCACTCGTTTACATTCGCAATCCGGCAGCGAAGGCAACGACGCACCGTGATCGTATCGCGCTCGGTGGTGTGGATCTGGACGAGCTGCCATTTTGTCTCCCGGACCTTGGCAGATCCGTATATTCGATGCGCTTCCAGCTTCCATCTCGCGCAGCGGACGACCGAGTTGATGGATGGCTGCGACGGCCGATGCACCATGGCCGAGCACGTGCACGGTTCGGTGTGCATTTTAACATTTCCGTTGACATTTATTGCATCCGTTGCGCAGCGGAGGGAGAGACCGAAACCACCGCCAAGGTTAAAGGCAGACCTCTTCGGTCGAGCTGGGAACGCTGGGGAAGTCAATAAGACTGTGACTGTGGGTCTGCTGTGCAGATTTATTTGCACCGCACTGTGCGCGAAGGACAGTGACAAAAAGATGGCAACATTATGTGGAGTAAGAAGAACAAACTGAACTGAATGCAGCTGAATAAACAGTAATTTGTGCTAATTTTCGTTTCTTGTTTCATGGATTATCTACTTAATAATATATAATAATGGTTATGATGTAAATTCCACAAATTTACATGAAGGTTAAATCAATTGCATTCAATGTGAATTGTTTATAGCTTTTAGTTCAAGTCTTGAAATTGTTTTTGTGAGTAAAATACTAACTACTACCTTTTTTATTAAACAAATATGTATTCAATTCTTATGTTGTTGTAACGCCTTTTTCAACATTCAAATTTGGACATTGTTTGCAAGAAACTCGATGAATTTATACTAGACCTGAATAATGGGTTAGTTTTGTTAGACGGAATGATGGGCTTGCACTACGTTAAAATGGATTATATAGGCAGATGGCCATCAAGGAGGATGTTAAAAATTACACGCAGTTATTTAACGACAATACGTATATGTAATCCATAACTGAGATCGATCGTACCTTCCACTAGTTGTATGCCTTTTGACGTTTGGTGGTTTAAATGAAGGAATGATCCCCCGAAATGTCGACTGCTATTAAAAGGGAAAATAGACGACTTGCACTACATGAAGGTGTTGCATTACATACCAGTGTACAAATCCATTTTGATGAAATTGTTGCTTTTAGTACAAAAATAAAACGATAAAACACGAGAAAATTTTGACAGGTTCAAATGGGTTGATTTTTGACGGAATACCAAAAATGTGTCCTAGTAACCCTGCACGACTAGTCACTGTCAGAGAATCTTTAGCATGTTTTTTTTTGAAGATGAAACTTTATCCAATTTTGTTGGACAATTTCAATTATTGCATTAAATAATTCTTCCGTGTACGTATAGCTAACTATTTGTCCCTTTCAACGGGAAGAATACTCATATAATTATTATAGAGTTTTTTCTTATTGCATGGTTGAAGATTTTACAATGTGAGTCACTCTTTCAACAAGAATGTCATAATTCTGATGGATTTTTTTTAGAGATTTCCATAAACATAATATTTATGAAACTTAAACAACGCTTTTTAAGATGGCTTGGCCACATATCTAAATAAGATAACCATTTTTAAAATAATAATTTCGATGTTATTAACTTTTTCCAATAACATTTAATTGTAATTGCCTTAATAATTATAATCATCTCTAGAATCCTCCATTGCCACGTCGTTTTTCAGATATATTTTGTTTTATTATTTGAAGGTTGGGAAGTATTGTGCGTAACAATAATTAAAAATAAGCTATAACATATATTTGGCATAAGTATAAATTATCAATACAAACGTGAATTAAGAATCAATTTCATTTTAACGAGCAAAAAGTAGAATAAACCGGATTTAAAAACTGCGAAACGATCAAAAATTGATCATTCCCAAAAAATCATCTCCTCCACCGTGTTTGGACACTCCACGAAACTCATAAAATGTGTCGAAAAAAAATCCTCCAATATCCGCTCCGTGTACGGAAAATTGATTTTCTCCACCAAACGCTGTGCGCTGGTCGGTGGGCATGTAGAAAATAAAAAGCATATCAAATAAATATGTTTTCAACGCCCGCTAATTTTACGACCGGCTTGATCGATCAGCACAGCCAACTTCCATTTCTTCTTAACCGCCCCCAAAACCCAGTCCCGTGCCATTTTGCCCGCACGGACTGCCTTTCAACCGACGTGTGCGTGCATTATAGATTTTTTTTTCTCTCCTTATTTTGCGCAATAAAGTACATAAAAATATTTCCCGCTTCGTAAACACGATGTACGATCCCGGCACATGCCACAATATGATCGGCAACCGCCGTAAACGTGCCAAACGACACGAAAGCCCAAAGTTGGGCCTGTTTTGGTATTCCGAAGGGCACCACATCTCCATAAAGCACACACGCACATACACTTTGGCGCTGCCGTATCGTCCGATGGAGGCGCTTGATCAGCCGAAGAAGCATGGCGCTGCAGATGGCTGCCCCGGTCGGTACCGATAGTTTGCGGTTTGTTGTTCTTTTTTTGGAGTTTAAATTCCCCAAAAATGGCAAACTCCACCGGTAACTACCTGGACCGGGTGGCGGTTTCGTAAAGACCGACACCGTTGGTGATAATTAACGATGAAAAGCACGCAAAATTACCATCGTACGGTAGGCTGGAAAGACGAAAGGACACGTAAAGGGGGGATTTAGGTTGTGCTGCAGAGTAAGGCTTGGGTGCGCTTAATCATTGCGGGCGCATCGTTCTCGGTGGTGCCACCGACTTGAAAAGGAGTTTTTTTGTCTCTCTCTTTTTTCCTTCGCTTTTGCTTGCTGCAAGTTGCTGCGGGTGCAAATCAGCGGTTGATAGAGTGTCGCCTTAATAAATTGCAATTTATTACGATGTGTAAAGGGCGAAGCGGTGAGAAAGACAGACAGACAGACAACAGCCCCAACACTGGTGCAGCTTAAAAAAAAGGGATTCAGACAAGGCAACAAAACGGATGGCAAAGACGCTTCCAAAGGGCGGAAGCTCCATTAACGAAAAGTTACAATAAGATGAGCAAAAATATTTTGACACATAATAAATTTGGTTGCAATTTTCATTCGCACCGGGCACTTGCAGGCGCAATCATGCATTCTTCAGGTGCATGTGTCGCCGCGAACGATACAAAGTAGCGTAATTTATGGAATTTCGCAAAAAAAAGTAAGCGAAATGATTAATGCTCATTAGTGTGAATCATTTATTTGTGTACCGTCAGTTTTGTTGTAGTTTTTTGATGTTTTTTTTTTATTTGTTTTCAAATCAAAAATACAAAATTTCAATCTCGAACCACACATTCTAGTGTAACTTTAACAAATTCCACTTCAACCCGAAAAACCCTGCCCTTGATAGAAATGAAAAGAGAAAAAAAATCTCAAAAAGTTTTAACATAATTAATGAAAGACTGTAAAAATTCCAAAAAGGGGAACGCAACAGATTCTAATTCAACTTGAACAGATTTCACTTTAATTCCAAAATTCCTGCGATAGGTAGAGTTGAAAAGATGGAAGGTAGGCCCAAACCCATGAGTGCTACGAACAGAATCGATTTCCGAATATACCTGAAAAACCCTGCACTGCGTAGAAATGAAAAGAAAAAGGAAGTTAATCCCGCTTCCAAGAAATATTGGAACAGAATCGATCTAATGCTGCATAAGTTCGAAAACAGAGAATGAATTTTAGATCGTCCTGAATACATTCTAGTTAATTTTTTTTTCACAAAACCAACAACTCAAGAAAAGTTTGTTTTGTGTAGAATCGAAAGGAGAAAGGAAGTTAAATCAAAATAAAAAAAAGCTCAGAGTTCAAGAGCAGAGGATAAATATCTTTTCTTGGAGACATTCTAGTTCAAATTACACAGAGTACACTTCAATTCTAAAAACCCTGCACTGGGTAGGATTTAAAAGAGGCAAGAGAACATAATCTATCTCTGGTTAGAAAAACTCCAAGAAAGGGGAAAAATTCCAAGTTTTCTTTATCACATTCTAGGACTATTTTAATAGAATCTACTTTAACTAAAAAAACCGCTATATTTCGTAGAATTGAAAAGAGAAGAAAGTAAACTTCGCTTTGAAGAAATCTTAGGACAGAATCGATTTTATGCTGCATAAACCCATTACAGAGGATAAATTCTAGATTTTCCTCAACACATTCTAGTTAAACTTGAACAGATTCTACTTCAACTGAAAAAAAAAACCCTGCACAGCGTAGAATGGCAAAAGAGAAAGGAAGCTTCACCCAGCCCAATAGAACCAGCCTAATAATTGCAATCGAAACCGATTCTACGACCGTTCGAAACGAGAAATAGAAACCTAGAGAAGCCCAAAGTTGACGATCGACCCGGCAAACGGACCATCCGAATATTACGTATTCCGATCAGCTGCCGGTGATTGAAATAAACATTTTCCGGACGAAAGCGTGCCCAGCGTACGCATTCATTCGTGGTACCACCCTTCGTTCGCCCCCTCCCAAGAGAAGACAACCCCAAAAGAAGCGGGGAAATAAAATTTTATTTTATAAGATATTGCGTGTCGCGCACACATCGAATGGCTGTGCCCGGGGAGTTGCGTACGTGTGTGCCGCGTGGGGTGTAAGAATTTTTGTTCATTTCACCTTCTCGCACCAACAGCCAGCAGGACTAGGCCGGGGTTCGGTGCACTACGGCGAACGATCGATTTAGTTGGAGCTGATTTTTCATTCATCAGACACATTGCGAAGGTTTTGCGGGTGGGCCCGGTGGGGTTCCGAGGAAGGGTCCCGGAGGGTACATTAATCTCTTTTCGCATCCGGTTATGCTGCCGTTCCCTCGCCCACAGCAAACAAGGGAATAAGACCCCCAAAAGAAAGTACCGTTCCCCGGGACTGCCCGGGAATGGTTGGGTGAGAAGGAGCTTCTTCTAGTTCTGGTGGGGAGGGAACCGCTGTTCGGGGTTGATTGGAAGGCGCAAATGTAGGGCAAAGGTAGATTCAATCTGGCCCCATGTTATGCATTTCAATTACGACCATTTCCTGCGTGTGGAGCGCAGCATTTTACGTGTGTGTGTCTGGTTTTTTTTTTCTTCTGAGGTCTATCCTCCCGTGAATCATTCGCGCTTAGTTTCGTTGATAGACCGGCACCCCGTAGAACGGTGCAATTTATTTATTGCAATATGCTGGAAGAAAAACATTCACCAAAGGTTCTTGCATGTTGCAACGGTAGCGCTCATTTGAATGCGGTTGTCGCAACGCGATGCAACTCATTTTATCGCTGACAGCCGCACATTGATAATGATGATGGCCTGTCCGGGTGGGGTGAGGCAGCAGCAAAACCCAGCAACCGCATTAAAGTTAATACACATTTAGCAAACGGACGAATTACGCTTAAACACTCCCGGCCAGCACGTTTAAATGGATGGAAACAACCTTTCAGTAGCGCTACAATTGCTGCAAGTTGCATCGCTGACAAGTGCACCCCACGGCACCGACCGGAATGGTTGGGCGGAAAATCGCTCGGATTGCAGTACGCGAAACAACGGCAACAGCATCACCATCATCATCATCATCAGCTGTTGCCGCGGACGTTTGCTGTCTGCCTGCCGCGAAAATTACTATCAGACATCAGCCAGCAGCAAACAACAACGCGGACATAGGTAGCAAGGGAGCGAGAGGAATGGAAAGGGAAGGTGTGGGGGTGGGTGGGTTGGGGGAGTTAAACACAAAAAATCTAGACTGTGGGAACAAACAACAAGACGCCTGTGCTGGAGAACAATAGGGGTGGATATTTTGCAAAAAGTAGCAAGAAAGAAACAACAACCACAGCACTAGTTGCAACGCACCGAAACCCCCTTCTGCATACAAAAAAAAACACACACACGTATATGTACGGTGTGCAATTATACTACCGCACCGAAACCGGTGGCTGCAATTGCAGTAACTGCAGCGGAAAACTAATCTGCACCGCGCTCGTGTGTTGCGCGATGTTTTCTTTCTTTTTTTCTTTATTCACGAGTATGTGGATATTACACTCTCCTGGTTGGTGGTACAGTGCGATTGGAAGATGGCATCCCACCACCATGATGGAGTGTTAGATATGAGGCACAGGAGGTTGCATTTTTTTACCACTTCCAACCACTGGGAGCGTCAACACCACTATCGGTGATGCGATTACGAACGATCTCGTATGGGCCGTGGATGGATGTGCTAAAACAAAAAAAAAAAGCTTGTCCGCGATGTCCAAATGGAAATGACGTCCATTGCTATAAAATTATTGCAAAAAAAGTGTGGAAAACCTTCAGTTGGAAACACTCTTTCCATTACCCTTACTTATCGATGCATGTTCTGATGTCATCTTTTCCTTTCCGGTTTCGTCCGACATTCGTCATTCAATTCGCAATACGGCTGACAAGGGAAACAGCGTGTCAGGTTGTCTGTCTCGATTCCAGTAGATTATTCATCGTTCAATGTGGAATGGGTTATTAGTTTCTTCCCAAGTGTCAAGTGTCTCGGGTCAAACGTTCACTTGAACGCAAGGCTGTGGCGGAAATACCACACTGGTGACAACAACGTTCAGAAGGGTAATACGAAGCATAGGGCACTACAACAACAACAGCTACCGACAAACAGTTGCAGGAGTCTTCAAAGCGATCCACACTATCGTCTGAATATAAGATATAGGACCCATGTTCGGAGTCCTACGTTCCGCTGGAATAGAGATAATGTCTTCATTTCTCTGGTGTCATTCTAATGACGTGACCTACCCATCAAACTCTGGCGGTTCTAACATATTGTACAACTAGCTGACCCTCTGATCGCCTCTAAGATTTGAGATTGCTAGATTCTGCGTGATCGGTGAAGCACAAATTTTCATTCTATTTTGTGACTGCAAAAGACTCCAAGCGGTTGAGGGTTGGAAATTCGGAAGACTCCAAGAAAGCGTTGGAAATATCGGAAACCGTATTTTTGTGTTGGGCGATTGGGCTTGAAATATCGCGTTGAAGCTAACGTAGACATTGAGGGACTTATTAACAAAAACTGAGTGAATTCTGGATACTTTTCATAATTGATTCTGTATACCGATAGTGTCCTCAACTTTTGAAGAGCCTCGTAAAGCATTGAAGCGCATTAAGTCAACGTGCAAAGTAAGATATCAGGATCTCCCACTCAGACGAAATCTCCATCAAAGTTATTCTGCACTTCGTTGATCGAAGAGCCGAAGATCGAAGACAAATCTTGGAATTTTCTATTTTTCCATGTTTCCGGAATTACCTTGGGAATTAAAAAAAATTTCTTTGCCCCAAAACCTTTGTTGGATACAATTTAACAAATCATCCAAAGAGATGCAGCAGTTCTCGAGTTTTAGACCAGACAAAGAAACAAACATTCATTTTTATATATCTAGATAGTGAGGTCATCGTAGACCTCACACAACTCTTCGCTAGTGGTTACACTAGAATTTCGGTGTTTGCGCTAACCTTCTAGTAAACATCCAACACATAGGAGAACCCTATATCTTATCCTATATACAAAAATTAAGGCTAAGTTTTCATATGATGCTGGAAGATATCCACAATACTTCATGGCCAATATCCACGATACTTCTACTGTTGGAAATTGAAATAGATTACACGAATCTGTTGCTGGAACAAGTTACAGGAATTTATTGAATTTTTATAGGGCCTTAAATTTGACACGATTGACGATGTGATCTAGACTGGATACTGAACCATTATAATGAACTCTGTAGTATTGTACGAGACTAATTGATACACATTAGTATGTTCGGAGGTTAAGTTTCGGTACAACTCCTAGAATTCACAACTAGTAATTTAGTAAGATTTTCTCACATCAACCTCGACTGGTGTCTGGTGTCATCTACTCTCTCAAATAATCTTTTCTAGACTCTTCCAACTGTCATCTGGAAGAGATCTACGGCCAGAGGTTGATTTGTTGTTCAGGAATATCTTGAATATTTTTAAGAAAGTGTCCTGCTTCGTAATACACCTGTAGTTGGTTTAATTTTGCTTAAATAAATGTAAAAATACAGTTTTTATTAAACCCAACACTCCCTTATAATACATTGTAAGATGTATCGGTCGCTATGATTCGCGATAATAATCGCTCCTGCCCACCACGCAAGCTTGTTTGTGGCGTGCATCGTGCCGATCCGATCGAACAACATACCAACGCGAGGAAGCAACAACAAAAAAAGGGTTCCATCACTAGAAAGCGATGATAACGCCACCAACTCCTCCATCTAACGGCACATGATCTCATCTTGCTACAGTCGGGTAGTGCCTTCGGGGCACTTTAATACATCAACTCCCGCCCCGATGTATCAACCCTGCAGGTGTAGCAATCTCGATCGGTCGATCTTCATACCGCGGTTGGAAGCTGATTCAGATCAGGAGCCGATTAGAGGAGAAAGAACAGGGGAAACAAAAAAAAAGCACACACACACCAGTCAGCTAGACGACATGGCGATGGAAATTAAAAATAAAAGTAAACCTTCCGCATTACGAACGGATAAGCGCGCCGGTGCGTTCCGGGTGTGACAACCCCGGGCCACGGTGGTGTTGCTGTGTGCGTTTTGATGTTGCTATTGTTTCGGGACGGCAGGCACGTCAGCCCTGCTCGTACGCATCGCCATGGGTTTTCTTTTATTTTGCTCGCGGAACCCCTGGATGCCTTCCGGAAGCATGGTCGGGTGGGGAAGAGAAAGTGTACATGAAAATTTATGTTGTTTGACTTGTGTGCGGTGTAGTGCGAAGCCAACAGCGATGTTGTGGTGCGTTGCGTCGCGTGGGAGATTATGCTAATGAAATGTTTTCTGGAAGGTGGAAAACACCAAAGAGCTGGAAGCGAAAACATTACTCCACTTTCTTCACGCGTTTTACTTCTGGTGTGCGGCTGAACGGACCCGTGTTGAAGTTGTATATTTGTTTAATATTATTAAAACAAAACAAAAAAGATTCATGTTATTCTGAGTGGCATAAAACCCTCGTGGAGCATGTGGCTTTTTCCTTCGTGCGGTTATGTCTGAGGATATTAAGCTAAATTGTTATATCCTGAGGAAATTTGTTTCGTCGCAATGACTTTACGGTATATATTTCAGTGGTAAATCACAATCAGCAAACCAGCAGCCCATCCTCATTTACATCGGGAAACGATTTTTCACACCTTTTCCTTCTAGAAACTCCTGACACCATTCCCAGGCGAAATAATTGTCGCGTTGATTAAGCACTAGAAAGCGCACCAGACGCGAATGAAAAGCTGAACGATGATTTATGTTGCGACCTGTTAATCAGTCGGGATTTATCTGGGACCCAGTTTTCCACCCGCCCAGCAGTGGAAAGTGAATTTGAAAGCTTTGACACACGCGTGACTTCATTTCGGATGCTTCTAGCTTGCTTCAGGAGCTATTTGCTAAGATGGTGACTTGTATACAGTCGTTGCCGTCAAACTTTGTCTCTAAGTCACCAGTTTTTGACACAACGCACCAATTTTTGGCCCGTAGTCACATATTTTTGTTCCTTACTAATCAATTTTAGACTTTCAATGTAAACAAAACGAGTTATCTTTTATTTTAAATATGTTTTTAGGCAATTAAAACGCAGCATTATTTTTTTTGTTATAGAAAGTATATTATACTGTGGTGCGAGTCACCCTGTAGATAATTATACCAGTTTATAGTAACTAAGATAGTGTTAGTGTAATGTTAGGTTATAAATAAGAGCACCGTAGCAGACTAAGGTCTCTTTGCTCGCACCATCCTTACTGGCATCACGTTCCCTAAAGTAAAGGTACTTAGTTAAACATAACAATACTTTGTTCACATCCAACCACAAGTACAAAATTATATAAAAATCATTTACATACCGTGATGCCATTTGCCATATTTTATGTTTAATTTTTTATTATGTGAGTAAAATTGAACTCTTCTTACTTTAAATGATTGAATTAATGCAAATTTATGTAATGGCTCATGCCTGCGTGCTAAAAGTTTGCATTTAGACTGAAATAGAGGATTGTACCAAGAGACAATATTTAATGACTAAGAGTCAATATTGGTGACTACGAGATTAAAGTTGATGCGAACTGTCAAAAAATTGTTGACGTAGAGTCAAAAGTACCTGCCTTAGTGCCAAAATTCGACGACAACGACTGTAAATAATTGCTAAACAGAGGTGATTTCCGTGTTTAAAGTGGCAAAGAAATGCAAATAATATAATGTCTGTATGAAATGTTTTTTAAAGCGATACATCAGCCCATTAGCTGCCATGTTGAAGGAAAATCACCGATGATTTCATACTAGCAAGCCATTATAAACACACCCTATCTAACGACGCTCATTGATAATGATCGGTGCCGATCGTTTCCCGAACGCTAGCGTTCCATTCGATGTTACACTACAGAGCAGAACTCTGTCGTGAAAAAAAAAACGGCGATGCAACCCTCGCACGCAATTGAACACTTTTCCCCTCCCGGTGCGGCAAGATCGTGCGATGTCTCGGCGTAATCGGTGAAATCTCATCGTGCCGATAATTTTCCAACCCTGTTTTATTTTTTCACCCACCACAAATGGCGGCTAATTTGCTCTAAAGACGACTTAATTACTCCCCGCAAACTCTGGACATCTCTGGAAGCGTTACGCGCGCACACATTCTCCGCGACGAGAGTTACAAGTTGAAGCTACCAACTCTCCAACGTTTGCCAGGTTTCGTATCGGGAACATTCTCGCAACTCCCCGCATCTGACTTTGACATTTGTCTTCGATGCGATACGATCGCGTTGAGATTCCGATTCCTCATCAGCCGCTGCAACGGACTGACGTTTGCTACCGGGTTTTGAGGCGAGAGCCTCGATCGGTCCGAACTGCGCTGACAGGACTTACGTACCGTGGTAACGTGCCCCTCCGATCAATCTCGTACGTGAGGGCTACGAAGCTAAATTCGGTAAATGGCTGATGTCAGATCTGATCCGTATCGTGCGGTCGTCTACAACGCACCGGACCAGACATCGTTCGATCCGGCGCGATCCACGTCCGTGGGTGTGGCCTTTGGGAGCAACTTGTCAAACTCATTTCGTGTCCGTTGGAAGAAGACGAAAACGAAAAACACACGCAAACAAGGGAGGAAGTTACAAATCACGAAAGAATCCTGCGTTTGAATGGGGTGTTCTGTTGGATTTGCGATCGATGTCGATCAATCACCTGACGGGTTGTGGACGTGTGGCGATTTCTTGGAACTTTTTGGACGATTCGTTGCGTTGGATTCTTCCAATCACTGGTTTGGTTATAAAAATGTTTGCAAATCACTATGGAAGACACATTTATCTGGGAGACAGGGACTGTTTCGTACCACAAGTCTGAACGATTAGTTTCTGTACAACCTTGTAGATCTTTCTTTTTTGTTGGACGATCTCGGGTTGGTACTTTCAATTGCCATTAATCAAGAAATATGCAAGAATAGACATGATCTCGCACGATTTACAAATAGTGTATTTTCCCCCGCTACTACCAGCGAAAACAAGCGGTCGAGTCCGCAAGAATGTTCTTGCATTGCTAGAAAAATCGGGCTTTTCCCACACGCTGGGCTGAAGCGTGAAGCAACTTCCCTTTTAAGCGCCTTAATTGAACCATGTTCGGGTGCGATGCGTTGTGCTATTCTCCGGTTCAGTGAAGCGTGCCGGAGCAATGCTTGGTGGCAAAGATTTACAGCAAACAAGCTAGCAATTAATCCTCGTAAAAGCAACTAACTCCCATCCCCTTCAACCGACTGCTAGCTAACACACGTGTGTACGAAAAAATCCAATCGCCACATGTGATCCACACCGAAACGACTCGCGATGATCGCGAAAAGAACGAAACCCCCGGTTCGCAAGGGGATTGGTAACATCCGGACGGAAGTGAAGACACCTGTGCTCACTGGAACGGAAATATCAGCTCGGTTCGTTCGTGTCGAAGGGAAGGAGAAAAAACAAACCTGGTGGAATTGGCGCAAACTTCCTACAGGTTCGTTCACCCGTATAATGTCTTGGGGGCGCAAGCAATAGCACATCACACAACCACCGCTTCTTGGCACCGTCCAGATCTGTGTGAGGTTTCATGTTTTGATACGAACGGCACACCAACACCACTGCCCGGGGCGGATTTTTCATACAGGGACACGTTTGTCGTCGTATTTACCCGTTATTTTATCACATTTTCATGCTTTAAAAAAATGCTGCTTTCTTGAAGATGCTACACAAATACACAAAAACTTAACCCCGGTGTCTGTACGGCGTGGGTGAAAGCCACCAACACAACGTAACGCCCGCACGGAAACGTTTGTGCAAGAAACGCACAGAAGGGTGACCGTCAGATCGGGTGAAATTTTCCCAGGGTGGAAAAAATTCTCACCGAAAGTCCACGAACCGGAACGGGATCGGAAAAAAAACAAGGTAAAAGGGCAAAACGCAACCACCGAAGAATGAGAGAGGAAAAAAGAAGACGATACGATCTGAAGACGATGAAGAAGAGGAAGATTCAAGATCAACATACGCCAAGGCACAGTCAGTCAGTCAAGAACAACTCGTAGCTACACGTTGATGGGAGGCAACGGGCAAGGAGTTGTTGTGTCATGACGTCCAGGAGATGTGGAGTTATTATGCCCTTATAACTGTGTTGGAGAGCTTGTCTGTATTCTACACCTATGAGGGACTAAATTCACTATGATTCAAAATAAACCTACCATAAATGAAGCACTCTTCTTAATAATTCTTCAAGATCTATTAACTCAAGACAGCAACTGTCTTCACACGACACGACCTGGAGTCAGAGACGAATTAGGATCTTTAAATGTCCTACATGGAATCAAAATTGGGCTTCGAACCATTAGTGGAATCCATCTGAATAATATCTCGAATAGCGGATGATGAGGCCCTGAGTCATTCAGTTTTAATGAAATTTTACATACATATTGTTATTGGTTATCTTAGAAGCGCGTGTGACTCCGGGGACTCTTTAAAATGTTGTTCGATGCCACCGCTTTTTACTATTGTTAGTTGAGGATATATTTTGTTTATAAGAGCATAAATATCGTAAAGATAATTTCGTCCTTCTCAAACCTGTTTTGAGTAAGAGGTGAGACTTATCATCATCATCACATGTAACTTTACAGACCAGAGAGGGTGGAATTTGAGGGAGAATAGAGGAGGGAGATAGGTAACGAACTACATCTTTTTCAATGGATGTTACAAACCTCAAGAGCCAGTAAAACCTGATCTGTCATTACTGGATTAACAAGGATTTTAAGAAATCCGGAACAGGATAGCCAGGATAGCTCCCCCTCTAGGAATAGAACCCCGGCCTTGCTGTTTCGAAAACCGGCGCCGTTATCACCTCGGACACTTCTTCTTTGATGTAATGTGACCTGATTGGTTATACCTGCCATTTTTTGGCTTACTACTAGACTTTTATTGATACCACGTAGATGGATAGTCAGTCCTCACTACGGACGAACGTCCCGAAGTATCTCCTATTAAAGCTGGTTGCTTCTAGCTCCTAAAATGCGAGAACCCCTTGAACAACGGAGCTCGGAAGTGGTTCCAGGCGATATTCAATCAATGTTCTTCGCTGTGTCAAATCAATCCCCGATATCAAGTTAATCTATTAATTAATTCTTATTGTAATCACTGACTATGGTAGAACTCCTTCCAGCTTAAAATCCGAAAATAATCAAATATGCTTACTTTATGAAGTCATCCCTTTAAAATCCAATTTTTAACCTAATTTTTTTTCTTTTTTTTTTAGGTAAGCCTTCACCTCCCTGCTCGCAACTTCTTTTAGACGTAATGGTAAGTTCTTGGGGTGGTACTCTTGGGTACGTAGCGAGCCCGGTGCCACTCCCACGACATGCACAAACCCATCGGCGGTCCGATAGCCGCCCGATTGTAGCCAAAGTCACACCGCTCACAGGAAGTGCCACGGAACCCGGCAGGACAACGGCACTCTTCTATATGGGCCGCTTTACCCAAACCTCTCTGATAGTCACTCGCCGAGTCCATCACAAGCATCTGCTCACTTGGCGCATAGCGCCCATCGGTGGGACGCATTTGTATCAGAAAGTGGTCGATGTAAGCAAGCACCGTCAGGAACTCTGCTCGATCGATGGACGATCCGTTTAGGTGAACGAAGTTCGACTCTTGCAGTTTAATTTTTAGGGTTCTTCGGTTGTGGATCACATCGGAGGTATTATTGCTGTAAATGATTGATCTGTTGTAGCCCTAAAACAAGAAAAGAAACATTTCATAACTTCAAGTAGGTTGTTTTCTTGATGCTATATCCTCACCATGATAATAATCTGTGGAATTCCCAAAGACTCATACAGTTCCATTGGGATGTGCAAATACCCTCCGTACGATTTTACTTGATGCTCGATGAAGCGATACGGAAGACTGTAGTATAGAGATCGATTTGAAGTGAAACTGTCGGTAGTTTTTATCGTTTCCACCGTACCATAACCATCCCACGTTGCATATCGCATCTTCCAATCGTTCAACGCCATCGTGTACTACCGCGGAGAAGGGCTTGAGTACAAATAGTACAACTCTTCCCAAAGCTGCTACTTACATTCCACCGATAAATGTCCGCCTTGTGGCACAGTTCCGACACACCGGAACAGAAACATTTCATGCAGGATTTGACGCCATCCTCCCCGGCTAGGAACTGTCCACGAGGACACGGATTTCCCAACACCACAGCCACCGTCACCGGTTGCACATTGACCATCCCAAGCGGATGGGCCAGATGGCAGGAATAGTTGCCCGCATCGATCAGTCGCATCCGGCAGGCTAGATGTCCAACACCATCTTCCGACACCCAATCGCACACTGGCGCGAGCAGTTCGTTTCCGTCCATTTTCCAACGCACGGTTGGAGGCGGTACACCAGCACCACGGCACGTTAGATTCATCCACTCACCAACCTGTACCGTTGTGTCCGCGGGCGGACTTTCGAGGACCGAGGCCCTTTGGCAATCTGCCTCATCTGACCCGTCCGGACAGTGGGCGAATCCATCGCAGCGGAACGTTATCGAGACGGCAATGCCACATCGACACCGGAATGGAACATATCTTAGAGGCGTTCTATCGACTGTTGGGAAGATTGTGTGGGAAACGGTGGAAGTACTATGCTTTTACCTGATGTAATTCTGTACCCTTACCGGCCATAACACTGACAGTGGAAATAATTGCTATAGCAATGCAAAACACTTTAAGTGTCATTGCAACGACTGTAACTGGGAGACTGATAAGCAGCTTTTCGCGTGGGTACTCAAACAGATGTAGAGAGAGAGTGAGAGAGAGTTCCAATTTCTGTGATAACATTCCCCACAAAGACTGATTTCTTCTTGTTAAAACTTGTTGTTGTCGAGGGACTCTTGTTTGTTCACTCTTGTGATATTGCAAAGCTGGGTGGTGGATCGTTTTAATATAATAGCAAACCTAGTCAGCAATAAATTCTATCCAACGTACCGGAAAAGCGGTAAACGCTTCCCCAACGTTACCACCTTTCCCCGGACGATTTCTATTTGTCTCCCGGTCACTCACGGACCACTCAGGAAGACGTGCGCGTGTCACGCTGTACAGTGCGCGTCCGAAAAAGCCGATAGTCTATTAACGATTCCTTACCGACGCGTGCGTGTTCTTCTTTCCGATACTGATGTCCATGTGCCATGTGTCATTCAAACGGTTTATCGCTCTGATTGGGCACGCACTTTTTGTTCTGTGAATGTGTGTTTTTGTATGCCTGCGTATGTACAGTTCATTTGCCTCGTTTGCGTTCGAATATTTATTTATTACATTTTTCGTCTCTCGCATTTGATTTGTCGAAATCGTGACTCGTGCCCACGCGGTGTACGCGGTAGTGAACGGAAGGTGGTTTATTAGATTTTTATGAAAAGTAGCAACGAACCGATCCATAAATCATTGCCACTGGCACCGGACGATCGGGAGGATTATCCTATTATTTAAACCCGAACCGGGGGAATCGCAGCAGGGAAATCGTAAGAAAAAATAATGAAAAACGTGTGGCGCCATGGCGGAAACGGAGCAATGAAATTCATTTATGCTCGTTACAGTACTCCTTGCGCACTGTTACACTGCTCCCCAGCACAAGCTCGTTTTTTTTTTCGGAGCAGCTCATAAATTCTGCAGCTCACCTTTCCCATTCCCGTGAACTGGAATCGTCAGCTCCATTCCTGGAAAAGTGAGCAACACCAAATCCGGTGACTGATTAGAATTTTTAATCCACCCCGGTCCGGTCGAACGGTGTCAAGCAATTTTTGCTTATGCTCTCCCCAAAAAAACAAAAAAAAAGCATAAACGGTGGGGAAAATGCCTTAAAATAAGTTCTGCTGTGGCTGCTGCTCCGCCGTTAAACTTCGAGCGCCACAAGTGCATCGAATGAATAATTCAAAACTCATCAAAATGTTTGCGATTTTGTGATGCTTTTTCTCCCATTGCGAACACGGGGGTTGGCGAATCAGAAAAAAAAGCTAACGCTCTTGCGCGTATGTTGCGCATAAATAGTTTGCCAAAAAAAATACTGCTTTTCACTTTTGATTTGCACATTTCCTTGTGCGAAGTTCGTTTTCTTTTTAACCGTTTTTTGACATTTATTTGCATACTTTAAGGCGTTGAGTGTTAGGGAATCGACTTGATGCGATCATCTGCGATCAGTTTATTGAATTCTAATGTTGTACGTTGGAAACTTACCAAAAACCATAATTTAGGTATTATCTCATTAGCGCAATTTTGAAGGAAAACTTGTATTAAGTTCTTCAAAATAAATCACAGTGCAGCAATAACACTTGGGAATAATTTGCCGAGCGTTCGAAGAGGACCTTTCTTGTACCGGGAAGATGGCATCTATCTCGAACAGCACGACCAAGGTGACATTCCACGCGAAGAGGGCAAAAAATGGCAAAAATAATTGCTCCCCTGCACGTTATGCACGCTAATTGGCGCTGAAGTGCAAAATGCACGATTAAACTGCACACGAACGGGTGTGTGATCGAAGGACCAATAATTCCTACGCGCTTTAGACACGCTCAATCAGATTTCGCAATCAAAATGTAGTAAGGGAACACCATCCAGCAAGAATAAAAGGATCTCAACAATAAACCTTCCTATTCCAACCGGATTGGGCCAATGATGAACTCATCGTAACTTTAATTTGCGCGCTAAAGGAGGCAATTTGCAGCGGGATGCCACCGACCTGTTGCAGTGTAATTGTTGATTAATTACCAGCCATTGTTTTTCCCCCGCCGGCATCATGGCGGCCGAGTGTTTGGCCGAGTAGCATCCCGAGCATTAATCATCGAAACGATCAAAATCGCGGTCCCCCAAATGCGGATGATTCGTCTTTCTTTTCGTACGCGATGAATGTTAAGTCGCGCTGGATCCCAAAGAGGAAGAGCGCGAACAAACCGCTACCTAGAAGCAATTATCCAGTGTGGAAGAAGTGGCTTTGGACCGTCGGACAGCAAACGAAACGAATGTCCACGCGTGTGTTGCGTTATTAAAATTCACCCAACTGAAGCGTCTCCCTGCGCTGGGTACACAGCGCACGGAAGAAAACAATTCTTCCACCATCGCTAAACATTTCTGCAAACGGTTCCGAAGCACCGATCTACCGATCTACTGGAGGCACCTGTTTACTATATTGTAATAAAAGAAGAACACATGCCAAAAAAACAGGACCACTCACTTACTGTACCTTTCCTCCACTGGTGGTTTTCTACGAGCACACTCACCAACATTGGCGACATTAATATTCAAGCTGACCACGTGTTCCAGCTCCATTTAGCACGAGCCCATAATAAGGGGTTCCTAGCGAGCGAAACAGGGATGAAACGTGGACATGCCGGGGGAAGGAAAAGAACAACGGTACAATGACCGCCGACAGCAGCCGCACGCCGAAGCCTATTTGAATAATAGTTGGTGCCGAGATTGTTTGTTGTTTGCTGTTGCTTTGCTCCGTTTGTGTGGTTTCACGTTACATGTGGGCGGGGAAGGAGGTGTGTTGTAGGGGGAAAGCATAAACAAATTTACTGTCCCATAACTGTTCGATTGTTTTGCTTGTTACGCTATGGCCGCTTGCAATATGCTGGGTGACACTAAAGACATCAGGTTGGTTTGCTATCCATAACTTTGATCTGGTAGCATTTTTTCAAAATATCATCAAAAGCAGAGTTAAATAACCTCCCGGTTACGAGAGCTGATAAAAAATTTTCGGCACTCACTTTTTCACGATTTTGAGTGCCGAAAGCGATTTTCAACAAATTGTAGCTGGTCGACTAAAAAGTGGTGAAAAACAGTGGTGAATAATTTTTGACAGCTCAAAATGTAAACAAACAGTTCGGCTGCTGTTTGTTTGTGTGCTGTAGGAAGAGTTTCAAGCCTTTTAAGGTATATGCCCGGTAGCCGGGAGTAGGTTTCCGGGAACGACAGCTGAAAATCTTTTTCAAGCGAAAAAAAATAACATTTTCATGTCACTCACCAGGGCCGGGTTCTTTATTTTCAGGATGAAAAATCTTGCTACAAGTCTCTTTCTTGCTGCGTGTGGTATGCCGACATCGTTCTAGTTCGATATCATTATGTGTTGGGACAGAATATTTAATTAAAAAGATACTTTTTCATTGAGTTATCTAATGAAATACCAAAATTATGTCAGTATTTCAAATATGATATCAAAAATATCATTGATGTCAAATTCACCATTTTTTCACCACTTTTTAGTTGACCATCTACTATTTGTTGAAAATCGTTTTCGGCACTCAAAAACGAGAAAAAGTGAGTGCCGAAAAAGTGCTCGTGGCTGGGATGCTATTGGCGAGAAAATTACAAATTTTATCGCTTGAAAACTTCTATCTGGGTTCTAGGAAATTTTGGGTATTCCATACCTGGATGATATATGTTTTGGAGAAATAAATAATGCATTGCATGTAATAAAACTGACACGGCTGCAGCGAAATCTTAGTCCAAGTTTTAGAAAGTACGCAAGCCTGACAAGATCAGTGAAAAATTCCATCTGATCTATTCTCTCCAACCCAGAACTAATGGCCATGGCATTTGGTGAAACAATGTCGATAAGCACAGCAAGAAACTTCAAGTTTCAAAATCCCAGGATATTCGCAAGATCTTCAAAAGATGTGGTGCCGAAACGAAGATGAAGCTATAGCTCTATACCTTCAATACAACCTAGAACTCGCCACAACAGCTCCAATCAGCATCAATTAAATGCATCTCACGTGGTGAAATTCGATCAACAAGATCTCCCCTCTCATTGCCTGGTGTGATAATCTGGGAAGCCACCAAGGCGGCAGGATTCGGTAATTGGGAAGCCCGGTAAATCAAGCAGCCAGCACACGTGTGCGCATACTGGCCGCACAGTTGCTAAATTGAATTCGACAGCCGGAACGAATCGTCCGCACCCTCTGCCAGGGCTCATATCATCTTGCCGAGCGGCTTATGTCTGCCACCGCTAACAATCGCCAGATTTATGAGCTCGGCACAGTCAGTAGTAGCAGCCAACACCGTCCCAACAACAACAAAAAAAGAACGAAACATCACCAAGCATAAGCCGCGCTGATAATAAATGTCAAACTTAATTTACCAATGTCATCGCGGCTGGCGGTTTGTGCTTCGTGTCTGGTGGAGAGGAAGTGAACAAAAAAACCCCAGAGCCGGACCGCAACGCGCGGAACCGAAATGAACGGCAGCCAGGCCGGTCCGGGGATGCTGTCTGGTGCGATTCTTGCTGATAGTGCGCTTGAAAAGGCGAAGCAACAAGAGATAAATGCCGCCCAGAAGGACCGCCAGCGTGAAGGGCAGAATTATTTATCGCCAGAACATAATTTACTCTCCCACGAACGATAGGAAGTGAGTCGGGCGTGTGTGTTTTCCTGTGGTTGCAGCGTAAACAGTGGAGCAAAAGCAAGAAATGATATTGCTAAACTTTGGGTGTGCGATCCCGTGAGTTCGAACCATCTTCCAAAGATTCATTCCACCACGCTTTGTTGCGGTGTTTGCTTCTTCTACATTGAACCATCCAAGCTTTCGATGGGCCGTACTCTTTTGTGGGGAGTTTTATCGAGGTGTTTTTTTTTGTTGCTGTCCTTCCATGTGTGTGAGCTAAATACCTTTGGAATATAATTGGCACGCGCCTTTATCGTGATTTCACTGCAAAGTGGAGACTTCCTCACGTGGTTGCCTCATTGAAGCAAAACATGATCTTTATAGCTGTTTTTTTTTGTCGTATTGAGAAAACTTTTTAATAAAAACATGAAGAACCTACATTAAGTAATAGATGATCTTTAAAAGCTGGAACTCTGTAATAATTTAATTTTGTATTATTTTTCAAACTTCCCACAGGTAAAAAGTGGCGCTCTCTTACGCCCCAGGATCGACGTCCGTATGTGGAGGAAGCAGAACGGCTACGCGTGATCCACATGACCGAACATCCCAACTACAAGTACCGTCCACGACGCCGAAAGCACGCGAAAGCGAGGGCAGGACCGGCCGGTACTGCCGGCTCCCTCGGCACGGGGCCAGCTGTCGGTGGTAACAGTCAGGGCACGGCAGCTGGAGCAAACCTCACGGTCAACAATTCGTCCCCAAGCGAGCTGAACTACGGTGACGGGGACTCCTCCCAGCGTATGAGTCCGTTTACGTACAACCCGCACTACTACGCCGGCAGTAACAACGCGCTCAACACGCCCGACTCGAGCCCCACGCAGAGTCCGGAACCGATCGCCGTCCCGCCAACCGTCGGAAGTCGCAAACTGGCCGCAGTGGCTGCAGCAGCCAACGGCGGAGTGGCCACGAACGGAGACCAGAAGATGGAGGACGTGTCGTCCGCTCTGCCAACACCGGAGATGAGCCCGTTGGAGCTGGAGAAGGAACCGGGCTTTGGTGGTGGATTGCATTCCGCGCACGCCGGCAGCTACGATGACCTGAAGAGCAAACAAAAGCTCACCTACGATGGGGTGTACGGGGTGAAGAGTGAGCAGAAGCTACCGGCAACCTTCCCATCCCATGCGTACGATCATGAGACGCATCACACACATCAACAGCAGCAGCAGCAGCAGCAGCAGCAGCAACAGCATCATCAGGGTCAACATCATCACCATCAGCAGGATGGTCTGGTAAAGCGGGAATATGGCGGGTTCGGTCTCGGGGGCGATAAGCGATACTCGTACGAAGGGGTCGGCCAGCTGATGAACGGGGGAGGACTTCACGAGAAGCGCAACTATCTGTCGGTGAGTTCCGGGTCCACGACCACCACCGCCATGGTGAACGGGATGTACGTGATGTGCACGAACCGCAGCATTCTGGACCAGGGTCACATTGTGACCGGGACCTACTTCCCGCCATTGGCCACGTCCGAGGATCATCAGACGCTCGGCACCACCACGATGACGACGAGCAGCCATGGTCCGCATCTCAGTACAAACAATCACAACAGTGGCAGTAGCAATAACAACACGGGCACACCGGGAACACCGGGGACACAGCTGAAAAGCACCAACGGACTACTGGGCGCCGGAGTGTCCACCTCCAACACCCAGATGTCCCAGATCGGGAACAGCAATGCGCCGCACTTGCAGCAACAGCAGCAGCACCAGCAGCAGCAGCAGCAGCAGCAACAACAGCAACAGGTAGCCAACGAACAGCTCAATAGCTACTACGGTACGGCGTCGCTACCGAACGGAACACTGCCGACGTACTCGTACGCCTACAAGGACTACGGCATCATGTACGAGACGCATGCCCTCCCCGGCCAGGACGTAGATGCGGTCGACTCGCGCGATCTGGACAAGTATCTCAAGTATCCGGACAGCAACCACAACTTCAACGGGTACGACAGTGCGTCCTACCATCAGCAGGCAGCATCCTCGCCGGTCTACGGGATATCCCAGGGCGAGTACTACACCTACGGCGGCACTGTTCTCGCCCATCAGTCTCCCCAGCATCAGCCCCAGGGCCAACAGCAGCAACAGCACCAACAGCACCACCAACACCAGCCTCATCAACTGTCCCTGCCCACCAACGGTGGACAACCCATCCCGAAGCTTGCGGACGTGATGCTGCAGGGTTCGCATCAGCATCCCTCAACTCCCGTAGCCCTGTACGCACTACCACAGCTACAGCACGCACAGCATCTTGCCGCAACTGCTGCGGCCGGTGGTGGAACCGGTGCACAGGTGCACGGTGTACACCCGCTCGGACCCAACGGCACCATGGCCGACATCTACGTCGCCAACGAGCAGCAACTGAAAGACGACGAGTTTAGCAACATTCTGGCCGGTGTGCGTAAAACCTGCTACAGCAACTAGGGACTCTGTGTGCGACAGGGGTCTACCGGGTTGTACGTTGAAATACTCAAAAGATCGTGCGCGAGCTGCACGGGGTGGTGTCTAGCAAAGAAACGCAATATACTTTTCCCAAAAGCAAGTAGCTTCGTTTCAGTATTGTAGCGGCTGGCACCTTTATGGCGGATGTTTACCATCGCTACTTCAAATTCATCATTTACTACTACACCCTTCACTCGTTACGACACTGCAATCGGTTAGTTTAATGTTTTGTAAATGATAAATTAGCATTAGCACACCTTCCTTCTCTACCTTTCTGTTTGCTTCCCTGGTTCCCGCCCTGGCACATTCGTTGGCACCCACCGAAATTCCATCAATCCCCTTTTTGCTCCCAGGATGGGCAACTACGCATACACGCGCATACGAGTGAACCAAAGGTTTTGCGTTTCGCACCCAGTGAGCAATAGGGCCTAGTGTTTAAAGTAGTGGTAGTTGAAGCATATTATAGCATACCGCATAAGTTATCACCTTTTCATCGTATTTTAGATACTTTTTTCCTTTATCATTTTTTTCCTCTTCGATATTGTACAATGTGGAACATTTGTTTTTCGTTTTTAGTTTCCTGTTTCGTAACACTGTACAGAATGGCCGTTTTTTTCTGTAGAGGATTACAAAATTATAGCAAAATAAAAACATACAGATATAATATAAAAATGAAGGAAGCAAACAGCAAAAGAAAAAAAACAATCACGCGAAGTAGAGGAAACGTATGATTCCCATTCCGCTATAGAATAATGAGCGTAGATTAGTGAAGAGGAACAAAACAAAAAAAAAACAACAACATGATTATAGGTTAATTAATCGCTAGTGTAAGAAGAACGGCGGGCACTAGGAACCGGCGACAACTTCAGTGACCGGTGGCTAACGATCGAAGATTCGAAAATGCGCCATGTCTTCTTTTATTGTATATTTTCAAACTGAAGTTAAAGCGATACATCTTCCTCCATTTCCGATGGTGGGAACATTGTGTGCGTGTGCGTGTGTGTGTGTGTGATCGTTCCGGTAAACGAATGATCGTAAATCTTAGTGGGTAGCTTTCGTGTACGTATCTATGAATCATTTATGTGGCGATCATTAAATTGAAATCACATCAAAGTCACCTGCGGCAGGGGTGATGATCGTGAAGAGAGTGTGAGAGAGAGAGAGCGAGGTGTCATTACATTGTTTCCGTGTTCGTCGCTGTTTCTGTGGCCAAATTTTTTGATTTCCCGTAAGTCGGTGTGGGGGTCACTTGAAGAAACGGTTCCACGATAAATGAGCAAGTGTACACGTTGGGGACGTTACTTTCCGAATGAATGAGAAATAAATTAAAAGCAATGATAGATCAGTTCAACCAATATGTGCTCGGAGTGTTTCAATCATTATTATTTCTTCGTTTGGTTTAAATCATTTTAATGTTGAAGTTTTACGTGGTAAGTATGGGGGAACAGTTTTGATTTTTCCAAAACCAAAAAAAAAACCTTTTGCTTCGAAATCTTAATGGCAGGCTGGTTACTTCCACTTTGACGGTTTGGTCCGAACTGATCCACGCTGTTGGAGGCACTTTAGAGCTCGTGTCCGCACATTTCGTACCAATCCCGTTCCACGTTATCCGAAGATAGCCGACTCTACGTCCAAACTACTGCCGACTTCTGGCCATTAGCAATTTTAAGATGCTCCGGTTTTGCTCATCCCCTTTTTTTCCCCCTGCTGCTAAGTGCTGCGATGCTGCTTTTTCAGATTTCTTCACCCACCGGTGCGTGAATGGGGAATGTGCCTCCCTTCCCCGTTTCCCGTCCCGCCAGCAATTCGCCATCACCAACGCGAAACATGAGCGCAATCGGGTATGCTTTGGTGATAAGGTGAAAGCCCAGTCGGTGCCGTCGGTTCCGGTCGGGTCAAATGGGCAAACTCACCGATTTTCTCTTCACCCAATCCCGCCACCCTTCCCCGGCCCCTTCCGCTTCACCGTTTGCATCTTGGAAAGGCGTGCGGAACGCGATGTGTGCTATTCCGTTCCGGCTCGGTAGTTTTTCATGGGAAATGCGCCCGAAACGTCTTCCCTGGATGTGGTGGTTGGGCCGTGTTTTGTTGGTGCAGCGGTGGCGTTGTTATTTCTCTAACATTACGCGAGTTTCACCCCTATCGGAGCGTCCTCTTACCTTTCCCCCTACCTCCCCCTCCTTGCTTCTCCTTTCGTGGTTGCATTGCGTTTCGCTCTTTATCTTGAACACCCATTTTCATGCCATGGCAGACGGAGGAAAGGCGTAGGAAAAATGATTTTCATTCCCGGAAGATAATATGACGTTTTTTTTTTTTTTGAAGGCACTCATTTGACCTGTTTGACGCGATGGAAATGAAACCCGAACGACATAAAAACAAAACTGCACCCGGTGGACATATTTTACGACATTTATTGGACGACCGACCGATAAGAGATTTTTTTGTCCATATTTCGTACCTAAACAAAACGATAGGAAAACAAAAAATGCTACAGTGCGTAACACAACTATAAGACCATTTTATTTTTAATGAATAATGTGAAAAGTTTAAGAAATGAGTAGAAATTATGTTTTGCAAGGATGTAGATAATAAAAAAAAAGTCTTTTCACATTTGTTTAGCAATATTTTACGCATTTTTACTTTCTTTTTTGACTGGGTTAAAAATTTCTCCATGTAACATAATTATATAAGGCCACTTTGGAAGAAGTGTTTTTCGATGCAAATCATCATTTTAAAATTCGGTAAAAAATCCTGGTAATTTGAATGGCTCTCAACTAATGTAAATATGTTTTAAAAAATATTGTTTACAAAGTCTCGTGTTCCCTGTGTTTCTACTTATTTGATTTGCAATGCTTAATTTCGTGTGTTTTGAATTCTATTTTTTTATTTGCACATTTTGGTTAATTTTTTAAAAATCATAATGTTACAATAATAACGTTTTAAAGTATGCATATGTATCCCTGATACAGTACCTGTAACATGTGCAGGAACTAAAAAAAAACTACTAAGAAAATGGTATTTTTGTGATGTAAATTGCTCGTAAAATTATGCCAAAAAATATGTAACCAGTATGCGTAAACATATGAAATAAATATCGGAAGACGTATACTTTGATTCTCCACAACTTTGTTCAACATCGTTTTTACTTCAAACATTACAATTGATAAAAAAAAACAAAAGTCTCGTAATTATGTTACGCACTGTATAAAAGCCCAACTGTCCAACTTAAGAACTAACGGGAGGACTTCCTACTTTCTTCCTTCTCATTTGCATTCCCCAACAACGATAAGAACGCGGTGGATATCCATTAATGGAGGAGATTTATTTGCTTGCGGAAATGTCGTAAATTCCAAATCTAACTGGTGAGTTTGTGAATGAAAGAAAACCACAAATCTTCAATTGCTCTATTTTGCTAGCGGAGTCAATTTTGTTTGTTTTTTTTTTTTTTGAGAATGAGGAGGGGGGTGGAATCAGGATTTGGATGGAATTGTAATGGTTTTAAAAAAAACCTATCGTTGGGATATGTGTTTGTGTAAGAAAAAATATTTAGTTCACTTAGAAAAGATCGATAAATATAAAAGGAAAACCGACGATGATAAATGAACACAAAAATGATCAATGGCAAGAAAGAGTATAACAAGAAACATGCAAAATAAATGTTTAAATCAGATCTTTGTTTTGAATGGATCCGTTTAATGCCATCCCAATAGCGGTTCTTTGCCACATACACACATCAGTTTTTTTTACTTTTCATTCTAATTGTATAAACAACCTCCTCACCCCAATCAACACCCTTAAAGCGCATTATACAATCTACCACTTGACCTCAACGCACCACAACAACCACACAAACACAAAAACGCAACCCATTAAGCTTAGAACTTGCTTGGTAAGAAAAGAAACGTAAAAATGTACCTTTTTTAAAGCTTTCCACGCGCGATGGATCGTTAAAAACTACCGCTTCTGATCACGATACGCTATGCTAGCCGGTGCACACGGGGAGAAGGAGGGGAAGGGACGATGAAAACGCTACAGACGATCAAGAGCAAGAAGCGGGGTAGTATAAATAGGAAGAAAAATTACACACAACATGTGGAAAGTGCACCGAACGCACCAACTAGTGAACGTGAGTGGAGTAAAACATACCTATGGAAGCAAACGCATACACACGTAGCACGTAATCTGTATCGTAAAACACGAGAAATCTGAAAAAGCTGTGATAGAAAGAGAGAGGGAGAGAGAGAGAGTGGGAGAAGAAAGAAAAAGCTATATATAATGATGATAAAATTATAAATTAAATCGCATATTTAATTAATGCCAGCAGGGAACAGAAACATCTCGCAGCGTATGCGGATTTGGAGGAGGAGACGAAGGAGAAGAAGTCGGGGAAGGGGGAAAAAAAACAATCAAAAATTTCCCACGGTTTTCCTCGGTGGCCCCCATGTCGCGTGGAGCGTAGGGGTTTGCGACCCCTCCCATCGCTCCTAGCCCGCCCAAGCACCTGAAGCGTTGATCTGCAGCAGATTCGGTTGTAGGTGGATTGTGATTTTGCTCTCTCTCTCTAGTTTGCCTCCCTTCAACCCACCGAGAGTGTCCTATACGACTCATATCAACACGTTGCGACCTGAAGGGAAAAACGCATTTCGAAACGCAACGTAACGCAACACTCCGCACTGACTCGGCATGCCCTAATCTGACCCGTGCACTCTAACGTGCGCGTGTCATGAAGAAGAGGACAACATGTACGCACCGGACAGCCTGGTACCCGGTAACAATCACAACCACCGTGCGCCTTCGTTCTGCGCCCTGTGGCCCGGGGAGTGGGAAGTGGAGCGCGCAGGAAACATCCGTAACATGCGCAACATGTCCCGCACGTCGGTTGTAGCGTCGGTGTGGTAGTAGAGCCCGCTAGTGTCAGAGTTTGCTAGAAAGCCCTCCGGGAAGCGGTCCCTTCGGTTGCTTGTAGCGAAACCTTGTAATGATACACTTTTGCGTTTATAATTAATACGAAACGCAGAGCATTCTTGCCACCCCTGTTTTTGCTGAGGGGATTAATCCCCCGGCGGGATTAATGGACGCGAACGCTCGAACCTTTCGGCTAGTGGAGCGTACAGATGCTCGCACCAAATTTCGCGAACGTACATTACATTCGTTTCATTAACTGGTTCGCTTCATTCATCCCCGGATCGGTGGAGATTCGGCCGGGTTTCATGTTACGACAAAGGAAAAGCTAATTCACCTTGGGCCCGCTGGTCACACAGCCAGATAAGCCACTTGTTTTCGACAAGTTTTTACGACTTGTACCGTGTTGCGGTTGGCAGCAGTTCCCACCGTAGCGTGTATGGTAACCGAAACCGGAGCGATCGATTCCGGGTGCGATTGGGTCCGGGTGGCGTTGTCCAGATCCGTATCCATTTGTGCACTGTTTCCCCCTCCCCCCCCCTCCGCTCCTCAGCCAACCAACCAGCCAGCCAGCCAAGTCCCATTGGGAGATCTAGGACCCGCCACAATATCCGGGAGTCTCGGTACACCGGATTGAAGATCATACCTTCGGTGAATGTTTCTAAGTTCGCAAGTATCGCATTACTGCATGCCACTGTTAGTTGGAAGTTTCCGCAGATGGCAAACGTTTTGCTTGTATTTTGTTGTTTTGTCGAATGCTATAAACTTCAAGAGTTTAGTGAAAGTTGAAGATTCCTTCTCCGAGTCGTTGTTTTAGAGTCTCAGTGGAAGGTACTACGCTTCCAAATTGGAAGAGAATTTTTCTGAAAGAAATACTAAAGGTACTAAGCTCGTTGTTTGACGACCCCTTCCAGCTATTAGAAGTTTGTCAGTTGATACTGGAAATTCTTCAAAACGTGTACTTTGGAAAATCGTGTCCCACAAACATTCCTTGATATTTTTTTTTAATTCTTGGTTCTTTGATATCTCAGGAGACTTTTTGAAGACCATGTAGTCTTAGATATGAGTTGACTTCAACTTATTTGGCATCAACGTCGATTCTATGCTCTGAAACGAAATTAGGTATCCAGTTCTCAATACATTCCTTTTTAGACGCAGTTTGACGTATAGGAAAATGTCCTCATATACTGATTACTTTCTGGGTGATTTCAACATTTGTATTTCCTTGTTTGATGACAATCAAGGTAAGAATAAGTGCAGTACATGATGGTATAACAAAATCTTTGGACTTACAACCCGGCAGCACGTAGACTTGGGTGTGGAGCCAACTCAACTGAGTTAGACTACCCAAAACGGATGTACGGATGACCAACAAATTTCGCAACAAACATCGCAACAATACAGGAGTTGTCGTAATATTTTGGCTCTAAGGCAGGTATTTTTGACTCTACGTCAAATTTTAACAGTTCGCATCAAACTTTAGTCTCGTAGTCCATTTGTTCGCATCAAACTTTTTACCATTTGTTGGTTCTAAGCCGTCAAGTCTCTATTTCAGTTTAACTACAAACATTTAGCACGCAGGCATGAGCCATTACATAAACTTGCATTATTTCAGGCATCTGAAGAAATAAGTGTTCAATTTTATTCACATCAAAAATTTATAAAAAATATGGAAAATGGCATCACGGTATTTAAATGATTTTGTAATAATTTTGTACTTGTATTGTCTTCAGATACCAAACTAGGGAAATCTGGCCCAAACATTCGTTACGTTAAGAGCCTTCAAACAGCTTAATCCGCTACTGTCATAAGGAGTGGATATCCACATCAATGATATTCCTCTTTCCGAGGAGGTCCGAAGAACGCTGGCTTTAGCACTATCCACAGGACTTTTTAGATTCTCCACAAGATTATATCCACCACTGGTGTTTCCACAATGTCAGTTTGGTCTACACTGTCTCAAGCTCAAGAGAATCGGATTTATTATCGAGTAAATGTAGAATTAATTACATAAAAAGAAAAAGACATCTTAAAGTCTGATCTACTTAGAACATTCCAGTGTACCCAATAATTGCACCAAGATAATGAAGTTGATAAGAAAAGCAATGATCAAGATTTCTCTAATAGAGATCCTAGCAGCTGACATTATGGATGGAACCTCTCTTGGAGTTTTAAAATAAATCCAGATATTATTTGAGGCAAAAACACAAATCCTCAACGATAGGAGGACATTAATTAATAATTTAATCCTTTTGATCTTGAAGGATCCTCTTATTAGTACAATTTAACACAAAAATCTTCAATGTCACACCAGACCGTGGAAAGCAGAGGTGGAAAACTCTGCTGGTATTTTCCCCAACAAATGATTGCAATGTCTCGTTCTGAACATTCTGTCCCCCCCTTGTACCGTGTTCCACTTTTTCTCGAAAATACGACACCACAGCGGCAGGTATTCATGTGAGTTTATAGCGCGAACTGTAACCGACCGAGCTCCCTTGCAAACGATCGCCTTTTTCGACACACGATCGCCTCTAACGACCACTAACGGGCCGTGCAAACCGTGCTCGGTAGCAGTAAATCTGTTCCGGTGGAAATTTATGGCCCAGCGCGTCCTGCTGGCTGGCCCGAAACCCACACCCGCCCGTTTTAACAAGCGGCACACAGTGAGGTGAAATGGAAATGAGCAAAACGGTACCGACTGTGGTGCTGGTTTGGTCAGATTTGTTTGGTCCGTGGGGTTTTGCGCGTTGGATGGGACCCGCTGTGTGATCTACGCAAGACGGCGGGGCTTACGGATGTGGCGGACGCGGCAGGATACGTTTCCGCCCGATGATCGACCGTGTAACCGTGCGGATGCGTGCCAAATGCCAACCAATGTGCGATCGATGGTGGAATTACACCGAGGGTGGCTCGTAAGTTGTGATCCGTCGATATGGTACGGTACTAGTCGCCGACCGTCCCTAGGTTTCATTTCGCCTAGTCCCATCCGTTCGGAGGCCATTTTGATTTCCGTACGATTCGTCGATACCGGCGGCACGGTGGGCAAAACGGCTGACAGCAGCCACCAGCGCCTGGATCTCCGCCCTAGCGTTTAATGATATAATATATTCTACATTTTTGCGATTAAATTTAACCGTCCGGTTTGACAATAAATTGTCGACAAACTGTCTTATCGGGATGCCGCGCTTCCAGCGGGTACACGCTTTAATGCGTAATGCGGGCCCGTTCCGTTGCGGCTCCATTGAATCGGAACGCCTTGGGGTTTGGGGAGGTGTTTTTTTTTCTTCTTGCTTCTGCCGATGACATTGCGACATTGATTGCGCGTACGCAGGCTCGCGCAAGGAAATCACTGAATTAAAAAGATGCTGAACCGGCGTAAGCCCCGTTCTGGTGTCATCCAACCTTGCGCTATTCGCGTATCTCGGTACGGTGCGGCAAATGTCGCCTCCCGGGCCCGACACGACCCTTGGAGCGGCCGGCAGAAATAAAATCCAGTCCACTAACGCAGTGCAGGCGAGTTTCCTCTGTCCTTTGGAGGATTATTAAAATTGTCCATACCCGCAGCATTACGCGCACGTTCCTCACGGTCAATGCAGTCAAAGCAACAACGACAACGAGCGGGAATGGTAAAGCCGGCAATGGATGCAAATCTGCCGCCCGGAATCGTATCGTTGCGGCGTCAAAGTCGCAGGATTGGAAATTAAATTTGCTCAAAAGAAATCGACCGACTCGGATTGGACCGATCGCTACGTTCGAGTGATCTTCACGCTCCCCTGCACGCTCGGTGCATCGCTGCACCCTTTACTGTTTCCCGCTTGTTTCTTTCCTTTGCTTCGGTTCGGGCTGCGAAACGTTCCTGCACATCGGTCGTGTTCCTGGAAAACTGTCGGTGCCGGCTGGACCTTTTGGGGTTTTGGCGTGCAGGCGACACACAGACAGTGGATGCAAAACACGCTTGCGGCACGGTGACATCAACAAACGCTGCGACGTTGACGATAATGTTTTGGCAGCCAACTCGAATAACGGGGGAAGCAGATAACAAGCGCAAGGCATGCGGCAACGATCCACACAGTGAGGGTGATTAGTTTGGGAGCAGTCATGGATTGAGTTCAATCGACTGATTTAAAAATAACGAAAAGCTGCTAAATTTGTCTATATAATTTCGTAACGATTATTTCTTGCTAGAAAAAAATTTTTTTTTTTGAAAAACCACTCCACAATGTTATTAAAAAGTTGCCATTTCTTTTGATATGTTCTTTCTTACAAAAAAACTGTAAGTAGCCTTAAAGATACTAAAGGATAAAATCGAAATTTGTCCAATAACAATGTTAAGTATTACACTACTGTTTAATTTAAAACCGAAGTCACACCTTAGTGATGCTGAACCCACACCTTAGTGATGCTGCTGAGTGATGAAACAACTTAATAATGTAATGCTCACGTTCAGATCCAGCTGCAAGTTGGCTTAATGTTCTAAAGGTCGAATATTTAATTCTTCTTGTTTGGCGTAACGACCGTTTCGGTCATGCCTGTCATTTCTGGCTTACGAGACTTAATGATACCACGTAGTTGTACGTAAAATAATGATCGTACTAACATAAGACTTCAAGACGCCTTAAAAGTGTAGATCCAAAGATCCAATGGGGAGATACCCTAAGAGATTCGAAAGATTCGTTGTTGGGAACATTTTCCGTATTTTTGGAAAAGAACTATTATATCGTTAACTGTTGTTATGAGACACTATACTCATTAAAAAAGTATTTGACTCCAGAATTGTAAAAAAGCTCAAAACCATAATACTGCATAAAACTGTTATAATAAAAACAATGATTAAATATATTTAATCAACAACTAAAGTATTTTTATCAAATTACAAAACAAACCTGATCACTTTCGTAAATTAAGCATGAAAGAACGATTTACAAAAAGAACAATTGAGCTGGAAAGAACGATTTACAAAAAGCTCGCTTCGATGCGACTCAAAAGATTCTTCCCAATATTGACACCAAACATACGCACCTCACTGTAGTGGTCTCCTTCACCGTGCAAGTCGCAAGTTTTGAATTAGTTTGCAAATACCGACGCAGCTTTCGATTTCTGTAAAAATCCAATAAAAATCCGCCACGAACGAGGCTGCACGCTCCAGTGGGACTATGTAGAGCAGATCGGCTTACGTCCTTTAGCACATCCTGAGCTCATCCTCCACGGTCTTTTGTACCTTTTTTTTATATTTCTTTTTTTTTGCAGATTCAATATCACCCGATGTCGATCGGCGAACCAAGTGAAGTGGCGGTTTTCTTACGATAGAAGGGCTTGTTTTTTTGTACTGCCAGAGGTATATTCTCCGTTTTTTCTCTTCTTCTATTTTTTCGATGCCTTTGAGGACTAAAGGAACGAGAGAGATAGAGAGAGAGAGAGAGAGAAGGAAAGAATGTGTGAGTGAGTCTTTTTTCCGTTTGGGGCACTCGCCATTCACCCTCAACTCCATGGTGCATGGTGATTTTATTTCTGTTCCGCATCCCGTCCTCTGCACGCATTTGCTTGCTTCCTAGGTTCGTTCCGTTGCTGTTTGAAGTCGTTATGCACGCTGTCCCGTTGCTGCGCGGATGCAATTCAATTGGGTTGTCTTCTTCGGAAGTCCGTTTTGGGTCCGTGGCAAAATTATGCGCTGCTTATGCTACGCTGTCAAACTACCGGACTCTACCACCGCCAGCTTCTTATGCTTATCGGTACCCGATGCAGCAACGTACGAAAAGAAAACTGCACTCAACAACGAAACGGACAGAAAAGAAGCAATACGCCAGCCTCTTCTGCTTTGCTCACTGATCGGTGGCACAAAAAAGGGCTAACCACGCGTGACATCTACCACCACGCTTTGCTGTTCGATTTTTCCGCGATTATAAAGCCCTGTCCGGGTTGTTCTTTCTTCCACCTTTCCCTCTCAGATTCCCCCCCCCCTCCCCCCACACTCCCCTCATCCACACAATGTTTTATGCATGAGCCCGATATAAACATTAATAAGTGTCAAAGTTTTTATTTCTTTTATACCTTTACCGCGACTTTTCGATGAGTATGTGTCTGCACTTTTTTCCACAACCCGGTTACTTTCTTTATCTTCTTTTCATTTGGCCGTTTTATGTTTATGCTTCCCTACAGGTTGCACGGCCGAGTCTGTCTGTCTTGTGCACCGGGAGAACAATCGGTGACATTGGAAGCGAGGGGACGCAAGTCGTAGGCATTTTGTTAACTCGCTGCTGCCAGCGATAAGTTATGCTCTTTTTGGGGCCGGTTTTCAAAACGGTGGACGATTTCCGATCGACTCGCTTTTCCGATCGTTTCCGATACATCATCGATGCTCGGCACTGCTTAGAACGTACCGCGGTCTGGGGTTTTTCTTAGAATTTACACACTTCAGAACCGTTGCGCAAACGATGAGTTGGAGAAAAACATAAAGAAGAGCATTTTACCGTGTTCGTCAGAATATTAGGTTTGAGGAAAAAGAAATTCAAAATTTAATGTTAAAATGTTCTACAAAATGTTTTTTATGCAAAACAAATCTTTGAAATATTGTTCCTTATTAGGAACAAGAAATCAGAAACATTTGCAATGCTATTGCTTGATACTGTACTACACTGAGGTCTGCACTACATGGTGAATGCGTTGAAATTTGTCATCCAAGCTGCCTCACTTTCTAGTGAGTCACTAAGATGAGAGTTTCCTATCGTTTATGAATTGGTAATAATTTCATTGGTTAGTTCATTCATTCATCTGCGAATTCTAGGGCTAGATTTTTGTAGCGGAAGCATGAACATCCTCAGATGGTAGTCTGGTGTCATTCGCATGACATAATCAGCCCACCAGGGTTTACAACATGTTGTTTGATGGTGAGACCAACGAACACATCAGAAAGCTCATCAATAAAGCTGCACTTCCAGTGTTCTTCCACACATTTCTCGTAAGCTCTGAACAGGGTCTACGTATAGGAGGTGTGAGAGAAGCATTTTACAAGAGGTGTAAGGGAAGTCTGATAAACTTGTCCGATTGAGATTCAAAATCAGTTCGGTGAGTCCCCTAGCTATACTCTCATGTGTGGCTTTGAAGTCATTGAATAGATGAAAGAAGTAGCTATGCTGCTCTGCCAGTTTTCTACAACATCAACCAATATCCAAGATCAGATGATTGCATTCCAGTTTCCGCAAATACACGGTAGAACTTTACCAGCCATTAGTTTAGGTTCGGTTTCTTTTTGGTTAGACTTATTCTGAATTATTCTAGGTTTATATAATTTTTCGGAAAAGGGAAAATCTTCTTCAAAGTCATCTAATGTGTTTGTTGAGTAATTTTACTTTGTTAGCGAAGGTACAAAAAAAGCCAATTACTATTTTATATACATTTTCTGTGTTCCGCTTCTTCAAACGCTTGTTTTTCGAACTGAGAAGCATTGAAATTATTCCTTTCATACTTGTCGGGAAAGTGTTGATTTGTAAATTATTCTACAAATCCGACGAGAGAAGTAACAAAAAAAAACACAATCACATCAAAATCATGCTGCTTAAATATAAGACTTAACCGTTTAACAATTGAGCTTTTTGTTAATGAATCTCCTTTGTAAATTTATTCCTTTACAGTTCGTAACATAACTGTAAGACCACTGGGGTTTTTTTTAGAATTACCGAGTAAAATGAACAGGTATTCAAAAATGATTTCATGCAAAGTTGTAGGGAATAAAAAATACATCTTTTACGTATTGTTTGGGTTTAAAATTCCTCCATGTACCACTTACAAAAAAATCATTATTTTGAGACTAACTATCAGTTTAAACTTCGCAAAAAATTCTAGTTAGTTAGTTAGTTTAGAAAAAATGTAGATGAACCCTGGCGTTCACTTATTTGTCTTTCTGGGCAGAATCCTGTAAATTTTAAATTTTATAATTTATTCATGTGCACATTTTGGTTCAATTTTGAAATATTATAAAGCTATAGACATTGATTATTGATTGCTAATTGCATGTAAGGAGGGAATGGTCTTTTTGGGATGAAAATGGCTTTCGATGCGTTGTGATTTTCGGAAACTAAAGGTAAAAATATAGAAAACAAAAGAAAAGATGTTTTTTTTTATTCCCTACAACTTTGCCGAGTATAATTTTTGCCCTAATAATCTCTTTAACATATTAACCAGATATTCTCAAAAAAAAACAAATGAGCATTAAAGTTATGTTACGGACTGTACATTTAAATAAATATTCTTCTTAACTTTAAGGTATGCAATATGGTAAGGTAGTAGGTTTTTGTTACTGCCCTCATTTGTATTTTTTTATTGTAATTGCAAGTAACAAGTAGCGAGAAATCGATCATCAACGGCCATCACTCGAAGAAATTATTGATTTTTTTCCCTCAGTAAAAATGTTAACTCCTTTGCTTTTGCAACACCCTCCATTAAGAGCAAAACTTCACAACCCAAAGGCGCATCTTAAGTAGAGCCGCCAAGGATTTCTCGACACATTTTTGCAAAACCTTTTCGCATTAACCATTACAGTTACCGCCCCGCATACTCTCATCACCTTCAACGCTTTGGGCGGCGCGTAACGAACCGATTGAAATCAAAAGCGTACGTATCGCTTTTTTTCCAGATGCATTTTCCAGCTCCCCCGGGTGCATCATCGCCGAGCTTCGAGTCCCGCCTGACTTGCCTTGAACCGGCGGTGTGCAAAATTGCAACAGCAAAAAAAAACAAAACGAAAAGAAAACATCTTTACAACCCCGCAACCGGCTATAACCTTCGAACTGTTTGCAAACGGTTATTAAATCAGCTAACAAATTATCACGCCAATTCCATAAAACCACCCACCACAAACGCTAATGCAAGTCATCGCCGCGCTCCGTGCCTTAGTTTCGTCACTCGTCCGGGAAAGTGTCCGATGGAGGCATTTCCATTCTGTTTCTGTGTGCTGAACGAAAATCGCTCCTTGCAGGCGAGTGAAAACTGGTGTAACGCTGGCACGCCACTGCCCGAGTGTCACGGCGCAGACAATGGGATTGATTTGAATTTTTCCCAAAATAAACCGTTCCAATGATGGCGACGATGGCATGACCCCTGCTGGAGGCATTTTTTCTCTACCGATGGCCTTCAGCACGCTGTCATTTTTACGTGGATTGCGTCAAGGCAAGGGTTGGCTTTTGGACGGAAAATGGCCCGAAAGGGGTCAAATTTCGTTTTTACCGTTTTTGTGCGTTTTTTTTTTTTTTTGCTCGAGAATATCCGATCAGTGCGCGACCACTTTCGGTGTGCGGACGACGTGCGCTTTTAAACTGTGCAGCATTTTAGCATTAAACACCCATCCCCCTCCCACTACCCACCGCCCTTTTCCCCTTCTTGGAAGCTGTAACAGAGCGTAAGCTTTTAGCAAAGCCAGCACAGCCAGCGCGCTGTGCGTGCTTGGTCGGGGAAAAACAACTAAATCTCCCGCACGTCAACCGGGCCAGCCACACGACTCGGCCGGCCGAAGCGAACGGGAGGAAATTAAAATTCAAGAGCAGTCCGGACGATATCTATCTTAATGAATGAATTATAAATCCATTATTTATTTTTATTGCCAAACCCAGAACATGCGGCTCACAGATGGTGACGGCGATGGTGGCATTACCGGTGACCAGAAAGACTTAAACGAGCGGCTCGGCGAGTAACCCGTGCCGTGCCTAATCGGTTGGTGTGCAGAATTCAAGAAGCTGGGAAAATGAAATGCTTACCGCGGTGCAATAGTGGATAGTGATCGGATTAAAGCTGAGTTTCACCTAAGGTGGAAACGATATTATGGCTTATGTTGCCCAGTGTTTAAGCGAAGGGTTTGATAAAATAATTTTAAACAATTTCAGAAATCGAAATAAGAACTCTGACGGTGATTTTCCCTATTCTGAAGAAGAAGTTAAGATATCTAAAATCTATTTAATAATTTAGAGTGTGGCAAATTGTGCGGCTTGGACACTGTCCTAACATGAATTATTTTATGATTTTTTTTTTCGACAAACTCAGAACTGCCAAATTCTCCGGTTAAAAGCTTGAAACATGACATTGAAGAGATGAAGCTAGAATTGGAAGAGTGAGAGAGAGTTAGAGATAGAATCTCCAAAAAAAATTATCGAATTTCTAATATTTCGTTCATAATCTTGAATATTAAATAACGCCTACTACTTCGAGATTTCAATGGCACCGTTTCAAGGTTTTACGGGTTTTAAGAGCTTTTATGTCTTAATACAATCTGTTGCTAGGCAACGATATCCATATCAAAAAACACTGCACTGCTCCTTTACAATTCCACCAAAATTTTGAAGACAGTCACCAAAGAACACTATAGAACTCTAATATCTAACAGACCAGACCGATCTATAACATTTTGACACACGTGAAACTAAAGCCTTTTCCTTACTTCATCCGTTAGCCTATTATCTGGGACTCGGAGGTCTGTTAGTTCGTTAGCTTCTGGATTATCATATGAAGAAATAAGTTGGGTTGGGTAGGGTAGAAAGATAAGGTAGAAATGGGGTAGACA
>KB663943.1:11992-50395 GCA_000349025.1 Anopheles minimus | reverse complement strand
TGCTACGTTGGGCCGGTTAACGCCGTGAGGGCGAATGGACGACAAACGATCGTGGAAGCATGTGTTGCGAGACGCACCGCGCTATAGCGATGTACGTTGATACGCGTAACATTTTGTTTTGTGTTTTTTTATTGATGGAATATTGATAAAACAATATTAATATTTGCTTCTTGCATTAGTAAAAAAATGTCATCGCATAGGTTATCCTTCTATTTTTAATTGTCCGAGAGGTATCGCGAACTTTACACTTCTGCTTTTAATAAAAATTGTCGATTATTACTTTTGGTTTTTAATAAAAAAAATAAAAACAATTACTTTACGATTTGCTAAGAAAATGGCAATTTTTGTTTACCATTTTCGTTGAAACCAGCGCACATGATTGGTGACAAATGTTTGTTAAAATTGGGTTTCCATGCACTTCAGGGTTCGAACAGAAACCTTTGTTTCAATAACTAAAAATACACCTTCTTTTCTATGACCATCGTCCCGCGTAGATGATACTATTTTACACGGAATTTTAATATTTTTTATGTTAAAATGCGTTTAAATTTTACATTGACATGACGATATCGATATCGTGGATTTTGCCTAAATGTTGCATTTGTCTGCCGATTCCGGCAAACTTTGTCCACGACGTGAATTATTGTTGTGAAATTCAACTGCAACTATCTGAGTGCCGGAACTGTGTTCCTATTTTTGTCACTTGGGTTATCCCCGAGTCACTCGTGAGAGGGAGGGCTTTAGTTCAGAATTTAACCTTAAATTGTCAGCTGAAAATTCGGAGTACTTTGAATATTATGTTCAAAAATGTCTTTCAACTAAATTACTCCAAATTATTGATCAATTTGTGAATTTTCCAAACGTCCTTAACCTCAGCTGATATTCAAGTTTTGCGGCAATTCATATTTAGAATACAGGAGTTACGAATTCTTGGATTGTTCGTAGTTAAAGCTATCAAACAAAAAGCTACATTGCAGTGTCAAAAAGCCACTGGCGGTTCGTGAGTAGCAAAGTAGGAGATTTTTGAATGAGCAAGATATAGACTGATTATCTGCTTGAAGGCAGAGAGCATGCCCAGATGAGATGCTTCCGACGTACGTTAGAAGCCACGGTACCAAAGTGCCGAATCCCTTTATTGTGTCATTACCCACCAATCAGCGTTGCGTAAATTAAGACGTTATGCTGCAATAAACAACAATCACCATAGTAGCGCAACTATCGTATACATTACGAAGTTAAGGCGCCTTTACACGGCTGCCCGCAGTACGAGACAACACAAATTGCACAAACACCTTTTACGATCGAACGATCGAGTGAATTGGTTCATAATCATCCGTATACGAACTTCCCCCATGGCCGATTTCCGCATTCGAGCGAAGCCCTTTTATACCCACTTTTTTATGAGGTGTCACCCACGAATCCTGACGGCCTGAATCCAGCGCCGGACCCGAAATCAGGTCTAGAGTGCCATAAACAGAAACCGAAAGATCCGTCAAGTACCCGACAGGTACAACAAGACACGGGGAATGTTCATCGTCGGAATTGCGCCACATACGACGATTGCAGCTACAGTGTGGTGGGCGTTCCGTACCGTGAGTCGCAGGGGGTTAGTCGTCCTCTTTTCTTAGTCCGTAAATGTCACAATGCGCACAATTTCGGCGCCGGTGTGAATCATGACCGGGGGGACGGTGAAACGAACCATTTCCTGTCGCTGTCAATTTTTGTCACACTATTGATTAGTGGCGATTGGGGAAGCAGGAGGCGTCCGAACGGTTCGCCTACAGACGCTACAGCCCGGTAATGAGCTAATCAATGTGTTTCCCCGTGGTCAACCGCTCTAGCTTTTGGGAATTGTGGTGATATTGATGTAGCCTTACCCGGACCTCCAGCTCCATAAAGCCACACCTTCCAGCACAGGCTGTGGAGGCCAGAGGCCGTGAGGTTGGCGGCCGGGTCACCTCGGGTGCCACGGTTTGAACGGCATCCTTCGCAACGGGGCCTGGTGATGATGATCGGCGTTGTCGTTCAGTATCCATTAAAAATCAAACAAAACCACCTTCTCACGGAACGCGATGCCAGCCATAATAGATAAGACCAAAAACCGTCAAACGGCTCAAAATCACCGGTCCGAACCTGTTCGCTTCTAAATTTGAAAGTATTTCCATCCGAAACCGACCCAAGGGTACTGGAGCACGTGGGGTATGGAAACGGCACGGGTAGGAGGCCAATTCAACATACACCCACGCGACCAAACAACACATAAAAACTGCTCACCTCTCTCTCTTTTCCTCTCACTAATGTTTATTACGACGCCGTGTGACTTCGGCCCGAAAAGGCATTAAATGGTTTTGGCTCTCTATGAATATTGAACGACACTCCGGTACATTTTGCCGTAGGATGGGGATCACATGCTGCAAAGTGACAAAAAATTAGGCGACACTGGTCCCCTCGTCTCTCCGCGTCTAGATTGCGTTTAGTTAGCACATTTCGTACGTTGCTGCATGCAGAGGCGATTTATGAAGAGACACTTGCTGGTAAGCGATTGTTTCCGTACAACAACTCTCGAGCGGTATGGTCTTTTCGTTCGGAGGTCGTAAAGAGCACAACTTGATAGGGTCTTTTAAAAGCTGCTGCTTATCCGAATCCACCAATGAAGATACAACGCCAACTAAGCTGCCCCAACGGTTGTCTGAGTGGATGGAAGCAGTTTTTTTCCCGGTGCCGCACATTACTGACAAGCTCGTTATTGATTTTCGAACGATCCGATCGTCAGGGTAGGCTTGTTCTCCGCCGCCTAAGCTTGTCCATTGAGCTCGTCATTTTTCAGGCTTACGGTGATGGGCGAACCGCTCAAAACCCGTGATCCGTGTAATAACGGTCCGAAATGACCACTTCTCGGAACGGTCCAAAACGCGCGTCCGAAACTTCGAAAATCGATTCGTTTCCAACGCCCTGCGCGGGTGCATGACGGTCCGTAACTATGGCTAAACATTTCCATACGATTTTGGCACTCGTGTCGCTTCCCCACCCTGAATAAGATGTCCGCCAGTGGATGTGTGCAGACATGGAACATGAAACATCAGAATTAGCATGTTTTTTTTTTCTCTCGCTTTCATTGATGAATATAGCTGTGTCTTGTGCGATTTTTGCTCCTTTTGCCACGACCAGAAACAAACTTCCACCCGCGCAAAAGTTTGTGTGTTTGCCACTAAAAAAAAAACAACAACAAAAAAACACAAAATCCTTAACAAACAAACAAAAATGAAGCACCGCACAAACAGAGCCGTATGCAAAATGCCGAATTTGTAAACGATTTTACGATTCAATATTGCCAATCAAACGTAACATATTTTGGTAGGAGATCCTACACAGATTATTAAATCGATGACGCATTGCACAACACGCCAACGGTGACAATACTGTGTTTTTTAAATCTATTTTAATTTATTACAGTTGTTTCTAGCTTGGTCTGTGTCCCGGCAGTGTGTGCTAAATTTATTCGTCCAAACTTGCACCTTCTTATGGAAAGTGAACATCAGCTTTGCTTTCCTTTAAAGCAATGGTAAAAGATTGATGTAATCACTTTCCAGCCATATGTTCGGTAAACGGATCAATAGCTCAATGTGTAGTGTAACAATTTACGAGCGACTGCAAACATTTGCAACGGGAACAGACATTTATGTTCGTAATCCCAATCCAGTCAGCTTCATGTGTAGGATTAAGTTGTTGAGCATCAAACTATTTTATTGTTACTTTTATTTGTTGTGATAGCTCTTAAGCTCATCACTTGCACATCTCTGCTCAGAAGGCTCCACAAATACTTGTTCACAATATATAATACAAAAACATATAAGAACCGTACGATTCATTCAGTTTATCTAAAAGAACACTTCTTTAAAACCATTATATTCCAAGTTATTCACGGAACGCACAACTTAACCGTCCAAAATAAGAACGTCCCAGCTTACCAGTTCGTTCTTTTTTCATATACAAATTGACTCTTCAGGAACGAGACCTGTATGCCTAGGTCGTTCACAAACTGAGCGACCCACCCGTCGAAAATAAGAACGCTAGGTCGTTCTTTTCTCCTATATCAATTTATGCTACTAGAACGAAAGACATGTATGCCCAGGACGTATGCCCTGTTGAAAGAAAAAACCTGGTACACGGTTGCTTTTTCCCACCACACTGAGAAAGAAGCAGGAAGGAAATACATTGCCAATGAGATAATAAATAAAAAAGATAATAATAATCACTAAATTCATAAGGTTCTAAAAATCTGCGCGCCTAACACGCCGGCTAACCACTTGACCGTTGACCCTTTTTATTGTTCGGTCAAGACCTATCTTAACGATAGCGTCATCTCCCTCATTTCTTAATCTCCTCTAGTTTATAATGCGGTGCGCTTGATAGCCGTACTAGAGACCGATCATCTGATCATATGACGGATTATCGATTAGATAACAACCCGTTGTCACCCAAAACGCATGGCAAACGTGCCAACAGTACGAACACTAAAAATGTCGTTTTGTTCGTCCGTTGTGCTGGTATTTGGACGGTTATTTTTGAAATTTAAACGCAATTTCACTGTATTGAAAGCTTTCTCTCTAAAAGCAATGTGGAATAATATTTGTATTGGAGATAGATCAACTTTTTGCTACGTCACCTTTTCCATTTGTCACCTTTTCTAACAATTGTCTATGCTGGACATTAAAAACATTGCGTATTCTTGGAGCATCTGTCCCATGTGAAAGCTTCACTTCACTGTTAAGGGATCACTTCTGCATTTTTTTTTATTGTTTTAGGCCAGGTCGTATTAGACTTCTATACCAGGTAGCAGGAGTCAATTCTTGTTACGGGCAAACGGTCCGGATAGGAAAAACTGTACAATGAACTTTATTGAAATATTTTGAACTTTGTAATATAAACAAATTTTGCTATCATTTATAATTAATCAAAATATAAAACAATATTTACTGTTCTAAAAATAGATGGCTTTAGAAGTACAACATTTTTAATGTCTAAATAGTCCCGTTTTGTTGAAGTATTCTTTAATTGATGCCGACCATACAGTGACTGCGAACGTGGGAATGGTCCGGATGCGATTTGAACCTCGGTCCTGCCGTTTGGCTCCGCTATCACCTCTGACACCAAACCAACCCCGGTTGACTATCTGTTATTTGTATATCTGATAATCAAAAATCCAAACAGTAACACTACATAAGAAGAATATTTCACCAATACACAACCACCACAAACCGACGCTCTGCGCTTAAATTCACTTCATTACATCTCAATTGCTTACCTTAAATAACTCCATAATTAATGCTGTAGTATGATTTTTAAGCTCCACAAATCGCTACTGAACTAACGAGAGCTTGCACTCGGACGCTGAAACGGATATGCAACCACACTTGTCACGCAACGTGTCACTACAACGCTCCCGTATGGCGAAGGGTTCTCGTAGCAACCGAGTCGCTTCTCACTCCGGTTTGAATCATATCACTACAAGGCCCGATGCGTTGAGTCACACACCTTCGCCCCAGTCACTTCCGTTGTCAGCCGGAGCAAAGAATGCGTCGATTATTTCCCTTTTAATTTCACCGCACTTACACTTTTAGAACACGGGCGCGACAGCCTTCACGTAAGATGCATTCATTCATAACAACAATCCACTTAGAACACTGGCACTGGTCGCCACCAAACTGGCCGCCAACACTTTCATTCACGTCGTCCCAGTCCGGCAGGGAGAATAATTTAACGAATTGATGACAAACGTCTCGCTGCAGGTTGGCGTATGGGGTAGAAATTAAAAGTCGTTTAGCTTCATGAGATCACCATCGACCAGGCTTTGCCGAGTGGTGGATGATAATTAATTTAAATGGCAATTCCACACAGCACACAGAGTAGCGGGTTGATCTGTGTTCGATAGGTCAGTTCCCAGACGCTCACACACACACGCTACAACTGAGGATCACTATCCCGGGCTTATCACTAACGCACACGCCACGAGATTCACATCTCCGTTACCGCACGGCAGATACGACCGCTCACGAGCACCGCTTCTAAGCAAATGAAGATATTACGAGTTCCCGCTCGTAGGCACTGCCGTGTAGCAGGAAGCAACGCGTCCAGCCGATCTCGTCCGATCGTTGACTGCGGCGATCGAACAACGGAGGCACTGCGGTCCCGAAGCTTCAGAATACATGCATAGCTAATGCGACATACACGGTGCCCTGATGACAACACACGACCACCACTTACTTACGCGCCCAACCACAATGACGCTGGACGGGACGCCCGTACGGTCGAAAGGTTGCGTTGGTGTTAAAATTGCGCCTCCCAGCATCCACCGTGAGTTGCGTTGCGCACGAAAGGAAAAAACCGCACAAGCAAACTGGAGTGTGTCGCACGTATTATGTCCATTTTCATCTGCATTTTTGTCCACGACTCCCTTTCCGGGCGTCTGTTTTCTTCCCCCTTCGGCTATGGGATACCTTCACAATAAGGTTTGCTACCGTCCAGTGCCGGTCACCATTCCCGGCCATTGGGTTACTATTACATTGAGTGGTTCGGGATAAGCTTTCCAGCAGACCGTAGCACGGTATGGTTCGACAGCAAAGAGCCACTCTGAGCTCACGCTCAAATCAAAACCAAACAAATCCTCCAGCTTTGCGGATCAATATTTGTGCGCTCTTCTCGGTTGCCGTTCGCCCGCCAGGGCTGAAATCGGCTTAACGAGCCGGCCGAATAGTTCTCAAGAGTGTCACACGATTTTTGTGGCTATTTAAGGAAGAGCTATTGTTTACCTTCGAGCCAGTCATGGCGTATAATGAGCATCGTTAAAAGTAGAGTAACTTTACCGGTCGCGCTTAGCGGTGTGGCGGTGCTCGCTGCGTAGGTGCGCCGGCTGACGACGTACGATGAAGCTTAGAAATTAACCTTACCTAAGATGCCATATTATCCCGAACGTCATCCGCGTAACGTATTCAACTTCCGATTTGACAACCAGCTCAATGAGATCCTGCATACTTTTGGTTCCCCTTTTTGCTGATTATAATTACCATTCCGACAGCGGAGTACACGCTGACTCACCCGTCAAATATTGATACTGCCGAAAGGAACCAGAGTATGGTGAAACCACTTCAATGGTACGGTGTTCCACTTCTTGCCGAACCGTTCCGACGTTGGATGTATCGCGATGACGAAGACGTATGGTAAGGCGTTGGGGTGACTACGCTTCTTCCAAAAAGGAAGCGGAATATCGTCCATTTTTATCTGATTAATATCTCCAATCGATCATTCGAAGCAAATGGCTCAGTTTAACCAAAATACACGAAAAGCAGCTTAAGGATGGCTATCGTCGGATGAAGAGCCTACCGCTGCACAGTGGAGTCACGTTGCTGTCGCATTTCGGCGGCACACTTTTCCCAACTGGTCCACCGGCCATCAAAACCGACGACCAACCTGTTCCAACCTGCGACAAAACCGTTCGATCCATTTGCAACTCCTCCGCATGTCCGCAGCTGACGGGGTCGCTAACGGGGACGCCACCTCCTGCCCACTGCTAGCTTACACGCGGTCGCGGTTTGGCGCACCGTATCCGTTACGGATTTAGTTTACTAGATAATTAATTACTCCACCGGTGACAATTGCCACGCACGGCCTAGTGCCACCAAATCCGACAGGTGAAACCAACGGCCGGCACCGAACCGGACCGGCATCTGAATATGTAGCCGATGGCATATTCGTACACGCGTCCACTTTGGGGACGATAGAATGGCAAAACACAAAGAGCACATTAGGGTGGACCTGGTGGAGCGACCGTGCGGCATCTAAGCGTTCGACGCCTGCTGTGCGAAATGAGCTGATTATACGAAATATATAATTTAACGATCGCGATCGTTCGGCAGATCGTGGCAGATGACAGCAATACCTGTCCACATTAATTGGACGTCACGTTGGACCTCCTACGGGGCCCGGAAATGTACCATAAAAGGCACTAAGAATACCCGCACTATTCAGCCGGGTGCATCGCTTCGCTGGCAGAGGTCAAACACATCGGACAGACACTTCAGGAACCACCACAACCGATCTGGCCTTGGGACCGAGAGTAGATACAGTCAACCTGAAGTCGTAAACTCTCCGTCCACTCGTGAGTTCGATTGCAGCAACAGCTGCAGACACGCAAAACCACATACGCACACACATGCTTGCCGGAGGTCGTCATTTAAGGTGATAATGGTACGGGTACGGTACGGCAACATGCGCTTTGTTGACAGTGCATTGTATATTTCCCTGCTGCATGCTGCTTCCTCCAAGCAGTAGGTTTGCGTTTGTTGGTTCGCCCATAAAATGGACGGTGTACTGTTCTTACGGTTCACACGGAAACGGGTTGTGTTGCAGAGGTGGAGTAGTATTTATTTTATGGCTCAATTCTCCACGACGATCGCACGCCCGCTCGAATCATCTTGTGAGGATTAACACTTCGTATCCTTTCCCAGGTTACCGATGGTGGAGATCTTGCAGGCCGGATGCGTTTTAATGCACCTTCAAGGTGAGTGTTATTAATGCAGCAGAAGGCTAAACAACACTTTCCCCCAAATTGTAAATATATTATGTTTAGAGGTAATTCAGAAACAAGTGCTTAAAAATCATTGAACACTCGGTATCCTCTTACAACTCCCCAACTCTCTTGGTACCAAAGCAATTAAGCGAAAGATAGTGACACTAAATTATAGACTTTCTCGTTTAAAGTTCGACGATAAATTCCCATTACCCCCGGATTGACACAATTTTAGACCAGCTATGATTTGCTAAATATTTTAGCACCCTTGACTTGCTGTCCGGCTTCCATCAAATACCGTTAGAAAAGAATTCTAGACGCTTTACAGCCTTTTCAACGCAAGCAGGTCACTACCAATTTAAACGCATGCCCTTCGGCCTGAACATTTGTCCAAACAGTTTTCAGCGAATGATGGCAATAGCTATGGCTGGACTAACTCCAGAGCTAGCATTTGTATATATAGATGATATAATAGTTAGTTCATTATAGATTATACTCGGGAACAACTTATGCACAGTGCCAAACCACCTAAAGCTCCAGATCTTGGTGGATAGGAAGTGTAGCCCTTCCAGTGGTACCGAGAGTCAATCTTCCCTGCTCACACATTCGCCCAGCGTACCCAGCTCTCCAAAGCCTTCTTTTAAAAAACCACCTTCCTGCCATCCGAACTCGTCGATATCTTAGCGCCCACTCGTAGACAGACTGGCTGCTTCAGCAATTCCGTACCGTAGCAAACATCCACCCGGTTCCATCGGGCAGGCACTCCACCGGCCGTCCATACCGGTCCGCCCAGGGTGTCCCACCCCACGGTGATTGGAATGAATGAGTTGTTTCCCTTGTGGTACCGTTTCGTTTTGCTCATTTTCAATATACCTGTGCACCGCGCGATGGGCTTTTAGCCCCGTTGCTCCTACTTCTCGACTCTTTTGATTGCATATATGGCAATAACGAGTCTACAACAAACAAACACTACACGATGGTGCCCCGCACTGCGTACAGGAGGCTGGATGGGATCGTGGATCGCGCGGTTTGCGAGTACGAACATCGACAAGCGGTACTGGGCGCCGCACGTACCGCCACCTCCGGCACGCGGCGAAGGTTCACCCCACGGGTTTAACCGGAGGGGGAGTGGTGGTGTACAACTCGAAAAACCAGCTAGACACCCACGTGTATTTATTATTGTTGCCATTGCATTCCCGCGCAGTGAACCTTTTACGCCGGAACACGCGTTCTGTCGCGCATGTGCGCTAGCTAGCGGACCTGCAAGACGGGTGGTACTGCAGCAGTCCTTTGCCTGGTTGGTATCAATCTGCTGCTGTGTCACCTCCACATCAACACCGCATGCTGCCGCTGCAATGCGATCAGGTACGCCGACCTACCGCTGCTTGCAATCAAACCGGTCGCCATATTAGCTCCGGTCGAGGAAGTTTTGCGAATTTGTATCGAGCGGCCTGCGGGTACTATTCGGCATTCCGACCTTTTCCAGTGTTCGTCACCGGACGCTCCAACTGATAAGAAGAAGAGGCTAGAAGTTTGCAGGAAGATCCACAAAACAGTTATCTTCCTTTACTAGAACATACTGGGGACATTTATTGGTTTGCGTACTTTAAACTTATTGTGTTATCAAAACACTAAGTATCGATAACGTAAAAGCTCAAACGGATAAAACGAACGTCGATAACACGATAGATATCATCGGCAATTAACTTATTTATAGTATTATCTTACTATTACTGCTGCAGAAGTCCTCTAAATCGCTCACGGTCGAACGCCATCGTCTGCCAATCCATTATCCCGGCCTACCACGCCATCTCTGTCCATGTGGAAGGTCTAAAAAGACTTTACGGACTGGGTCGTCCGGTGCTATTCTCATGACATGACCAGCCCACCGGAGCCTGGCGAGTCTAATTCGCTGTACGACAGTGAGGTCGTACTCATACAGCTCGTCATCGTAGCGGCTCCTCCATTGTCCTTTCACACACACGGGGCCAAAAATCCTTCTGAGTCATCTTTGGACAGGCTCCAAGTCTAAGTGGCGTATGTGTATACTGGAACTAACTTAGTTCTATTCGATACCAGCTTCGATCGTCGTGACAGGTGTTGAGAGTGGAAAATTTTCCTCAGACTGTAGAAAGACCGGTTGGCGGCCACCACCCTAGGGCGTATCTCAAAATCGATGTTATTGTCGGTGCTGACCTTTGACCCAAGGTAGATGAAGTTTTGTGCGACGACAGAAGTGCGGTCACCTACCCTTCGTAGGTCAGGGTTTGTTAGCAGGGCCGTTGCTGGTGCCACCATCATTTTAGTTTTTGCCTCGGTTATCTCCAACCCGAGATTTTCCACCGCATGCTCGATCCTCTGATAGTCATCTGCCACATAGGAGAGCCGTAAACCAATGATGTCTATGTCATCAGCGTATGCCAAGATCTGGATTGACTTATAGAAGCAGGTTCCGAAGTTTCCACCTCCGAGTCGCGAATGGTCCACTCCAGTGCTAGGTTGATTAGTAAACAAGCTAGCCCATCCCCTTGGCGTAGATCCTTGGTACCCAAGGGCCCTGAGAGTTTTCAATTCACCATCGTTTGCCAGTGCCATTTTTACAAGTCTGGCAAGCTTGGCCGGGATTCCAAAAAGAGTTTATTGCGTCGTGCAGTTAGAAATAATGCATATGCTATCGTATTTCTTGAAGTCTATGAAAAGATGGAAGGAATGTAGCTGGTACTCCGCCATCTTCTCCAAGATCTGCCGCATGGTGAAGATCTGGTCAGTGGTTGATTTTCTGTTACGGAATCCACTCTGATAGTTTCCAACTATCTTTTCTACGATTGTGACAAGTCAATCTTATAATATTAGGGAAAATATTGGTAGCTACTCAGGTACACGAAAACAGTCCTTTATCGGTGAGTGCCCCGAAGATAACTTGGATGCTGGCAGTGGTGCACAACCGCTACACACTGTAAACAGCGTCAAAAAGGTAAAAGCCTGTTGTAAAACTGAGCTGAGCCGTTTCCGACTCACTGCGAAAATGATTCATCTCTACCCTCGGCAGTGTAATGTCAACGAACCCATAGTATTCCCTCAGCCAACCAACACCCATGGAAATGTGATTTTGGCACGTTATTTACTCCAGAACCTCAGCAACTACAGAACTCCACCCATAGTTGGACATCCAGTGGACACGGGGTGCTGGGAGCTTTTGTTTCCCAAACCAGCTAGATAGATAGGGGCGTACTGTCGGCCAAAGATCGGTGGCCCTATTCGGGTATCTATAATTAATCGGACAATACAGTGCGCAGCCGGCCTGCATATCCTAATTGTGTGCCCACCGAACCAGAAACCGACGCCATGTTTGGGCAACGCGTCAAATACCATAACCTTTGTGGTCGAAGCAGAGCGTGGTCCCGTGCAAGGCCATTCCCGGGGAACTGACCGCCCCTAGGAACCCGAACCCGGGTGGATGGGACAGTGCGGGAGTAGTGAACCGGGAAAAAAAAAAACAAAACGAAAAGCAGGGAACTTTATAAATTATGAATTCTCGATGGCGAAATTTTATTCTTCCAAATACGGCCAATCGTGCGTAGGTGAAGGTAAAACACAAAAAAGCACCCCATTCCATGCCCCCCCCCCCTTCTTCCCGCCTACCACTCCTGCTTGCACCTCCTCACCGGCCAAAGAACGAGCTTTTCCATGTCGTGTGTTCTTCGTCGTCCGTTGACCATGTTTGTGGTGTCCCAAGCATTGCGAGTGGATTGTCTAGGGCGCTCGCCATAACGAAACGCACAGTGGTCGCCGGCTGGTCCACCAGCGGTCTGGGAAAGCCCAACTAAGGCCGTGGAATGGCGGGTAATGATTGTGTGCACCGTAGGCATGCGCGTTCCACATTCGTGGAATTGTCCTCTCAGGTGACATGCACTGTGCACGGTGGAATGTTAAGTTATTTGCAATGCAACCCCGGTATGCCGGGAATGGATTGCTGAATTATGTTTTTCGCCTGGCGGAAAGTACAAATGTGCTACAAGCACCTGCGCCTGGTAGTGGCACTCTGCGGGCACTCAGCCATTAAAAGTAAGCTGACGCTTAGCAAACTGTTCACTGGTGTGGTGTGGAGATGGCGATCATGTTGCTTAGGTTAATCGGTTGGAACAAGGAATAGCATGGCTGGTAGGTCTGGACCATACCTACAGCTACAGCCTCCAGGAGGATCGATCCGTCCCGGGTACTATTCTACATCCGCGTCAACCATTTTTGGGTACCATCTCAAAAGGCAGCATCCATTGATGCTCCTCGTTTGGGGCTAATGCCAAATGTATCCTTCCCTTCGGACCATACTTTTGGGAACCATCCAGGAATGGGGACTTAACGCTTTCCTTTCGACGTCCCAAACGACAAACCCATACCCGACCGGGCACCGTGTTTCGCGAATAATAATGAATACATCCCGCCAGCCTTTAATCCGATAATAATGACCATCTTGGTGCTGTTCGCCGGCCCAATCGGTTCGCGTTCTTTCGTCGGTTAATTGTGCAACCAAGAACAAACGGTCGGAATGAAGCCATAAGCGAGCGTTTTGGGTGGTCCACCCGGCAGACGTGTCGCATCGGTACAAACCAACGTGCATCTCGGTGCTGCCGGGGGATTAAACTTCATAAATCATTTCCCGAATCATTGCAATCGATTCCCGACCAGGATCGGTGGGCAGGCGGGCGAGCTTGACCGCGTGTTTTGACCTCACCCTTTGGCTGGCTGTGTTCAGCACAAAAACTGGTCCGGGCCCTGCCGGTGCTGCTCATCGGCAAATGTGGACAATTCCATTTTAGCAGCTGCATCTCATTAGACACCGTTGGGTACGGTACCGCTGCAAACACGGTTGCTTTCAATATTCCTATAACGCTTCGTACAAGGAAACTTGCAGAAATAATCTACAAGCAAAATACTTGCAGCCCAGCTCATACACCGTCACGCATCTCCATGACATTAGGGGTCATTTTTCGTGTCACAATATTTGGGAGGAACACTTTTTCGCAGCCATTATTCTTGTATCGGGTGTCGTGATTGATCGGCTAGTACCTTCAGCTACCGAACAGCCTCCCAACCTTTTCACGTGCGTTAGACGATTACGCGCAAAACTCGAAAAAAAAACACACCTACAGTTTGGCGCCACAGAAACCTCGTTCGCTCTCGGTTTGCAATTATACCGTGCAAACAACGACCCATCCAGTGTCCAGAACAGTAACGAGGGAGCAAAAAAAAACCGGATTGTCCGTTTCGGGTCGCGATACCGATCCAGCCGCACCATAATCATGAGTGGTGTTAATTTATGCGCCGACTCTAATCTAAATTAGCATTAAAATTAATTGAAATAAATTACGAACCACTTCTTCTGGACCGTTACCGTTAGAGCCGTACGGTTTCAGGCAACGCCAGTTTTACCCACCGGCGCCCTGTTAACCGCAACTTGGACATGGTTGATTTGGTCCGGTTTATTATTGTTATTACCTGCATTAGCGTGAGCTAGTGCCTCTGGCCAAACCGTACGGAAATTGCACCGGTACGGATGCATCGCGATCGTATGCACAGCAAATGACATAATCAAGTGCGGCAGGTAGAGCAAGTCCCGATCGCCGATTTATAACGACCAGTCCAGTGCATTTGATAGGTTTGCCACCGGGCAAAGGTGTACTATTAATTACCGACTTGCAACACAGCTTTAGCTCGATGGTTCGGAGGCGAATTCTTCGAGTAACGCTGTTTTACATATTCGTCCACTATCTTAAGGTGGAGTCCTATATTTCCTGTGTCCTTTGCTTTGTATTGTAGGTCACTTATGCCCACACGAAGCGAGAAGATCTTCCATATTCAGCCACCCAATAAAACAGCTATGGTTATTGAAATACATCTGTATCGCTTCGCTTCTGAACATTGATCTCCCAAACAACTACAAGATTATTCCCTCACGAGGCGAAAGTCCACGCAGTTTCATCCATTTATCCTGTACTGAACGGTTCTTAGTAGAGCATCGCACTAAACCTGGAACGCACTGTTTAAACGATCTTTGACAACGCCGCAAATGACTCGATCGGTTTGGAAAGCAATTGCGAGACTAACCTAATTTGCCGATAAAGTAAAAACGCACACACAGCCAGAAACGGTGTAAAAGCCATTCGACGAAACGACAAAACGAACTCATCGCTCCGTTACTCGTCGTGTTGAGTGCGAGGGAAAATTAATAATCCAAAACAAATGGCACGTAAAAGAGCGCATGTTAAAATGAAGGATAATGAAAAACAAAAAAAAACACCTTTTTGTTGTTGTTTCATTTGCCTTTCGGGGGTGACTGTGGGAAAGAATTACTTCACGGGGGGAATTAAGGTGATTTGTGGGGTGCACCCATGTATTACGTAACGCGGATAGAGATTGGATAGGGTTCTTCCAAGAGTTACGATTTGTTACATACGCGAGAGCGGGAAGGCGGAGTGCAGAAAAGTTTAATGTAGGTTTTAATAGTTTAGATGGGAAATTCGTAGTAACCATCAATGTATGACAAAACCAAAACCGTGCTTAGAAAGATCGTAGACAGCGGAACCTTATCAAAACTTCACCTTATTCACCTTACCAAACTCAAAACCAAGGGACTTGGAAGATCTGTGGGGACCACAAATATGACAGGGAGACCCGAAGATCGATGACGATTGCACAAGCCCGAACTGATTTTCATCATTAGAACCACCGACTAGGAAAATTTCCCAAGCATTCCTACTGCTGGTGCCTCAACATTCGTTACGCCTAGGGCCTCCAACCATCCGCTACTGTAAAACCATTCTGAAATCTGTAATACTGCTCAGGAAGCAGAAGTTAAGGATGGAGAACGACGATAAAGGGATATCGTTTTGATGATATACCCGACATCGATGGCATAACTGCCATATGATCCATGCTTTCCACCTAGGAAAATTCCGGCATCATGTTCCCAAACAAGCTTTTTCTGAAGTTAAAGATCAACGAAAGAAAAAAGTTCCTTCGATTGGAACTTGTGGTGATTACCAACCCCCCCACAATGCCATTCTACAAGGTTACGAAAATTACTAAATCGTTCGTCGTATGATTCTGAATTCGTGGAACTGAAGTAGGGCGACACGGTGGTATAGCCATAGCCAGAAATAGCCACAAGAAGAGATTTGGAAATAACTAATGACTCAAATAGAAAGGAGATGATAATTACTGAGGATCAGGAACGATTATAGATTTAAGAAGAGTTTGCGACTAATAACATGGCAATTGAAGTAGTATTCGTATTTTCTTTAAACGAAACATCCTGGTCAAACCAAGGGGGTTAAACAGACCGTTAGCCAATCCTTAGAGGGTTCGTTCCCTGTAAGCAAATGGTCATTTTTGCGGGTCCGTAATAAATGGCTGCACCCCTGGATGTATTGGCCGCTTCACTTTGTTAGTGACTCTTTTCGGTTGCAAGTGAATAAACATACCAAATGCAACTGCAAATCTTATGCCCACAGTGCCGGGATGACTTGATCTGTCGTCCGATGCCGGAGAGATGCGAAGAGTTACACTCTGTCGGCTGGCAGTAATCTCGGATCGGCAATCTGTGCCCACAAGGACGAGCGCCGTGAAAGTGAAGCGAGGAAGTTACGAACTCGTCAGTGGACAAGCAGCAGCGATTAACTACCATGTAGGGAGTTGGTGGTGGTGGTAACTGCCGTGCACCAGACGGCACACGAGAGGGAGAAGCGCCAGCTTCGGAGGGAACCAACCCACACAAAGGTACGTACGGGAAGCGTTAAAAAAACACACACACACACGCACTTTACAACCGTTTATTTATGGCACGTACGTATGGGCAACGCTGTACGCAGTGAAGCTTTGGGAAATTGTCGATGATCGGCCAGAGGTTGGTGGGAAAGGAAAGACCGCCAGCGAAACTGTCATCTGACGATCAGTTCGCGATCCGCCGATGATTTTTTTCTCCGGTTGCCATTCTTGTTCGTGATGTCCATTGACCGAGGATGTGAGTATACTCACTTCTGCCCTCGTCCATAGAGGTTAGCTCATAGTTGCCCAGCGGTAATTAGCAGAGCCCACCGGCACTGTTGCGACACGGCATGAGTTCTATGTGAAATATTTTGCCACCCACGCCGGATAGCTTTAGCTGGTTGCAAGCTGGTAGAAAATTATTCTACCAACCTCTAACACGCCCGATGACACCTCGGCGCACGGCGCGGCAAGAAATATTTACGATGGAGGCGCCCACTCACTCCGAGGTGGTTATTTTTTATGCTAAAAAAAAAGCTCCCATTCACAAAAGCCAGCACCCTTAGCATCTATCGGTGTGCAACGTTGGACCGAACCTAGATACAGTGGCACATCGGATACGCAAGTTCGGTAGCAATCCCGGACGAAACATTGGAACCGGGCGTTGTTGGTGCGCTTGTAAATAAATCTTCATTAGCGTCCGGCTGATCCTCGGCCCGTTTGTCAAATTAAAGCTGATGAAGTGAGCAAATCATAATCTCCAGGCCCTGGTCAATGGAGAAGCGGATGACTTTTTATGTCTTTCTTCCGCCATAATCACGAACCACGGGTGACGGCGTTCGTCACCCACCATAAATCACCCAAGTTGTAACGATTCTTCACTTTTGTCGCAACGCTCGACATAAAACACTCGGACAAAAGTGGCGGGCGGTAGCCGCAATTTGCGAAAAGCGAAACCCATCCTATTGCTAATTTGATAGAATGGGGAAGTCGGCAGGTCGGCTCATCATGGTTCCGGCCCACGTGTCTTGACGGTTCGCTGTAAAATCATCATTTTGTACAATTTAAATTTGTTTCCTACAGTTTTACTACCGGTTTGTGGCATGAATGTGAGGCGTGTATTTTACAGCTAACTAACTGCCATAAAAACGTATCGTACGGGTTCTGCGGGTATTAGTAAATCTAGCCCAATGTATCGGAAATAATCGGAACACTCTTCAGCCGGCTTGAAACGTTTGCAAAAAGCTCCAGACGCAACAAATCACGCGCGGGAAGCTTACACAAAGTAACATTCTACAATGGTTGGTGAAACATTCCGTTTCCATTTACGTGGCTACCGGACCTCCAACAAAGGGTAATTTACGATGACAATTGTAGAGCAATGTAAATAAAGACCACAAACCGTGGCACGCTCCGATCCGCCCGCGCGTACTGACCGTTTGAACTTAGTGCGCAAGAGCTTCGGGCCGAAAATTCCAACGCTATTGGTCGCGTGTCCGCAAAGCTTGTCGTGCGCGCTGCGTGTACAGTTTTGTCTAACATCAACCAATTCCGATTTCGAAACACCAGTATAATTTTTTGTTGTTTTTTTTTGTTTGCGATCGGTCTGAAAGCAACGCGGTTTGTCTGTTTGGAGTTTTTCGAAATTTGGAAACAAATCGTTCGCTGCTCCACAGCACGGGTTTTGTGAAGCGCATTGATTTGTAGCACTTATGGTCGGCCCCGAGTGGGCAGTAGATACCTTTCTTTTGTTTACTCAAGAGCGTGACCGCTGGACACGTAGAGTCCAAACGATTTCTTCAGCAGTGTCCGCAAAATTGTGCGACATATCTGGACAAGCGCTTGACTTTGGTGTACGCGAGCGCCCCCGGGGACCGGTTTCGCAAGCGTACCCAAAACGTTCTAATGAAGTGTTGCGTTCTACAAGAGCATTGTTGGAACAGCTTTTGCTTAATTTTCGAGCTGAAGTAAATTGCAGGTTCATTGTGCAAATTTAGGCAGTGGGCATGCTTTTGGTTGTCTGTTGTGTTTTACGCTTGCAAAAGAACATTTAGCTGATTTTTGTGCACGTACTGTGGGCGAAGATAAATTATATTTTGCTTAGATAAACTCAATCTATGTCGATGATTTTACACTTTTCGAACGACACATAAAAATTCAGCTCATCATATCCATTTGCAAATAAACACTAATGAAACTCTTGATTGCAAATGAAAGCTATTTGATATGTTCAGTATCTAACCGCCGATTTGAATTTGCTAACCAAACCCGCACAACACACGCACACTCCAGCAAATTTTTCCCGTACGTGTCATTAATGTCACTTTCTGTCGATGACAGCATTCCTGGGGTTACAAAACCACCCCAAAATAGTTGAAAGTGTTTTATCACATTTGGGATAACAACATTTGTGCTGTATTCATAACGAATTTACTCTTTGTTACGCCTACAGCAAGTGCAAGTTGTATCAATGTGGGTTATGCAATATTAACAAGGTAGCTTCTGAAGAACGGGTAATATTGCCAGTACCATGTGCTCTTCTTCGATCGCCGGTTCTAATCACTGTGTATGCACTTTTAGGTTCACTTTCATGGGAAGGAAAAGGAACCGATCGATCCGTTAAATTCACCCAACAGTAGAACGAAAAACGCTTCAGCAATAGTCGCGAATACTACCAACATGTTTCTCAAACAGCTTGTTGGTTTGTTGAAACCCTCCACACTAACTTCGCTGCTTGGTTAGTAGCATTCTCACGTGCAAATGGTTTGATAAACAGTAAAAAACCTTTGTTTACCTTTAAGAACCGCTGCAAACATCTCCCGTAACCGCCCAATGGAAGAACACAGCTGCATTTGGCAATCTTCGTTTGAATAGCACAAATGCCGCACCTGCCATACTCGACAAGAGCACTATTGAGACGGTAAACAAACAGGTGGAAGCCGGATTGGAAGGCAGGCTATTCGCGGTCGTACAGCTGTGTGGCAAACAGTTCAAAATCACTTCCGGAGACATAATCGTCGTGGAAGGATACTGGCCGCCGGAAAATGGTGATCGTTTACGATTGGACAAGGTACTGCTAGCAGGAAGTAAGGACTTTTCACTCATCGGTCGACCACTGCTAACGCCCGGACTGGTTGACGTGCAGGCCACCATTGTCGAGAAAACACTTTCCCACACTCGCACACATTTTCGCAAGAAGCGCCGAAAGCAGTACATTCGTATCAATTTTTACCGCGCACAACAAACGATGATTCGCATCAATTCGATTGACATTACGCGAAAGTTGGGTGAAACGAGTGCAGATGAGACTGGCGAAGAAAGATTTTTCTAGTGATCGAAGGCCAGATTTGTAGAAGCTCTAATGCAGCAGATCAATAGACAACCAAAACACACTATTTCAAGATTCGTTAATTTTAAACATCAGAAAATTTGTTTCTATTTTCTCATTGCAAGCTATGTTATGTATTGCGATGCACTATAGAACGCGGAAATATCAAATGGGAACATTTCGACCGATCTAATCGTTATAGTGACAACACAAGTGGCACCCTGGTTGATGAGGCATTACTTGAAATGTTCACAAACTATTCTTTATAACATAGATTTGGTAATAAACGTACGTTTGTTAAAAAACCAGCGCGTACAACCAAATCGATCTAACCAAACTGTTCTAATCGTGATCAACAGGGTGACACTGTTTGTTTTCGAAATTGTACGATTTCACTAATTTAGTCATGTTTCGCCCATCGAATATGAAAAAGAAATATTACTTCTACCAAGATTCATCATTTAGAATCGTTTCTATTCATAAAATGGAGTAAAAAAGCAGCTTGTTCGTTCGATTTTTAGAACATTTCTTTTTCAAACCGCATCTCTGATCGAAATGACATTTGATCGCTCGTTCAAGTTTGAAGTTTGACGTTATGTGATGTCAAAACTTCAAAGCAAACGGCTCCGAGGAACGGACGGGTTTTATTTTGTACCTGCTATTGTTTAGCTAATTCGGCAAACGTAAACTCACTGAAAATGCTGGACCCTGTTCTGCAACGGCACCTAAAAGGCCATCGAGGAAAGCTGACCGGACTATCGTTCAACCCGGAAGGGACGCGTTTCGTGACGAGCTCCGTCGACCATTCCGCAATCGTGTGGACCAACAACGAACAGGTACGCTGTATGCGTTTCGAGGCACACGAGGAAGCGGTGAACGATGTTTGCTGGTCACCCGATGGCAGAATCATAGCGACCGTTTCCAAGGATCGGTCGGTAAAGATTTGGGTCCCGTCCATGCTGGGTAACTGCGACGAGTTCCGGGGTCACACGTCGAATGTACGCTCGGTAGATTTCGATCCGACCGGCAGAAAGCTGCTCACCGCCTCGGACGATAAAACGGTCAAGCTGTGGAAAGTGTCCCGCAAGCAGTTTCTGTCCTCCTTCACTGGACACACGAATTGGGTGCGATGTGCTCGGTTTTCACCGAATGGTAAAATGATCGCCTCCTGCGGTGATGACCGTTCGTTGAAGCTGTTTGATCCTGCCACCGGACAGTGCATTCACACCTTTCACGACCAGAAGGGTGGCGGGTGTAAGGTGGCCTGGCATCCAGATAGTACGCTGGTGGCTATTGCCCTGGACAACTGCCGGGTGAAGATATTCGATGTGAATATACGGAAATTGATTCAATACTACCGCATCTACGACGGTTCGGTCAACTCACTCGACTTCCATCCGTCCGGGAATTATCTCATAACGGGAAGCGATGACGGTGTGACCAAAATCATCGATCTACTGGAAGGTCGTCAAATATTTACACTCACCGGTCATCGTGGTCCGGTCACGGCGGTCAAATTTTCGAAAGATGGAGAGTTATTTGCAACTGGAAGCGAAGACTGTCATGTAAGTTTAAACGTTCACAGTATCTCCTCAAGCAACATTCTATAGCGCAACTGTTGTTCACATTTTAGGTCATGCTTTGGAAAGCGAATTTGGATCCAGATTCGGCACAGCATTTAGTCTACTCGCCGGACAGTACCGGCGAGCTGACAAATCCGACCGGTGGTGATCGAAAATTTAGCTTCAATCGCGATGTAACTGAGGCACACGCGGACGACGATGATTCTGCTTACAGCTGTAACAAGGAAAACCTCCCAGACACAAGCATCTTTGTCGATGCGACCAAGACGGAGAATTTCAAAATATCGGACGCCGTCGAGGTTAGCGAGTAGTTCACCACGCGTTAGGAATAATATCTTTCACTAATTTATCTCCCGAGGATGTTAACTTTCCTTTCGTAACTTTGAAAATGAATTTAAAATATTGTCCTTTACCCCCCCAAGGAGATCGTGATTAAACTGAATAAATCCTTTTCTGAAAAATCGCAAACCGAAGCGCACGGACTGAGTGTCAGTTTCAAAGGCAAACGCCAACAGGTACGATCGTCTGTGGCTCCAAATCAATCGACCGGTCAATCCTCAACCAATCGAGCCGACTTCGAGGAACAGGTTCTCGTTTATCTGAATAGCATCAGCCGGAGGATGGACAGCTTTCATCGAAGAATTTCGTTGCTTGAAGATATCCTGCTCGAACGACCATAGAACAAACAAGAGTTCGGTTACATACGTTTATTTTTACGTTCCTTTATCGCCCATCATTATTATTTGCCCTGTTTTGCTAAACAATTTATAATATACCACCTCGTACAGTAAACAAACAAAACAGTACATGAAACATAAGTTTACCCAACACAGTCGCTGCAGCAAATGTAGATGATCTTATCGGTAATATCCTTACGCGGTCGTTTCCCTTGCACTTTGCACAGTCCCAGCCGTTCGAATTTCACCTCCATGAACAACATTAAACACCCAGGTACTGTTCACAAAAGAACACGTTTAGTTCTTAACACCAACGTAGCTGGTTTCCTTTCCTGTTTTCTTAATCGTTTCCAGCAATTCGTCGGCGGCCATCGATGAGGTGACGAATACCTTTTTATTATCCAAATCGATTTCGACCTTTTCGACTTTTTCTAAAGTACAGGACGAGATTAACCATATGGATTGTTTTAACACATTAATACTCAGCAATGGCACCGTCACACCCGACCAACGGATATCGGTATCCAAGGGTAACCAGTTGCCATCTGTTGGATATTTGCTTACCTTTTAATTTGCCGAGCACACGCTCAACCGCCCCTGAACAGCCGGTACACGTCATTTCGACATTAAATTCGTGAACAGTCTGTAGAAAAGGGTAATAAGGAATGTAAAAATTCCGTCAACACAGCCATTGGCACAGATCAATCATGTAAGATGGTTAAGTTCTAGTCATGGTTGTTTCTTCCTTATCGCACAATGACACCGTAGCAAAGGGCTATTGAGAACGATACTTGCGGCGGGGCAAAGATCCCGCTGCAATGTACCGTTTCATTCCGGTGGGTATAATCTAATCTGCAGCACTGAATAGTCCCACTTACCATTATGCTCGTGTCGTTGGGATGAAAGCGTATAAAAAGGGCCAATTATTTAATATGAAGCATCAACCTCTCTTCGCTGTTTGTGCTTCTTCCGTATGTTTGTGCTTACAGGGAATAGTTACACAAAGTGATGCACTTTCAATTGTACTTATCCACCACGATTGTAAGATTCGGGGACGTGACACTCTATTGCTTAAAATTAAAGTGATGTAGTAGAAGACGCAAAGATCATATTACGTGTATAAACTCATACAGTATTGTAAATATATCGTACATCTAGGGTAAAGCTTGGGGATATACAAGAACCAGCAAGCAGAGTTTGTTTGATTTCTTGGCACCCCCTTCGTTCACGGGCGAATGCGAATACAAATGTGTTCGTGTGAGTGAGCATGCGTTTAGCAGAACGAATGCTAATCTTGAGTTGGCGTTGAGTCCATATTTTCAGACAAACGACTATTGTATAATTAAAAACTAACTTCAAAAACAAAACAATAAAAACCGGTCTTCAGGTAAAGTATTCGTTTAATTTTCACCAACTATAAGGTTCCAAAAATGGTTGAAAACGAGTTCCTCTCGTTGCGTGTTTGAAAACGCAATTTGCACGATTTGACAGCTGGTCAGCCAAGGTGTATACATCATACCACTCGCTGCTTTTGTTGTGAAGCTGTTGTGTGTTTGCGGAATACATTTTCCGCACTTCTTTTATTCGATTTGTTCGATTTTGCAAATTCTTAGCATTTCTACGTATTTCAGTAGTATTCCTTCCGTTACGCTACACATTGCGGGTTGCATCTTTCGCTACTAAACGTTCATTCATTCATACATTTTGCTGTTGCGTGTCCGTGCGTTGAACGCTTTGTCATATACCACGGCTGTCTGCCTACAACAAACAAGCAACGAATACGGATTGTCTTAGTTCGAATCGCAAAATATATCGTCTTTTGTCGCAGTCATCTTCCGGACCGCGCTGTGAAGGTTGGATGTGCTTCAGTGTGGTTTCGTAAGAACGTTCTTCATAGTGAACCAGGCGCAAAGTTGCTGTACTTTCTCCGCAAGGTAGACAACTTTGTGGTAGAAAATTGTGCATTTCCCGATCGTCTAATCTAGTACAACGTCACAATGCGCATCACCGTGATGGACGCTAACTCGTCGGACATTTCCACGTTCGAGGTGGCCGACGACATGGAGCTGGAAAATCTGATCGCCCTGTGCCGTATGGAGTTCAACATTCCGGCTCATATGGAGCTGGTACTGTCGGCGAAACAGCAAATGCTGCTCGACCAGAAACAAACACTCACGCACTACGACGTCAAGAATGGCGATATGTTGCTGCTCCATAAAGCTCCCGCCTCACAGCCACCTGGGGCAACAACCGGTACATCAGCAGCCCGTGCCCGTCCAATGATGCCGGCACCGTCGAACAGAGAAGGTAACAACAAACACGAGCGCGGCGCATTTAACTCATTTGCAGCTTAGCCAACTCATTAATTTCGACCGGTTCAGGTGAAATGCCACCCGAATGCAATTAAAATTACTGGTTTAGTGCACGCACATTTCGGATACGAATAGAAATGCCTTTGCGAATTTTAAACCTCTGCTGTAACATACGCTGGAAATTCGTTTTCATATCCCGTATTGAAATTCGCAACCCACGTATCCTTCAAACGATGCCGAAACGCATAATCGCATCTTCGTTGTTTAACCATACAAAAGACAATGAGAGAGAGAAAGAGAGAGAGAGAGAGATAAAAAAGAAACATTTCGCGCGTCAACAACATCTCATCACAGTGGCTGGCAATACGGTTGCGCGCGCCCAACACGTTTGGTTTGCTGCTCCAAAGTGCAATGAACTGCATCGGCATTTGCTGCAACACATAGCGGGAGTGAGATGTTTTTGCGTCGCTTGCCATTTTCGCGCGGAAAGATGACCTCAGAGTGCGCGCGATTTTTCCACCCGGCGCAGATTTATTTCACTAGAAGAACAGACACAGTGCAATGATCTCGGGTTTTTTTTTCAATCCCCTCATACAGATATTTGCGGCTATGAAAAGTGCAGACCGACAATAAACACACATACAACTCATTAGAGGCCCCAATGTTTACCGTGTACAGTTGACCGTTTCCCCTGAGTCACTGTATGAATGAAATTTGACCATTTTCGGCATTTGGTAAAAGTACAATTTTAATATTCCATCTTGCACGTCTCGTTTCCTCTAGAACCCTCGGTGTTGGCCAACCTGGACTTTAGCTCGATTCAAGTACCTACCTCAATCCGAACCGGTGCCGGTGGCAATGGAGGGAACGGGTCCACCAGCGGGTTGAACCGTCCGTCACCATCGGTCGGTCTCGAGGACGATCCGGCAGTGGTGCGCGAAATGTTCCTCTCGAAACCGGACCAGCTAGCGTTGCTGAAACAAAACAATCCGCGGCTTGCGGAGGCACTGCTCTCCGGCAACCTGGAAACGTTTGCGACCGTGCTGCGGAAGCAGATTGCGGAGCGAATGGAGAAACAGCAGCAACGGCTCCGGATACTGCAGGCCAGCCCGTTCGATGCGGAGGCACAGCGTCTGATCGCGGAAGAGATCAAGCAGAAAAACATCGAAGCGAACATGGAGGCGGCGATGGAGTACAATCCGGAAACGTTCGGTACGGTCGTGATGCTGTACATCAACTGCAAGGTAAACGGGCATCCGGTGAAAGCGTTCATCGATTCGGGCGCCCAGGCAACGATCATGAGTGCGGCGGCCGCGGAACGATGCAACATTATGCGGCTGGTAGACACGAGATGGGCCGGCATCGCGAAAGGTGTCGGCGTTCAGCGCATTATCGGCCGGATTCACATGGTGCAGATACAGATCGAGAAGGATTTCCTCACGTCCAGCTTTTCCGTGCTGGAGGAGCAACCGATGGATATGTTGCTTGGGCTGGACATGCTCAAGCGCCACCAGTGCAATATCGATCTGAAAAACAATGTGCTGCGCATTGGAACCACCGGTACGGAGACACCGTTCTTGGCGGAAGGCGATCTACCCGAATGTGCCCGGCTAACTGGCAGCCCCGAGGAGGAGAAACGGGCACTGGCGGAATCGGCCAAACTAGCGGAAGAGCTTGCCATTAAGGAAGCGCTCAGCAAAAGTCAAACCGATCAAGGTATACGGTGTGCTGTTTGGTAATGTTCTCATTGTTTTTTTGATCAACGCTCCCCACTCTTCTCTTACCCGTAGCTTCAACGAGCGGTGCCGGTAGCAGCGGTAGCAACATTACACCGGCCACAGAACCAACACTAGCCAGCAGTGATGTAACGAAAGCACCACCACAGTCCACCGCACCTGAACCGATGCAGGAGGATGTTGAACCACCACTGACGCTTCTGCCGACTGATCGGTTCAGCGAAATGGATGTGGTCGAGCTGGAATCGATGGGCTTCAAGCGTCAGATGGTGATCGACGAGCTTCGGGCAGCTAATGGCGACAAATCGAAGGCCACTTCGGGTTTGTTTGCGAAACTTGGGTAATGCCTGCACAGACGCTGCAGCCAACCGGTACGACACAAATAGCAGAAGCACACACTGTAGCGCATCCGTTAATCACTCAGGCGAAAGGGAACCGCGGTTTTGGAATCAGTAGTGCACCGTTTTACCTTCGACGACTGGAGCACCTACGTTGTGTCTCTTTGGGCGGAAATTGTTGTGTGTATGTGCGGTTTTGGGCTGATTGGACAATTGTTCTCCGCAACAATTCACGTTAGTGCACTATTTCGTACTAATGTTTTGTACTCGTATTCGCTATCTTACAATTGCATTTGCAAACAGAATCATGCCTTCACAGGTAAGGTTCGTACGGTTCGTACTGTTGACTGTCGGCCATTTTCAACTTGCTTGACTTATTTTTCCTCGACTTACCAACCCATACCATAATAGACTCGCCGCAGCCGTTTTAGGTGTTTAGACCCAATGCCGAAGCACCGTCGCGTGCGAACGGTTCCCATAAACTTGTGTGTACAGAACGATTGAATATAACGAAGTTTGCGTTTGCTACCGCATGCACCGACACGTAATAGTTCCGGCATTTGCTTGCGGTGTTAATTGTTGTATCGTTTTTCAAAAGTGATAGTAGTCTGTGTCGATACCAGGTACCGGGGGAGTGTGAGAAAAATTGACTGAATTTGTTTCGGGGATTTTAAAACAAAGATCACTGTAAAATGGTGTAACAGCACACGGTTTCCCGGATTGCGTTTCTATGATATTCTCTTCTGCTTCTTTCCGTTTCTGCAACTGTCCTTGTTTTGGGTGGGTTTCAGGGTTTAACGAATTTTCTACCAGTTAAGATTACAAACAAATAAAAACATTAGAACATTACGCGATAACGATCTATTACGTGTTTTAATGCTTTAAACGTTAGGTAACAAGTGGAGAGTGAGAATAAATAACACCCCGGCACGCATCAATCCCTGGCGATCAACCCGACCTGTGTACGGCCACAATATCGAACAACGTTCCAATGCTGGACGCAAGGTAGATCTCGAACTGTTGTAAATATTCCGGGCGTTTGTGCAAACGTTGCATGGTTGCCTGCCATAACCGATCGGCCACTGGATTGTTGAAGATATGATCCAGCTGAGCGTACGCCGCTAGTAGCTGGTCGGCCGCATCCACAACATACTTGTCCACAACGGGCACATCCTTCCCATCATCCGCCACCAACGGTTCGGACACGTACTGTTCGTAGTCAGTGGCGACTTGTTTCGTTAGCTGCAGCAAGTTACGATTCAGCTGCAGCAGCTTGCGGACGGTCTGATCGTAACGTTCAATATGGCCACGGTCCTGTTCTATATCGCATTTCCCCATTGCATGGCGGGCGGCAAGGTTGAGGCGAATGTTTTCCAATTCGTGTAATAAACGAACTTTTTCATGCACATTTACTTCCAGCAATGCGACTTGCTTAAGATGCTTAGAAGTTATTGTAACCGTGTCCGAAGCTTCTGCGATGTGAAAGGACTTCAAAGGGTGAGGAATAAGAGATATAAATGCAAAATGTCGTTTGCAACATCCGTAACTATTAGCAGCGATAGAAAAGGAAATGGTGTGCTTACCTGGTCGAGCGCAACCCGATAATCTGGAAGTAGTTGCTCGCCGTCCCTACCATCGTGTGTGAAGCGAACGCGAAACGATGGGATGTTCGAGTTTTCAGTGTCAACGATCACGCCCGTGTACGATCCGTAGTGCGGTGTAAACGTTGTACCCCTAACCGTACTACCGATGTCGATCGGTTTCGGAATGGTCGATGGTATATCGTCGTCCAAGTATTCGATCAGTGCGTTATACATTAGAAAGCGCAACTTTTCACGGCGGCGCTCCAGATTGATTCGCTCCTCAAGCAGGAAAGTGTGCGAAAACCGGCGGACTGGCCTTTCCTTACGGAGTCTCATGCGGATGTAGTTCCACTGGACGCGATTCAGCGAACGGGTGTAAAGGGAGGGATAATTTACCTTCAACAGCGCACCCATATCCCGGCTCTTGCTGTATCCTTCCGCGAATAATGAACGGTCAATATGGCTGTAGAACCATTCACAGATCATGAAACGATACAGTTTAGAGGGACCGTTGGAAGCATTGAACTTCTTAGTTGCCGGACCATTGGAAAGTTTCTCTGCTTTCACTATGGTGGTACAAGGAGTTGCCAGTTTACACCGATCAGATGGATTCACGGTTGCCGTTGCTGCTAACGACCGTCCATCAAACGCTACTGAGCTGTGCGGTATACTGTAGTTCACTACCGTTTTCTTGTTTCCATGGCTTCCAGCATCAATTATCTCATACTTTGCTTCATTCAAGCATCTACCTGGTACAGCCAAGGACTCGTTCGCTTCCTGCCGTCCAAGTGGTAGGGTAGATGCTTCTATCTTTGACTTGCAGACTTCTTTCGACCCATACTCACTTATCGTATTTCCACAGTATGCTGACTCAACGGAGGTTTCACATTCCTCCTTCACGGATACATCCACCGAAGGTATAGGGATTTGCGGAATGTTAACTTGCGTTAGCTCCGCACGGAAGTCATCCAACACCGGACGGCTGATTTCTGTCGGTAGGGAATAGTTTCTCGGTTGGCGAACTTTTTTTCGCACCGGCGTGTGCTCTCCATTTGCACCGGTTGCTTTAGCCGTTTTCCTCTTTGTTCTCATTGCTGAAAACCGATTCGCAATTTGTGCTACCGCTCGAAGGTATAGTACACAGGTACGCTCGAACGTTCGACGTTAACTAAACGAATGGTAAAGTTTCGAAATCGTTGATGTTTGCTGTTCTTTTGACCAAGGTTAGTAGGTAATGTATATGTACTTCGGTTAAGCACTTTTTTGTCCGTCGCTGTTGTCACATTGACATTACGTATCAAAACAACAACCAGCCATGGAGTTTCCATTCTCACTACAAATTGCTTGCTTTGAAGCATGTAATTTAGTAATTCTGGCCATTTTTTGTTTTTAGTAGATGTGAAGCTATGAATCGCATGCCGGGGTTGGTTTGGCCCATTTCCCTGCTGTTAGGTTTATTTGTGCTGTGTACATGTTGTTTGTTCTCACAGGCAACAGGTAATGATGCCGTTTGCCGATGCGAGTAACTCCATGTTCATGTGCGAAAATATTACCCAAAATTAGATAAAGAAGAACAATGGCTGGGAGATAGTATCGACTTGACGGAAGTGCTTTTTTCCAATGCAACCAAGTAAAGTATACCAACAAAGATTATGTGGTTTCAATACAGAACATTCAAATGCATGTGGATTGTGCGACAGTTGGTTGTGCCATAAAATTATTGTTTTATAACGTCCACTGTCTGATAGCTGTCATGTTGTCGCGTGCATTCATTTCGTCATTCAAGGGTTATGCGTTTGTTGCTAAACAATAACAGTGGTCCGAATGGCGCTACACGTACATTGCTCGCAGGTTTGCAGATTCTGTTTAAGCCAGGATTGGGAAAATCTGGTTGCTTTAAGTACAATCATCAATAGTACGCTCACCTGGGAGGATGTTAAACGATTTACCGGAATAAAGGTAGGCTGATATGGCGTGGAGTCACCTAATCTCATGTTGCTACTGGTAAAACTTGGTCGCATTGGTGCTTGCAGGAGCTTGGAGAGGAAACCAAGCCGTACGTGCTTTGCGGTGATTGCCATATAAAGTTGATTAACTCCGTGACATTTCGTCACAGCTGTTTGGCAAATGAAGCATTCTTTCGGGAGTTTTGCCTGGAGCTCGAGGACTTTGCGGACAATAATTGTGAGGAAACGGAACAAAATGCAGCGGTACCGAGTGAAAGCATATCGGAAATTGAGTTTATTGTTGTGGACAAGCGCAAAAAACGAAAAGCAACAGCGGCAAAGAAAGCGTTACCTACGGCAAGAGAACGGTTCTCGTGTGAGCACGAGAAAACGGATGCGTTGTCCGATTTCGATTACTGCGCGAATCGTATTGAGCTCGGTGAACCGTACTCCAACGATGATGAGCACAGTGACAACCGCCAACTGATGCGCGAGAAAGTAACTTTGGACAGCAATGAACTTTTCGTCGAAAGCATGCGCCTTATAAGAGCGGCACAGCAGCACCAGCAGCACGTACGTAACGAAGGAAACGGCGGAAACGAAACCAAGTCAAGCAATGCGTTGCTAGTGCGTGACAGATTCTCCAAAGTGATCCGATCACAACTCTGTGACGTATGTGGGAAAGTTGTACTAAAGCTGAGCGACCACATGACGATACACACGAAGGAGATGAAGTACGCGTGTCCTCACTGTCCCGTTCGGATGGCCAATCATGGAAATTTGTATCGCCATGTGCAGGCAGTCCACATGAAGCGAATAACGAAATCTTGCGAAGTGTGCAACAAAGGTTTTACAAGCAATAGTTCATATAAATCTCACATGGTAAGTATGTGTGTATGTAAATTTAGCTGTGGATGAAGCTCACGGTGATTTGTTTTTGTTTTTTTAATTCTAGCGTTCCGAACACGGAATTGGTGACACGTACGAATGCAAATTGTGCCCGAAGAAATTTAATCACCCCGGAAACTATCGCGTACATCTCATACGTTGTCATAGCGACGAAAGGAAATTCACGTGTGCGATTTGTGGGAAACAGTTTAAAGAGAAGTACGCACGATTGCACTTTGTCTAGTGCATCGGTGATCCGCACAGACGATCCAACCCCGTTCACTCAATTGTCGATTGTACATTACAGACGAGATCATCGAAATCATCAACGGGTACATTCAGACGACAAGCCATTTGCCTGTAGCCAATGCCCGAAGGGATTCAAAAGTGAGTATGCTAGAAAAACCCACGAACTAACCCACGCTGGCGTTGTTTTTAAATGCACGGTCTGTGATAAGTCCTACCGATACAAATGCCTTCTGAGCATTCATACCAGGAAAGATCATCCGGACATCAAGTTAAATGCTGCGAATGCCGACGATTGAGAAATCGTGTCCTGTACTTTACTGATAAGACTAGAGAATCGTTGTTACCCTGAGAACTAGAACAAAACATGCCGTTTTATGTAAATACAAATATACAATAAGCTTTAACAGAAGTTCAAAACCATTATTTAGCTCAGTCCGAAGCTTTGCTGCTTAGACCTTCCTTAACGTGACGTGGCTCATAAACATTCTCGTACACGCTGTTTGTTAAAATTGATTTATTTGTTTAACTTTTTTCATGTGGTTTTGTATACAAGCAAGCAATAGCATGACGGGAAAAGAGACAATTAATTCACAATCAGTTTAAAACTAAAACTATCAACGCTACACTATTCTAAACGCGTGAAATTGTACAATTCTTATCGTTCTTCATCCTCTCACTGTTCTATGTCTGAACTCACGTCATCGGGGTTCATGATACTAATTTCGAGGAGAGGTTCTTCCTTCACCATTGTGTACTCTGTAACAAAGTCTTCGTAATTTTCCTGCTCGACTATGCTGCCAACGTTGGACAAGGCATCCACCAGGTATTCTTCGTTCGAATGTGTTTCCCCTTCTTCGTACTCTTCCAGCATGCTAACATTTCCATCGATTTCTTCATCTACCTTTCCTCGTTCCTCCTCATCTTCTTCCTCCTCTTCCTCCTCCTCCTCTTCCTCATCGTCTTGGTCTAGGTATGTTTCATCGAAATCGATGCTCTCAGCCATTTGTTTCGTTCTTTGCCGACTCCAAGGTGATTTTTTGACGGACCCATCCTTCCCAATGTTGGTTTCTTCATTGAGAAAGCATACTACATAAGAAAGGAAATAATACATCAATAAATAATCATCTATAATACACCCGACGCCATACAAGATTGTACCGTTTCAAAGGCTTACTTACCTCCCTCACTCGTAATGGGTACATCGGGATGGTGCATCTTTACGTGCACATTTAGCTGTGTGGCACGCTTAAATTCTTTGTCACACACCGGACAGTGATAGACGACATTCAAATGCTCCGTTCGCCGATGTGCCCGAAGTCGGCTTTTGTATCGGAACGTTTTCTTACATATGTTGCACCGGTGCGGATTGATCGAGCACGGTTTCTGCTGGTGCTTTAACAGTGAATTGCGGGATACAAAGCACATGGTACAGTCCGGGCAGCTGAACGGCTTTTCCTTCGAGTGTATCCGCTTGTGAACGCACAGATAGCTCTTCTGCGTGAAGCATTTGCCGCACAGATCACAGCTGTACGGTTTTTCACCTATCGTATGAGGAACAAACAGACGAAAAAAAGGAAAAGAAACGTATTACATATCCCGAAATCAGCGCACAAGATGCAAACCGGTTACCGGTGTGGGTCCGCTCGTGCCGTTCGAGATTGGCCTTTTGGGAGAACCCTCTGTTGCAGACGGAACACAGAAACGGTCGTTCGTTCGTGTGCGTTCGTATATGCACATCCAGTGAGCTTTGCTCGACGTACGATTTCGAGCAGATCGGACAGTCGAAGAGGTTGCGCTGCGCGTGAAATCTTTTGTGGCGCGATAGCGACGTACCATATTTAAACGATTTACCACATTCGCTGCACAAGTGCGGCTTTGCGTCGCTGTTTCGCAGCTCACCCGTGTGCTTGAGCATGTGTTTATTAAGATTGCACTTTTCTAGAAACGACACACCGCACTCATTGCAAACGTGCGGTTTATCAGTAAAGTGCCGGCGCATGTGGCGCCTCAGCTTTTTCTCCGTTTCAAACTCTTTCTTGCACGGCTGGCAAAATAACTTCACTGGTTGCCCCGCTGTATGGTTCGCTGTGCATTCCGCCTCGGTTCCGTTACCATTATGTGCAGGAATCGCCGAGGAGTTTTGTTCTTGTTTCACATATTTCCCATCAAATGTGGTCGTGAAATCGTGAGTTTCGACATGTTTCGTGTCTAGTACGTAGCTCCGCAAAGCTACATCAGTGCTCTCGCACTGCAGCTTGAAGTAGTGCGAACGGCGGATCTGCAACACGCACGGTACGCAAAGCTGCGACGGAAGCCCATCGTTCTGGTGTACATTTAGGCCCGTTATGGCGTTCAGCATTGCAAACAGGTTCGTGTCGAAGAGTGGCTTCATGCGGGGCTTGCTTGCCATACAGCATCGGCAGATCTCACCGAACATCAGGTCCTCCATATCAGACGACGACGCCATCACGCTTGGCGCAAAAATATCGATTCCCCGTCGATACAGCTGCTTGTTCGCGGGTTTACACGCGCAAGTATCTACAAAAGAAGAGTTATTTGTGATTTGTTCCACCCAAATGGAACATTTTAACGTATCGCTTTGCACTGTAGCAAGATTGTTTTCACGGATTTTAGTTCGATTTGTTTGCTGACAAGCGCTTGTTTGCTGACGACTTGACATTTCATTTGACAGCAAAATCAAGTGCTCAAGCAACGTCTACCGGGAACAACAAAATATGCCGCGCGCTTGGCTGGATTAGTGCCCTATCAAATACAGTTTTAGTGGAAATAGTAGAACAGATTTGATCGTCCACAAGGTAACGACTGATTTCGTGCTTCGTGAAATAATAGTGGCAGCGGCGTTTGTTTTTGAATAACAACAAACGAGAGTCGGCACCACAGAATAGTCGCGTGGATGCGGAATGAATATTGAACATTAAACGTTTGGAACACAGGTGTTACTATAGATTTTTTTTGTACGCACAATTCTTATAACGTCGCTGTACTAACACAACCAAGTGATATAGTTTCAAATTGGAATGATAATTATGCGTGTTCCATCACAGCACACAGCGCTGCAAGCTACAACTTTCTAGCATTTACTGCTGTCATTCATACAGCTGATGGATTGTTTACATTTCACTTCCCGCAGTTGTGCCACTGCGTCGTCGGCGCTACTTATCATCCTCTGGGTAAGCATTTAAGACGTTGCTATAAGGTTACTACGTGTGCCCGATATTTAGCGGCGCATGCTGAAACGTTCTTTTGCTAGGAAATCGGCAAACAGTATGCTGCTCACACGGTGTACCACCGCCATCAGCATTGCACAACAACGATGGGGCCCCACGATGGTCGCACAGCAGCTGAACCGAACAGCCAATAGCTCTCGATCGCTGCACCGCTCGGTCTCAGCCCTTGCCCCGTTCACGGTAGCGCCACTAACCGATCGAAAGTTTGTCCGTGTGCATGGGGCCGATTCGGTCAGCTTTCTGCAAGGGCTGATGACTAACGATATGCGGCATTTCGAGCACTGCGGTGTGATGTACGCGATGTTTCTCAAAGCGAATGGACGGGTTTTCTGTGATACACTCATATACAAACGACCGGTAGCGGAACAGGAACCATACGATTATCTGCTCGAGTGTGACGCATCCGTGGCACCGAGGCTGGAGAAACACTTGAAGCTTTACCGGCTGCGGAAAAAGGTGCAGGTGGGAATGGATGAAACATACCGCGTTTGGGCCGCGTTCAGGAATGAAAGTGACCCTGTTGAAGAAGCGGCACCGATTGCAAACCATGGCTTACACGTCCTTAAAGATCCTCGCTTGGCAAGGCTCGGTTATCGGCTGCTGGGGCGAGAAGAACGATCCGCCACCGGGGAGCTGCTGAATTCCATTTTCCCTGATGGAGCAGTGCTCGCCGACCAGGGCGTTCCGTACACGGAATTTCGCTATACGCTCGGCATTGGAGAGGGAGAAGAAAACCTACCGGATGGCAAATGTTTCCCGCTCGAATGCAACTGCGATCTGCTGCATGGTGTTAGCTTCCATAAGGGTTGCTACATCGGTCAGGAGTTAACCGCCAGAACGTACCACACCGGCGTGATACGCAAACGACTGATGCCGCTCGTGTTTGAAAGTGCGCCCAAGTTTTCCGCCGATCCGGAAGTGTTGCACGATGCGGAAATTCAAACTGGTGAAGGAACCGTTGTAGGGAAACTGCGTGGCGTAGTCGGTAGACATGGGATCGCATTGCTGCGCATCGAGAAGATCTTACCCGGAGGAGAGCTAACGTTGAATATACCGGGGGAAACGAACGCTATTCCCTGTCGTACTGGCAAACCTTCCTGGTGGCCGAAAGAACTCAACACACGAGCTTGAAGTGTTTTGCCTAGGAAAAGCAAGAAGCGTTTTGCCACAGCATTATGAGTATATTTTTTTCTCTTTCTCTCTTTTTCATTTTGTGTCGCCAACTTCCGCGCAACAGCTATGTCATCGACACAGCATTCTTCGGCCAGCATACACATAGAGTGCGAAAAAGCAAGCACCACAACTGAAACGCTACACACGTCGATCGGTTTTCTCTGTGAGCTGTGCGGTTTAAACGAAAGCTGTGATTATCGAGGCCGTCGACCACCATTTGCCAGCAAAATTGAACTTCCGGAAGAGTGTTATGTAATGCGTGATCCGTTCGCACCGCCGCCACAAGCCGTACCTGACAAACCGTCTAGCGAACACTATCTTCTGCTGGGAGCGGATTGCAATCTCTGCCGGAGAACTGTATGTAAAGCGAGTGAGTGTAGTTTTTTCTACGGTACCACCTTTTGCCGATGCTGCTGCACGGAACGCGTGCAGGAATTTCCGCTCGAAGTGCGGAGCAAAATAAAGAAGCAGTTCGCATAGAGCTGCCTTAGCAGGGATTCATTGGTGAATTCGGTTGTTTTTTTGTTATTATTATCATTATGTTACTACTTCCCAAGCGAAATAACATTTGCTTTGGTTGCTGAACAACGGTCCATTGCCCGGGAACCTTTCTCCGTGCTATTTCCTGTACACACAAAACACACCGTCTCACACCATTACTGAACACTAACTAAATCGCTAAAAAGAAGCGGGTACTGCTACAGATTTTGCTCGTCCCACGCACGAGTATACGACGGAACATCATCAACATGTAGCTTTACCAATAACTGTTCTCCCGCCACAGTCAGTACATCTTGCGTCTTGCGTTTTTTTTTCAATTGCATCAAATCAAATTTGCATCTTGCTTTTTTTCCTGCTCAGATGTCTTCCAACTGATACGCACGTCCCGTTTGGCAGTGGCTGTTGTACTTGTTTACGTCGGATTCAACCCCTGCTGGAATGTGAGCTGTTGTTGTTTCTTCACCTCGTCCTGCATTTCGAGGGCGAGCTTTTTGTACTTTTCTGCCTTCTTTTCGTCCCGCGGCGTACCGTCACCTTTCGCGTACATCTGGCTCAGATTGGCACAAGCGTACATGTTGCGCAGTTCGCACGCCTTGTACGCGAACTCGAACGCTTTTCCCATGTCGCGCTCGACCACGTACGCAGCGGGTGGTCGTTGCTGTTCCGTGACCTTCGGTTCACTGTCGGCCTTTTTGGCCGCTTGCTGGTATTCCTCCTTTAGCACGCCGGAGATGTACATGCCGGAAAGGTAGAAGCAGGCGCCCGCATTGTTCATCTCGCAGCTTTTCTTCAGCAGCTCGAATCCCTTCGGTACGTCGCGGGTAATTTCTTTGGGCATCAGCTTTGACACCAGCAGCAGTCCACTGTGCAGGCACGCGTCCGGATCGTTCAGTGTGCAACCCTTTTCGTAATAGCTGAACGCTTTCGCCGGGTCACCCTTCTCCGACGCACGGCCCTTGCCGAGAAACGTGTAGTTGCCGTACTTGAGGCAGCTTTTGCCATAGTTGTAATCATCACAGTTGGACCGGTACACTTTGGCCGCCTTCTCGAAGTCTTTGCGGATGCCCTCGAGATAGTCGCCAAGCAGATGGCACACTGGAAGTATGCAATAAGCGCGCGTTTAGTGTACGTACCGCTGTAAAGTGACGCACTGATTCGTGTTACCTTCCGGTTTTTTCTCCGAGTAACAACCGAACCGGTATTCGACACCCAGCTTGTCGATGTACTCCTTCACTTCGGTTTCGTTTTTCAGATCAAACGAGGACATTTCGCGTCCTAGGTGGATGTGTGTGTGTGTGTGTGTGAGGTGCACGTTTCCGTGGACAAAATTGAAGGAAAACGCTGTAGTTGTGGTGGGGCCGAACAAATTTCCCCGACCAACGGATGGAAAATATATGTATGTACACTTCGCAACCTCACGTAACTTCTGACAAATGCAAAATATTTAGCTTTTTTTGCTTGTATTTTGTTGTTGTTGTTGTTGCTACAACTGTCAAACTGGTGTTTTGAGTGAAGTGTGTCAACTAGGGCAGCTACAACTTGTTTTGCTGTCAAGATTGGGCCGAGATGGAGACTTTATTTTGGGCCATTACACAATTCTAGCATTTAGTACAGCGTGATAGTGTTGCTAAAACACTTAGAAAGTCGGGAAGAAACAATATCAAATCTGATGTGAATCCAATCACTAGCACAATACAAATAATGAAATAATGTATGTCAACTATCAGCGAGAATGATGGTGGGAAGGGCTCTTGTCAGATGCTCGGCTTTTTCATGTTTGGGATTTATTCTTGAAAAGGAAATCCAAAATGTGGGTGTCGGTTTGAGCAATCCGTATGTTTTACTAATGAATCCTAATACCTTCTGCTTTTGAGTAGAATAAACCAAGTCGTATTTGGAAATGTCTTGTTTAGTTACACCGATATTACGACAGGTTACGCGGCAACCGCTGTACAGTGGTACGCAAATTATTCGGGAGCCATATAACGGATTGTCGGATTATACGTACAACTTTAAAATGACTGTTTCATCTGTACGTTTTGGTATATTGATGGCAAAACGTATGAGGATAATCAGAAACAGTTGATTTTTGAATGATACAATACTCTCAAACATAATCACTGATCAGCAATAAAAGATTAACCTATCATTTGTGTAATTCGCTCTCCCGGTTAGGGTCAAGTCCCGCTAAGCACTAACCTATAACCTATGCTAATCGTTACATATATTTTGTCCGAATGGTTTCCGACCGATGGTTGATGCTGTGATCTAGCGATAGACTTAGACATGACTATCGTAATGATGAATCATATCCAGTCAAACTGGATTACCTAATCTCGTCTGTGTGTGTGTGTGTGTGTGTGTGTGTGTTAACATGCGATCTCCCACTCCCGTACCGTATGGCTACAACCACGTTTCGCCTGTTTGGTTAAATGCAATCAAATAATCAACGGCGACCCCAAATGCCCGCCACCCTACCGGGCACGAGAATAATGGATTGAATTTGAAAAA
>KB663932.1:111237-149411 GCA_000349025.1 Anopheles minimus | reverse complement strand
GGGTTCTCTTTCCCCCTATTTCGCCCGCTTAGAATTTTGCAATTGTCGTTAATTTCGCTTCGGTCCTAGACATTTTTCATATTTCCCTTGCTCTTGATTTTCTTTTATTACAATCTATCGTCACTATCAATCCCTACACGGTACAGCAACCGATGATTTTTGATTATTGAACCGATCAGTTGAGTCGAAAAACGACTGCAAATCGGTCGTCCTATATATAATATGGAGCTGACCTAATTTTCGACCTGCCGAAATGAGACGAAAGTTTGAAATTTTGCGCAGATTTATTTTTGTCATTCCTTTCTCGACTATAGCGCAATATCTGTTTACAATGGCCACAAGGCGTTCAAAGGAAACAATTTACAAGTGTGTTCTGACGACGAATGCGACAAGGGCTTTCGAAGCCGCGGTATCAAACTCGTATCGCATGAAATCCTCAAAACAAGTGTTTTTCTGTAAATACCTTGGCACCATCAATACCAAAAATTGACCCTAGGTGAATTTAGCTTGGTATTTTCTTTCCTATTTGTCATTTGTCAATACATTCAGCATGAACCAACCCGGCTTTCTGATGACCCGGCAATTGCAATCCATGTGGTTAACAAGCGCGTAAACAAAACTATTCTTGATCCAGAAATCAGTTTAAAATATCGTCCTAGCGTGGTTTTAATGGCAAAATTAACGAAAAAATCAATTAAAGCAAAGCCGAAAAGTAAAGGTAAACGTTTCATACCATCAATATTCATATTCCTCCCATTGACAAAGAACGTTTCGTTCGATTTCAGCACGGCAATCTTCGCATAGACCACAGATAGGTAAAACCAAGTTAAAAGCAGGTGTAAAGCCAAACAATGTATTTCGTTCTAAAGAAACGGTATTTAAACCAACGACAGACAAGGTCGAAGAAATGGAAGAAAAATATAGCAGGAAAGTATTGGCGGAAATGAAAAATCACGATACTGTGAATCATTTGCTGCCAATAAAAGTTAAAGGGAAAGGATTGATTAGTCGATCCGCTCCTAAGCAATTGCGAAACAAACCTTATATAAACGCAGTTGAATCTTCGAACAAAACATTGGAAAATGATGTTATATCTCACGCATCGTCAAACGAACATGAGGTAGTGTCGTTGACCGATATTCTCTTGAAGCGAGATGAGCAAATTAGAGAGAAGCAATTCTATATAGGAACAGCTTGTGCAGCAATACTTGAAAACCCAGAGGCAAGGATTGAAAACGTTAGTGCTTTGCTGGATTTACTGAATGAGGAGACCCGCGACGGTTCTTTCAATTTCTTGGCTGTTCGTAAAACAGCCTTGATTTCGCTGGTTGAAGTATTCAAAGATATTGTTCCAGAATATCGCATTGGAATCGTTGACAAGGAACAACAAAAACGTAAGTGCAACCATGTCAATCGAGGCTCGGCTTTGTTTTTTACGTTTTTTTTTCTTACATTTCAGTGAAGAAGGACACTCTAGCTCGTGTTAATTTCGAAAATAAAATGTTAACTTACTATAAGGAATTATTGAAACACATGGAAACAATCATAAGCAATTACAACAGGAAGTTGAAACATTCGCAAACACAATCGATTGAAACACGCCAACTGCTGGAAATGGCGGTGCAATGTATGTGCGATTTGGTACTAGCACACCCATATTTTAACTACAGTCCAAATATAATACAAGTACTGGTGTTAATGTTGAACAACGCAAAAGAAAGCATACGTAAGGCGGTACACAGCTGCTTCAGCTCTTTGTTCAAAACAGATACGCGGTTAGATTTAACACATCATGTAAGTAAAATATTCATATTAAAACTATAGCCTACCATTTTTTTTTGCTAATGTTGGTTGTTTTTGCTAATTATATTTTGCAGACTGTACGTCATCTAAATATGTTGATAAAGAAGAAACAACGTAACATATTTCCGGAGATGATTTCCTGCTTGAAAAATCTACAGATTAATCGTATAAACATGAATGACGACGTTTTGTTGGAGCTCAAAAAGCAGAAGCTAGAAAAACAAAAATCGTACGTTATCAATATGTCACGCAAAGAGCGGAAACGCAAGAAAAAGCTTCAGGAGCTTGAAAAAGATATTTTCGAAACAAAGGCAGAAGAAAATAAGCAAGTCGTACGCCGCAAGCTCACGGAAATATCCAAATTGACGTTCATGATTTACTTTAAAATCTTAAAATGCTATCCGGATTCGAAGGTGCTAAGTGTGACGCTGGAAGGATTATCCAAGTTTGCACATACCATTAATATCGAATTTTACGCTGATCTTATTGAACTATTGAACAATCTGTTGGAAAACGTCGACTTAGGATATAGGGAGCAATTACACTGCATCCAGACAGTGTTCATCATACTAAGTGGCCAAGGAGAAGTTCTTAACATTGATCCGGCAAGATTCTATTCACATTTTTATAAGAATTTGCTCTACGTGAACGCAGGTAAGCGGCAGAAAATGGCTATGGAATGTTGATATGAGTACATATAAAATTTACTTTCTTTAATTACTGACAGGCAAAAACCACGATGATATGGAGACTATTCTTAAAACTTTAGACATCATTCTATTCAAGCGTCGTCGAAACGTAACGTATCATCGTTATGTAAGCTTTGTAAAACGCCTATCTACGCTTTGTCTACAAGTGCTTCCCAATGGTTCTCTTGGTCTCATATCGTTAATACGAAGCTGCATCCATATGAATCAAAAATTAGATATCCTGCTCGATACGGAGGCCGTGGTAGGTTCGGGTAAATTTGATCCATTTAATGACGAGCCGGAATTCGCTAATGCCAATTGTAGCGCATTGTACGAAAGTAGCTGCTTAACACGCCATTACCATCCAACCGTACGCAAAATGCTAATCAATATACTGAAAAACTCAGACACCGTGTCCATCAATTCTGGCAGAACGTTGTAAGTACAATTCGGATTAAGGATTCGGATTCGGTTCATGTAAAATAAAATTAATTCAATTTCTTTTCTTTTTTTTTTCAACAGAACCCCTGGCGAGTTTTACTCAACCTACGACTGCTCAGAAATGGTGTTCAATCCGGCAATTCCTCATTCAACAAAAGTGAAATATGGTAAAAAATATCGAAACCTAATTGCTTCGAAGTTATCGAAAAGACAAATGCTAAAGCATTCATACAATATTACGAATGTACAAAACAGTGTAAATTTAAACATTAGGTCAAAGGAATTGTATTACGATTACTTTGTAGACTACATCAAAATGTCAAAGGCATGTGAATAATTTTGTTTGCACCTTGGCACCATATAATTTAGCTATCAGAATAAAATATACATCTCGGCAGATGTAAACGGGAGATTCAAACAATAGTTTATATTAAAACATTCATTTGAAAGCTGTTTCATTAAATAACGAAATTATGTTTTCCCTCTATATAAGAGATACGTTCTTACTACATTTTATGCGTTAAGGATAATATTATTTCAATATAATATTTCGTTCACTGTCTAGACATTTTCCTTTATAGACATTATTGCGTTGGGAAATTTTTGGATTTGGTATTAGGTTTCAATTTTTGAAGCTTATATTTGGTTTGTCTAAATCGTCTGGATTTGTTCTAGTAGCTTTAACATACGCGCTGAGTCCAATAGCGTTGCAAACAGCCGATGATCACTGTTGCGACAGAATTGTCGCCTGGGTCGCGGAATTATCACGGTAAACGATCAGTCAAATCACGGAACATATGTTGTTGACACATCCTTACAACCCTTTTTGTAGTTATATAAAATGATCCATCTTTTTTTCGGTTCGTTAAGGAAATCAAATTTTAGAATCAATCTTGTTCGGAAATTTATGCTATCAATAAAGGGTGGGAAACATAGGGCAAGAATGAATCCAGCATTAGTGGCATAGATATATTTCTATTAACATGTGACGTGTTATAAGTGATCGATATATTATTTATTTTCTTTTGCACAGCCCCAATTGTATATGCCTTGTATCGATTAAACTATATTCATGCGATATATCATACAGTTTCGTTCATGTTATACCAATCCAAATTATTACTCCTGAACGGGTAGGGAACAACACATAACGGAAAATTCACCTCAGAATCTACCACACTATTAAGGCACGATAGCTTAATCAGCTCTATAAAAAAAATCTTCCAACATTTGATATTCAAAACCTTATGCAATTTGAACTAATTACAAAGAGTAAATATGTTAATGACCGAAAAGACTATTCTCTCAAGATCATAAACCATTGTCTATCGTTGCCATATTTGAAAACAGACCAACATCATCGAAGATATACCGTTTTACGAACTGGAAAAAATGAGGTAAACATATTACAAATTTTCGTTCTGTTTTGTTGCCTGTTAAATAATGCTTGTTTTCACTTACCGAATTGGTTGCTAATGATTTGTTTCCCAAATTTACCATCATGTGTAGAATAAGGTATACATTGAAAGCGATGTAGAATGTACCGAAGATGACTACAAAGAAGCAAAACAAAATAAATTTGTGAAGATATTCATCATCTTGTTTATTCTGAGTCAAGCTTACCAACGCCAACTATCATAAAGGCCGTTAAATTGACTTGCTGTAGGTTGGCAATAATAAAATACAAATTTATGCCAATCACAGTGAAGCTTAAAGTGATGGAGATTACTTTCTCTATCCTGCAAAAATCAAAAGAATCATTAGAACAATTAGATTATACAATTATAGAATATTAATATATAAATTATAGAATCTTGTAAAAAAAATTATAATCTGATTTCCTTACGCTCCGTTCACGAACTCTTTCTTCATTAGTGCTGTTGTTTGTTTGAGGGATGGAAGCAATAAAAAAACAAAAATGAATGTTACTGTTCCTTTTAAACGACTTCAATCAACGCTTTTGGAAATGAAACCTACCTACGCTTGAAGAGAAAGCGACTGTTGGTATCGCTGCAAACGGAAGTTGCAGTGCCATTACAGCATTCAAAATATCATTCATCTTGGTTAAATCCTCTAGCCTGCTGAAGAAGGCAACGTAAAATGCGGGCATTATAGCAACGGTTCTGGTGAACAGTACACGTTTCCAACGGGCCCATTGCAAATTAAGGAAGCCCTACAAAGGAAGCAATAGTAAGCAGTTAGTAGCAGAAGCAAGAACTTTCTTAACAAACGTGAGTGACAAAAACTATACTTTACTTCCATTGCAAACTGTCCTGCATAAGTGCCAGTCATGGTGGAACTTTGACCAGCCGCTAATATTCCGATTGCCCACACGTACATTGATAGTCCACCGTAAAAGCATCCTAGCACTAAACCACCCTTGTAAATATTAATATCAGCTGAAGCATTGTTCGCCGTAAACGCTTGTTCGATATCATTTGCAAATGATGAATTACTGCATCTGTCGATCTGCAAAAGAGGTGTTCAAAGTTTCCGTGATGATGATTCGTTGATTTGTTATTCAGTTCACAAGCAATTGTTAATTTGGTGGAGAAGAGAGGAAAGGTAATGATCTAAGATTTAGTTTCGAAACTACGAATAGTAATGGTATTATGATCTGGGTAGCGATTAGTTATTTTTCTACTTACCACATCCTGATTGGTCTTTCCGTATAAATCATGAGCAAATACCGACACTACAAACACGTTGATAACAAATGATACAGCAAGCGCTATCGATGCTTCAATAAAGTAATAACGGTTGGCTTTTTTTACCTCTTTAACTTCGTTTCGGTTGATCGCTCGAGACTTAAAGTAAACCAATCAATAGTTAGTCGATATTCTGAAAAATTAAGTTGTGAACAGTACGTACCTTAACCAGTGCTGAATGCAAATATAAGTTGTGTGGCATGATAACTGCACCGATTATCCCAACCGCTTGTAACAGTGTGCCCGGCCGATAGTCGGATGACCACGGAATAAACATGCCTTTGATTACTTCCATTTGTGGTGTATCACTTATAATATACTACAGACAAAATAACTTTGAAGCATCACATTTTATGACACGTATTGAAATGGTGTTATTATTACCTGGTAACCAAACGATACCGCCATTGTTGTGATGAGGAAGCCGAAAAATAATTCCAACCGTCTCAATTTATACTTATCCAAAAACAGAAACGACATCGTGTCCAATACAGTTATCAATACACCAACGTACAACGGTATTCTGTGATGGAGCAAAATGGGTTAGCTAAAAATTGCGCTGAATGCCATCGGCAAGTGTTCACAACTGCGAATTACCGTTTGTAGGAGAGAAGGTAGATAGCGATTGCCGTACCAATTACTTCCTGCATATCAGATCCGATAATAGCAACTTCTACCATCAGCCAAAGTATCAACCGGGGAACAGTTTTGTATTGTTTATGGCACATCTCCGCTAGATCCAATCCTGTTACAACTCCAATTCTTTGTTTGCCATGGATAGACACAAATGTTGTTAATAAATGGTAATGAATTTATCCAATATCGAACCACAGCATTAAATATATGTTACCCACTTCACAGCCAATCGTTGCATTGCTAATCCTAGCAGCGTAGCTCCAAGTAGTACCCATAGCAAACTGTATTTGGCAACAATGCCGCTCTGCAAATCCGATTCAATATTTCCTGGATCCAGATAGGCGATAGACATCAAGAACCCGGGCCCAGTAAACGCCCATAATTCTCGAAAGCTGAAATCTCTCTGTAAATAAACATAAATATTATGCTATAGTCATAGTAAATTGAAACATTACAGTACAGTACAATGAAGCTGTCATAAACTAAATACAAAGGACACTGTTATAATAGCATCTCAACTTATAATTGTTCCAACTGATTAGCTTATGATTTAAAGGTGGACGATAAGAACGGTAAACAACGGTGAATATGCAGAGCATGTTGTAAACCTTGCACTTGCAGTTAACTGAAGTTCCAATTAAAACTTCTAAACTTATAAGATGGAACTAATTTTCTAACGCTTTGCAAAAAGTTTAGCCAATATTCCACTCTTTCAAAGCATCACATTGTTACAAACGACCAAATAGCTTACCGTTTCGGCACCAGATGCACCACGCTCTCCTCCATAAAATATGCTTGAAGCATTGTTTAGGGTAGAATCTTCGGATGGTTCGATTAAACTATTACTAGAACTAGGTGTTGTAGCTGTTGAAGAAGTTTGGCTAACAGTTTTAACGCCCGCATTACTAACACGGGGCGAGGTAGATTGGTCGAAATTCATCGTGTTGCTTAAAGGTTTCGCCACAAAAAATCCCCTATTCCCTATTCTTATCTATTCCAGTGACGAATTGGCCACGCAACAACCACAAAGAAATGTCACTATCCTAGAAGGCGGACGCAAAGATAGATTCAACAAAGTACGTTCCACATCTGGTCGTATTAAGCATTATGTACTATGTATTGAAAGTTTATCACACTATTATTATGTATTGAAAGTTTATTGCGGTACTAATCCTTTGGAAACGATTACCAAACATTCAACCAAATAATAAACACCTACCCAACGACAGATGGTGTTTAACACCGTGTTTCAATGCTTGAAGTGCGATTCAATTCATGCGGCTACGTTTCGGAAAGTCGCAGGTTGCGATTGTGGAATTGTATTTTCTATTTCTATTTGGATTATAGCATGAAATTTTGTTGCAAAAACCGCTTTGCTTAGCATCTAAACAATATATTCTATTAATTTTTTGATCGCAGTTGCGTTATAAAAAGCTCAGAAAAATTTGGCAACCATATTGCACTTACCATACGTGGTGTAAACGCCGCTACAGAGTTTTCCATGGCACAAGTTTTGTTATTTTTAATAAATTTGTCTGCAGATAATTATTTGTGCGGCGGTGGCAAGAAAAACCATTAACCACATTTCGTCGATTAAAACTGTTCGCAGATTTAATTGACGAGTAATCACTCATGCATATTTGAGTATGGGTTAGTCCCATTGTTGCGAATCAGCGCTCTATGCTGTCAGCAAACAGCAAAGATCGAGGAATGTACCAAACACTGGAATAGCACGAATAATTTAATTGTCCCAGAAGTTTCAAAAGAGTTTCGATACCTGAGCCATCAAGTTGATTGTTTTTTTTTTGTTTTTATTTTGTTTAATTGTAAATACAGTTGCTTATTTTGTACAGACTTGTGAGGAAAGTGAAGTCATCTACACCAGCGGTGTTCAAATATGGTGGACAAGTTAGGTGAGTTTATTTTGCTGGATTTTCATGATTTTTCTTTGTGTATGGAAAGTTCGTGCTACGTGAATGCAGTATCTGCCTGTATTCAGCTCATTGCATAGAATGAAATAGAAACTGTGGATAACAAATTTAAAACAATAGCAATCAATGTGTGCACAGCTATACATAATGCTAATGACGATGGTGGTGCTAATATGATTCATACCCGTAGTTGGCCGTACCTGTGCGCCCTAATGGCTTTTATATTTGTCAACAAATTCTCGAAGCAAAAATGCTGTAATGTGATGCGTACTACAGGAATAATTAAATATATGTGACTTCAATTACACACTAACTTGTATGATACGGAAAAGTATTTGCCAATATATCCAATACTGCATGATTCTCGTTCCATCCTGTGAAACTATTTAACAATTTGTTATATTCTGTTCTTTCTCCCTATCGTGAAAAGTGAACAGCGAAGCCAATGCTCGGCGGATACAAATGGTTGAAAACTGTTTCGGAACATCCGGACAACCGTTGTTTCTTCCTGGGCGTGTACTAGTAGGAGAAGGTGTCCTTACAAAGATGTGTCGTAAACGTCCTAAAGCACGGCAATTTTTCTTATTCAATGACATACTGGTGTATGGCAATATTGTTATTGGCAAGAAAAAATACAACAAACAACACTTAATACCCCTCGAGGAAGTTCAATTACAGGCGTTGGAAGATAATGGTCGTAAGTTTTCTTCTTTTTTTAATGTCCAAATAGTAATATCCAATGGTTACGCCTCAATGCCTTTCACATTCGTTTTCCGGTGCAGAGTACAGGAATGGGTGGCTGATACGTACGGCTACCAAATCTTTCGCAGTGTACGCTGCGACCCAAACAGAAAAACAAGAATGGATGGCGCACATCAACAAGTGCATCGAAGATTTATTGCGCAAAAGTATGCTTTGTACGCTAGGATACGCTTGTGGTGCACATTCTTATCATGATATTGTTCTATTCATAACATAACAGGCGGGAAAAAACCAGTAGAAACGCATGCTGCTGTATGGGTTCCAGACAGTGAAGCAACTATCTGCATGCACTGTAAAAAGACTCAGTTTACTATGATCAACAGAAGGGTACGTAGACAAAGCACATATATATTTATGTTTTCGATGAATCATTCACTTCCTACAACGAGCATTTGCTGAAAATCGTTATTTGTCATACTTGGCTGGTTGTCGATAACTATGTGTCTATGTATTTTCTGTTTTCCATAGCACCATTGCCGAAATTGCGGAGCCGTCGTATGCGGCCCTTGTTCTTCGAAAAAGTTTATTCTTCCGGGCCAGAGCAATAAGCCTCTGCGCGTATGTCTCGATTGCTACGATAACCTCACTTCCATGAAGCGTGATGGAGTAAGTAACGACGTCCTTGCAAAGTGTGTATCGTTTTATATAACTTGCTTTTAAACTATGTCGCAGAACAAATCACTTGCCGGAAACAACAACAAACCAGCAAACTCTACCGAAAGTTCCGGTGAGGACGATTCAGGAGACGACGAGGAAACCCTTAAGGATAACGTTACACACGACGAAGTAAGTATTGGGTGGTTTTGTAAAAGCTTTATTTGGCATAGTGTGGGAAAACAAAAATGCGACATCTTGCAACACAACTCACACGCATTACATATAAAAGTTACGTTACGTGTTATGTAGTCCATGTATCGCAACTCGAATGCGCAATACTTCATATTGCGTATCTTTTCTAATTTTTTTTTATTCTCTCCTTTCTATCTTTTACTAACTGTTATGAATTCGTTGACATCACGGATTATTCTACAATTCAGAGTTTTAAAATGCATTACGCACATGCAGCGTTGTGTGTGCAATAAAAATAAGACCAATCAGAAACTACGTTTTGAAATTTTAAAAAATTGTAAAGAAACGGTTGTATTTTTTTTCGGCCATAACTCTCCTGAAAGTTCAAAAGGTTAGATTTGTGCGATAAATTTATCGCTTACATATAAACATATAAAAGGGTGATTTTTTGTGATCTAATGCGTGTTGTGAATGCTTTTGTTTTGCTGTAATAATGTAGAATATTGATATTTGCTTGCCTTTGCCTGCATGTGAAATAAGCTATCCCTAACATAGTTCTTGGAATTTGTAATATCAGCTAAGCGTTCATTTAATATCTATTGTGAAGAAAATTTTATGTAAAATTTGTGTTTGATTGTTGTTTTCGATTCGTATTGTTGGATGGATGATTGTTATGTTTGTTAGAAATGTTATAAAATATACACAATCTCATTTTCAATTATTATGGAATGTGCCGTATTCTCGCATGCATAGCCTCACTTTTGTATAAGATACAAATATTTCGGGCTCACATTTGGCAGGCCATAGATGTGTTCCAAAGATAAAACACAACTTCACACACACACACATCTTGGCTTATCTATGTTGAAATCGTGAATATAAAAGGTGAAATTAAACAAGCGAAGATGCGGTAGTTTTAATAGACATCATAGATCCCCTGCTCACTGTTTGTATATTTTGGTTAGTAAGGCTAAATATAGTACGCGTACTTCTACCTGACATAACGATTCAGAAAACAGACCGTTGAAATTTTCACCAAACTACTTAATTAATTTTATTTTTTAACTGCATAAACGAATCATGTGTAATGTTTTCACGTAGAATTTCCTTTATGTGATGGTTATTTGAACTAGAGATGGGAATAACAACTCCTTTCAAAGAGTTTATTCATTCCTACTCCTTCCTCATTGGGATTCGAATCTTTTAGCAACTCTTTCGGGAGTAGTTTCAATTAATCCCACTCTGCGGGAGTTGTTTTGCTTTTTTCAAATGCACGCTATTTACGTTTTTTCCTTGTTTGTATGGCAGAAAATGTTGACCTTGCATCAGGTACTAATCAATCGCAATTCGTTTTTCTATCAAATTATGATGCTTCCAAAAGTTTTATTAAATGTATAAATGATGTAGCTATGAGCGTGCTATTGCTGAAAAAGAAAATCTCTTACAGCTATGAATCAAACTTGAGGTTGTCATCATTGATAGCTCCTATACCGGTACTACATTGTTTGCTTCACAATTACATGTTTTTGTGGATTTGAACTGTCGTTCTCATGCTTTGAATTTGAAAGAACTATTGACTCGTCCAACCAAAAAAAAAAAGATTTCTTCGTGTGAATCCCATGAAACTTTTAATGAAAATACATTTATCAAATAATTTATTTATTTCTTTAATTTCTTATTAATTGAATTGTTTGTTGTTAGCGGACTAAACAAACTAAATACTGATGCAAAACTTATGCCAAGGTTTATCTAAACTAATCTATCAGGACAAAGAACAATACTGACTAGGTCACATCGAACAATACTTTTTATCACTCGAATACGAAAAAGATATGGCCTTTTTTGGATGTTCCATCATTTCGTTGAGAAATTAAAGAATTTATTTGATTTTTTTTAATTCATTTTTTCTTTTTTGTTTGGTTTTCAGCCCAAGTTTTACGCCGATGATAAACTTGAAAAGTAATTCTGTAAGTGCTTTATTGAATCCTTCATAGCGTAGTGCTGGCGTCCGAGCTAATAAAGTAATCAATTTTCGGGAGAACATTCTGTACTGCGTTAGAATAATCGTATATGCAACAGAACATGAAACAAAAATCAATTTCATTTTGATGTATACTCTTATATTCATTTTAATAATGGTTAAATACATTGGGTATCCTATTACATATGTTATACTTTTAAATTAAACGGATGAATAACTTGAAAAGGAACAGCAAAAAAGTCAATTCTTCTGATTTATTTAAATGATAGAAGAAAGTTAGAAGAATCAAAATATTTAGATATTTCCGTAACCTGTATCGTGCTGTTTCTTGATCATGAAATATATTTTACTTTTGTCCAATTATGTCGTATTAATTATGTGTTTTTATTTCGATGCTTGCTTATAGTCGTACTGTTTAAGTCTCAAAAACCAAATACTCGATACTGTTTCACGCTATGTTATAAAATATCTTCTGTTTCAAGAACATGGAGTTAACAAACAAAATAAGACTCCTCAGAGTTTTTCAATTGCGGATTAATAAAAGTCACGGTAAGCAAGATATGGCAGGCCAAGACATTCAGGTTGTACTGGCATGTGACAAATTTACTGTTCGAGCACATCAAACTTAATGAATCTAGCAATACCGTATGAGACGAACATATGTCATATTAATTTACGTTTTCTATAAAGCTAAGCTACATAAAAAATAGCTACCTTCTCAAAATCCTCGTTAACCGAACATGGAACTTTTATGCCTAGTGTTAAAGTTTTAATGTATTCCAGGTGTAATGTTGATCAACGTTCACATATGTAGCAGAGTCCATAGTACAAGGGTCTCAAAACTTGAATGCTCGCGGGAGCATTGAGTGAAACTACCGTAGCTGAGGACTATGGTAGCTTGGAATGGAGATATTGCTGTTACGATACATTCGTAATCCAATTTGTGTTGTAACATTCATAACAATAAACTACATTTTTTTATTAATGGTGAACATTATTTGCCATTCGAATTTGTGGCCAAGTATCGGGGACCGATTCTTGATTATAGTGTAGTTTTCTGAGCTTCTGAATTATCTAAAATTGTTGAGCTTACGCGCGGTAGCCAGTCCAATAGAAGTGTTAGTACCACTAAACTCAATTACTTGCTTAGTTGGTGTTTAAATCCATTCCATATGGAACGGTGAGGCGAAAACACCATTTGAATTTTGGAACAATAAAACGATAATACGAAAATGACGTAGTTCATTGTTTGACCTAGAATCAGAAAGAAGTTCTTTGTATGGTGGAATGATTCGGATGGGCTTCCGTACCGTTCCTATTAACACTGCACTAACACGTGTAGAAGTGTATGAAAGCTTCAGACGAAATTGCTTAATTTAGCTTTTGGGAAAATAGTACAACACATTAGGAAACTAATGCAAAACAATCCCTGGTAAATGATCTGTGTCTACATGCCAGGATAAAATAGTCATGTGCTATAATTTGGAGACCTCTGCCATAGATAGTCGTCTATTTGCGTCTATAGAAAAATTTGAATGTAATTGTAAAGTTGATATTTAGAATCCGTTATTCTCCGCGATTTGTTGGAGGGTATCTAATTTCCTTATGTAAACAAATCCTTATTAATGTTGATAAACATAAAACTGAACTCTTTGAACGTCCCAAGTGATCGAACCTTCGTTCCCATTTACTATAGCGTAATTTATGTTAAATAGAATTTTTACATTAAACCCCTTATTTAGTTCAGGGGTCGGCACAGTATTCTCGAAAGGGGTCAGTCGGTAAAGAAAACCCCGATTCTGCGGGCCAGATATTCTTTATGTTCAATTCTTAATATGGAAATCTATTATATTCCTTATAAAAACAAGCAAATAAATTTTACTTGCTGTAAAGTAGTTGGATGAAAACATTTTATATACTTCGACAGGTCTTGGCCTTCCATTTCTGGCTTCCGTGACTTGAACTCACAATAGGGGATCCGAATCCCGGTCCTGCCGTATAAGACCGGCGCCGCCATCTCCCCAGCCTCAAAGCCGCTCCAAAACATTGTAGTGTTTTTTTAAATATCGTACTTACACTAAATTTCATTGTAACTTACACAGTGCAAAGATTTGATGAAATAATGAAGCTTGAAACTAAAGTGTGCGCTTCATTAAATGTGGAAATGTATATTGTGTATATACTATTTTGTTTTTGCCTGTAAATAACTAAATTATGCATTTGCCAGACAAATAAATTGCTCTTTTTATATTTTATTATCATTTTCCAACTTAATGTTGTTAACGGTTCCACAATTGGAAATAGAGTTTTTAGGTTGTATTTTTTTTTCGAATTATGCTGTAATTACGAAGAAAGCAAGACGAATTTGTTAACTGCAAAACGTTGTAAAATTCTATAGCAGGCATCTTTCATAAACTATCCATACGACCAATAATTTTTTTTTTTGTTATTGTATGACGGCCAGGCCGTATTAGACTTAGTTTACCACGTAGCAGGATAGTCAATCACTGCTACGGGGGAGCGCGGTCCAGATGGGATTTTGGTCCCGGTCTGTCGTGTAAGAGAGCAACGCCGATACCACCACCCCACCGAGCCGCCCCTCCGACCAATAATAAAAATACTTGAAATTTGTTAACACAGTTGATGTTGTGGTAAGATCCCGAGAAAAAAAATTGATGAAAAGATTTGGTGTTTTTTTTTTCATGTGTAAAAATCGGAAAAATAAATTGCGGTCCGGATAAAATCTGTTGGTGGGCCGGACTTTCCCTGTTTTAACCAACGGCAGAAAACTTCGTATTGGAGATTATTTAGGAAGAATCAAAATGATAGTAGCACCATTAGTGTCCCTGTTACAAATCCCAAACTACGCAGGGGTGACGTACATGTTGTACCTTCGAAGTCGTCCAAAATTTCAGCTAACCTGTATGAATTTTGCCTCCAAGATATGAACCTAAGCGAAATCTGACGAATCCATTTTTTCCATGTTAGACTCGCCAGTCTCCGAAGACTGATCGATCGTGCCATGCTAAACCCCAGCTGTTCCAGCTCGTTAAGTCTTTTTAGTGTGAATGGATAAATCAGTACGTAAAAATAAAAGAAAATCAAACCGTCTAATTACAAAACATTTATTAATTATATTGCAAGCAACATCGTTTTCCCAACATCCTAATAGAATTCCCCTATTAGAGTTAACCGTTGAAGATATGGTTGTGCGCGACACAGCAGTAGCTCGTGAAGTTTTTCCTCTTTGTTCGACGATGGTACCGTTGTGTTATATTTGTAACCTTCTTCATCCAGCACACGCTTTCTGATTAGATGTTGATAAAATTTTTCACGATCAAACTTGGATTTTTTCAGATCATGTTGACCCACCGTTGTGTGGAACATGCTCTGCACTAATTTTAATAGCGTTGTCATTGTTTTATCTTCCTCGTTTTCGTTATTCCTATTGTTGGCTGGAGTAAGTTTTGATTCCACCTTAATATTGCAAGACGATACTTCCTGCACCCGACCTGTGCCAAATATTATATAATCGGTTTTATCTGTACTGCTGTATTTGGTGTCCTTCGAAATAGTGTTTGCCGCGGGTTTCGCTGTTATAGCCGAAACAGACGAAGCATATGTTAGGTGACTAGCATCTTCCAACGATTGGCGAAATTCTTTACCTTGTAAAATCGAAGATGATTTTACCTCTTTGCTCAAAATGGGTACGGTCGATGTGACAGTTTTTATCTTAGTATCGCCGGTGACAATCTCCATATTTTCCACATCACGATTCATAGTGCCGGTAGGCAGGCTTATAGTGGTCATACTATCACCAATCTTTTTGTCATCATCAGCATTCGTAGAAAAGGTGTGCTCTTTACGTGTGGGATGGTCCCACAAATGTTCACTATCCTCTTTCCAGGTCATTTTACGTTGACCTTTTGAATGAAACAATTTGCCACGCGGAAAGTTGTCTTTGTTTTGATTTCCGAACAGCATACCGGCAAAAAGGTTGCTGTGTATCGCTTCACAGCACCGCAAAGCCGTTGGATCAATGGGATGGGCTTCCGTGTTGAAAATGTGTCCCCCAGCTCCGACGACACATTCGTGCATTTCTATGGTACCATCTGCGTTTTTCACTACGTTCACAACATTGCCAATACTCCCATCGTTGTGCAAAACATTGTCTGGATCAAACAGCAGGTACAGATATTTGGTAGTTTCCGCCAAAAAGAAGGATTCCATACGATCCTCTTGTTGGTGCGTCAGAACGTTCCGTATCGTCGCATAGCCACATGCCGTCTTGGCGCTATGTTCAATGCTTTCGAGGATATTTTCGCCGACCTCTAGCAGGAATGGATCACTGGTAGCACGATACAGATACATCACGGATTCAATGAGCTCTGGCCGTAGCGGATAATTTTCCCGATTAGCGCCAGCTTCCCCTGTGGGAATATTGTAAAACTCGGGTAGGAATCCATATTGGCGCCATACTGACTGGTAGTTGTGTAGTACGCGTAGCGCTTCCTTAGTGTTCCCATACAAACTAAGCAAACCCGGCCAGTACGCTTCGAGTGATTGAAATACGGGAAGCGTGATCTGACCTTTGCTCATGCTAACCCAAACGTACCAATCTTCGCGTTTCAAGTAACGATCAATCGCTGCCTTACTTTCAAGAAATGTGGCCATCAATGCCGGTTTTTCTAGTAAAATTGAGCCCTTCACCAAATATTCAAAGTAGGAGTCCACCCCAGCGCCAATGCCGGCATCCTGAGCTATCCAGCGACCGGTTTGCACATCGATATGATTTCCATACAATCCGATCTGGGAGCGATGTTTGTACAGTGCGGAAAGAGCATTCATAGCAACATCTTCATACACGGGATTTCCCGTAAGTCTGCTGAGCGTTCCGAATTCTAGAATAAAAGTTCCAATACCGGCGGTACAGGTAACAGACGTTTCGCCATACGGTACACCGTGACGTAGGTTTACTGTACCGTACGGCATCCCGGTAGCAGTGTCGAACGCAGGCAATAAACGCTGTGCAACATCCTCCGCCATCTCTAATAGTGGACCTTCACACGGCCAACCTGGCTTAACTAGCCCCATAGATGCTAGATCAGCTTGATGGGAAAGTAAATGCGCCGACAGAAGTCCACCAATTATGCGAATATTCGTCTCGAACACAGATACATTGATATCTGCATCAAACGATCTATCGCGCAAAAGCTGAACAACGCGTCCAAATTCGGTGTAGTTGCCCATTACTGCTAAAGTATCGAGGGCGTCAATCAGCGTCAATGAATAACTGCCCCAGGTGTCTATTGCATCGCAGGATAGCGGCCGTAGTTCGTCGTAGGGAGCGCCATACTGCAGATATCCATCGTACGCGTGCTGAAACATTTGACGCACTCTCTCTCTAAAAAGATTGGCATGCGGAATTATATCACCAGTGTAGCATATAATTATTATTTCTCTACCAATAACCGCCCTTACCGTATACGATGCATATCATTTGCTGAATATTTTCTCAACCCATGTACTTCCGAAACCGACCGGAAAATCCATCCTGCAAGACAGCACCATACTAAAAGCGTCAGTGACGATTGGGGACGCTTAAATGAGATTATGTGCTGCGGAACAATGTTGAAACGTGGCCACTTCACTCTTATTTCTAACATAACTTAATTGAATGGCGACTTAAAGTAACACTAAGTTAAATAAAACCGACTATTGTACCACTGAGGCGAATCTTTTTTGTTTGTTTACATTCGATTGAAACGTATTCAAGCGGAAGCAATATGACAACGAATACCCGGAGCGCTAATTTTGACAATTGTAAATACATCCGTCCGATAACCTGCGCCTAAAAGACATGGTAAAACGTATTAATTGCTCAATTTCTAAATCTTTTGTTGTTAGCGAATAACGTCAAAACTTTGAATGTTTGAATGGCATTACAAAAATAGCAGTAATAGATGTTTAGTTTAAATATATGTTTGTTTTACGAACTCTATTGTTGAATATGACAAGAAAAATTGTAGAACAATTAATGTGTGTGTGTATGTCATATGCATGATTTTGATGATTGCTTTCAAAAACAAAAGATTCAAAATATTTCAAACAATGAGACATTCAGGAAACACTCCTCAACATTCATGTGCTCCTTTTTCAACAAGTGCATTCACTTCGTTAGTTAAAATGAAACTTAGTGTATCCGTGTAGCTGAAAATCAGAAAGGTGATTTAACTGATTCCATACAAAAACGATGTCAGCAGAAAGTAAAGGGTCTGTTAGTAAACGATACGAATTACCCAGGCATTCAGATGTTTTCCACAAAAACATGATTAAGTGGAAAATCGAATTTGAATTTTAGTGTGAGCTTACCAATTTACAGCCATTTTGTAACGGCACCGATCTTCAAAAGAACAATTCCTTCGTCTTCAGAACTTAGTCATACCAAGATCTGCAAAAATGTTGTAATGCTAAAAAGAAAATAATTACCTAATGTAGTATTTGTATCAAGTTTATGACTCATACTAATGTAATGTGAAAAACACGTAAATGATTACCGCTTGGAATTTAAAGAACACTGTGTTTTATGTTCTGTTTTTTTTTTTGTTTTAATGAAGGGTAATTTTCCTAATATAAACACAATTTATTCAGTAATACATACAAATGTTTTAGCAGGTAAATAGCTCGAACGCTAGGTACAATCATTACGCAAAAAGAATCGAAAAATACTTTTTACGGAAACAACGAGAATAGAAACACGGCCAATTGTCGCAGTTTGCGGTATTCATATCTTTCAATCTCTTCTTCTTCTTTGGCCTAACGACCTACTCGGTCATGCCTGCCATTTCTGGCTTACGATGCTTTTTAACACCACGTAGTTGGATAGTCAGTCCTCACTTCGGGGGAATGATCCGGATTGGATTTGATCCCCGGTATTACCGTGTGAGACCGCCGCTGCCACCGGACCGTCCCGAAGAATATAAATCTTTCAATAAATATTCTTTATAATTATTTCACAATATATTCGAATCAATATAATCGAACACAATCATAGCTGCGTAGTTATTTATTAATACATGCGTTCATCATATTTTTACAGGAGATTTCTACCAATAATTATGCAAGTTTATTACATTGGTATCTAAAAACATTATGCGAACATTTGTAGGAAAAAGCGCGATTGTTGTTTATAGTTGATTAACGAATAGATAAATATTTTATTTCAGAGGATTTCTATAAAAAAAGTTTAATAGACATAATGACAGATGAGTTTTGTTAATTTAAATTTTCCTTGTTACGATTGCTGTTAATAAGTTGGCATAGAGAGCAACATGTCTGCTATTATATTTGGAATCGAAAATGGAAGCAACCAAATGAAATAAAAGGTAGTAATATTTGCCACCGTGTTGTCGCAAATCAATGATAGATAAACTTGTTGAAAAACAATGCTGCAACTTGTTATATGCCGCGAAACTTCTACAAAGCGAACTACTTCTCTTTTACATTTCATTCAATGGCTGATGGAGAAAAGAAACACTGAATCTTTTTTCTCTACATTTGCTATTCATTTCATGAAGCGCATTCAAGTGGATTTGAGAAAACTTAACCCATGTAAGTAGTATGTTCCTTTCAATTTGTTTCACTGATTAGCTCGTCGCATATCTTTACCAATTCTTGGTTTTCTTTTGATTTTTGAATCAACTGTTCGTTGATTGAAATTCGGTACAGTTCCTCTTTTTTTATCTGCGCCTTTAATTTTGCTGATTCCTGGGAATGGTTGCGGAGAGCTTCATCTATTTTGGTGTTTGCACTGCAATTGGTTAGAAACATAAATAAAATAGAACAATTAAACATAAATCAAATATATTGATTCATTTGAGATATAGTACAACACAATTCAGTAATATGTGGATAATCAGCAAGCCCGAAACTGATTCATGAAATACACATATTTACTACTGGTTTTATCGCGATGGGCAAGTTAAATCATATTCTAGCATTTAATCTTTGTTTCAATAACTAAAACTACACCTTCATTTTTTTCTATATCCACCTACACGGGTAGGTAAATACATTTTGCAAGAAAATTAGCTATTTTACGTGTTGAAATGCGTTTATTTGCGGTATTAATTGTTGTTATGACTTCCTATTTTCAGATCCATCATACAATAATTTATTTTTATTTTACAAACATGGTTTTAAAAATTCCGCACCATCCTGTTTTTTTTCATGCAAATATATTTACCCCTTCATTTCTATGACCTACACGGGTAGGTAAAACGTATTATAATTTGCTCGTTTATAGTTTAAAAGACTAACATCTCAGGTTTAAGCTGCCGTATTCACTTAATTTTTCCAAAACATACCTTCGTTACACTAAACTCTTCCACAGAATGTTGTAAAATTACTAAAAAAATAAGTCACCTACACAGTTTTATGCAACGGTGTAAAATTGAAAATCGAAACAAAACCTTGTTCAAAAAAATAGCAAAATTCTGATGTTTTGTTTGTATGATAGGAAACATGTTTCTCTTGGCATTTCCAAAATTCCATGCCGATAGCGACAACTAATCAAGAAAATTATTTAGAATTAAAATCGCGATGAATCATACCCGGGTAGGTGGTTATTGAAATGAAGGTTAAGAATTTATTAATTAATTAATTATTTTTTAATAACTAATTTACTCGAAACTTCATTTGTTCCCAAACTTGAAAAAGGATATTGGAGTACCATATCTGACTTCCTCCGCTTGTGTTTAGCCGTAGGATCAACAATGCATAAGCGACTTCGACCCGTAAATACAGAAAATCGGGTCCAACCTGATGAACCAACTAAAACTACGGGACATTACACGGATTACATCGTAATCGTTTAACATACTGTTCCTACTTTTACCAACGGGTCCTTTCAAACTGCGCAGGATTACTTACGGATAGTTCAGACCCAGAAGGACATCACCAATTGAAACGACTAATTTCCCTTCTACTCGTTCAGTCTTACTTCAAAATCAGTACGTTCAGTCCTACCAATGTTCTGATTTGAAGTAACCAGATAGACAATGAAAATGGTTACGATAAAAGATACGACACGATTTACCGATAGCATATTATAACGATAAAACTGCTTACAGAACTATCCCAAAGGATGCAATTAATTCCGAGTACAGGCGGTTTCCAAAATTCGCAGATAATGGAGACCGAAGGAATCCGCGTATATCAAATTTCTGCGAATGTCGAATATCGTTTGACACGTTGTTTATGCCGCGCTTTAAAGTGTCAACTATGGATATTTTACATTTATTTCGACAGTTTTACTACGAATTATCAATATTCGCGTTAAAGTGAAGTTATGAATTGCAATAACTTAACAAAACTTTACGAAAAGTAGTTTTTAAAATAAAAAAAATTAACAGCTTTTAGGAATTGTTTGAAAATTGAAAATTGAAGTCCATACAAAAAAGCAAGAAGAAATTTTAAAATCCGCGTATGTCGAGAACCGCGTAACTCGGAAACTGACTGTACACCCGGGATAAGGCGTTTTCTTTTTGTGTTGGAAGTAAGAAATGTTTCCCAATCAAATAGTTGTAAGTAATATTTGTATCAAAGTATAGCAAGTACGATTATAAGTATAGCTTCTAAGAAATACGACCCGGCCGATGTACCGTGAATAAAAAAATATATAATAACGATAAAAGAAAACTTTTACTTACATTTCCAGTTGACTCATAGCATGACTTTTCATTTTTTCATACCGCTGCTCTTGGGCTCTAAGACATTCTTCAAGCTTCAACACCTTTTCTAATAGCTTATCCTCGTTTTCTTTGTATTTAATTGCGTTCTTTTTCATACGCTCATATTTCCTGCGAGAAAAAAGAAATATATTTTAATTATAAATCGCATAGCTCTTAATTATTTTCTCTATCTAGGCAAATACAACTACTTGTCTCTAAACCTATATAAAACAACCAACAACTGTTGGTCTGGACTGTTACCATAATACAAATACTTACGCATACAAGTTCGAAAAAGTTTTCTCCAATGATTCCAAATGTTGTGCGTTGATTTCATTGTCTTGCTTAAGACTTTCGCATTCAACTTCATGATTGCGGATTAAATCTTCCTTTTCCGAAATCAGTTCCGCTATGGTTCGCTCATATGCCTCAACCACGTTGCTGTAAAATATGTGAGATAAAAAGGGGTCAATGTAGTGTTCTATCATATCTTATTAGAAATTATTAACTACAGTGGTGGGTATTCAGTATCGGCCATTTTCTAAATTTCAGTTACCATTCAGTTACCGAAGTTACCAAGACGAAGTTTTTGTTAAGCCTAAACGGCGGACATCATAATAATAAAATAACAAATTTCTTCTTTGCGATGCATTTTACGCCTTTCTAGATTACCGAAACAAAATGAAAAGTGTGCAGTGAGCCTCTTCTACGTTCTGCTAGCATGAATGTGATAAGCAATAATCAAATGCGATTTTTTTAGAGTATAGTAGTGAGCAAATGAAAAAGTCTCATGTCGAGGAAATGGAAAAACAATGATTATTTTTTTCGTTTAAAATTAACCTAAACCTTGTTTAAAACATGTTAGGCTGTAATAAATGCCAAAGGCAATGCTACTTAATATGAATAAAGTTTTTGGTTAATACATTTAAAGGTGTTCGACTTTGAATGTCCAGCCAGCTTTGAAGTCTATATATAAGACTTTTTTCATTTGTTCGCTTCTATTCTCGTAAAAAAAATCATTTTCGATTCTCCTTCATCATATTCGTATTGGGGGTATATAAGAGAAGCCCTCTGCATAGCTTTCATGATGTTTCAGAGCTCTAGGAAAGCGTTGAATGAATCGCAAAGAAGATAGAGTAGCTGAATATGAAGTGTCCCATACCGAATACCCATCACTGTACAATTATGATATCCAATACTTTGGCACAGTGGCCAATTAGTTAACAGCCAATCATATCTCGAGTTAAAAAAAAAATATTTACCTCATTTTGGAAATAGTTTTATCTTTTTCTGTGATCCGCTTTAACATGCTTTCTTCTCTGAGTTCAACGTCATGCATTTTTTTCTCTATATCTGCAATATTTACCCTGGAACGATAAACCGTGAGCGAAGTTAATTTTGTGTTAATTATAAGCTACGTTGAAAACTGAAACAGTAGTACAAGAACGCAACAATGATTCATTTTTTCGGATAATAGAGGTGCGATTTGTAATCTTTTTCTTCTATGGCACAACAACCTTGAGAGGTCTTGGCCTGCCATTTCTGGCTTCCGGGACTTACATTTACCCAACAACAGGATAGTCAGTCCTGCGTATTCGGGGGTACGGCTCGAATGAGATTCGATTCCCGGTCCTGCCATATGAGACTGGCGCCGTTATCTCCTCTGTCACCGAACCGCTCCCGCGATTTGTAGACACTTAACTTAGCATATTGAAACTTACTCTTCAGTTTTACATTTTTTTCCAACCTCGGCATAACCTTCCTCGCTTGGTACCGATCGGTCCTCGCTGTATAAAATAAAGGTAAACGCACATGATTATCGTTTCACCATGGCATACTTTATGCTAAATTACCTCATATTGTGCACGGCGATGTTTTGCTTTTCAGCATACGATTCAGCAATCATATTTTCGTCATAAGACGTTAAATCATTATGAACCTGAAATAAAATAATGCCTATAAATATTGTTGTTTTCGGTGCTACTCAACATACTTACATTAGAGGCGCCTGCGAAAATAGCAGTACTACTAAAATCTACTGTCTCTGCATCTGCAGTCAACTCTAACGCCGCTTGTTTTACCGGTGATGGAACTTTGAAGCTCGGTTCTTCAACAATCGGTTCAACAATTAAGTTTTCACGTGGTGTTATATCTAAGGACGAGTTCAACTCTGAAAACTGTTCAGCATTTGTGTTAGGTTGCACCAGTTGGACAGAATCTGCATCAGAGTTAAAAATTTCCACTAATTGTTCATTATGGTGTTCTGTTCCACAGTCTGAAGCTTCTCGTGCTATAGAGCTGGTTGAAAATAAAACATGTTCTGAGGATTTTGAACACTCGCTGCTTTCGTTTTCTCCTAAAGTTAATGTTTTGTCTAAGGAGATTTTACTATTATCCTGACTTCCGAAGCAATTCGGGTTTACGGTTGTGTCAAGAAGACAATTGGACAACTCTGACTGGTGTTGCTTATCTTTGGAATTGACACCGGGATGAACTGGTGATAATTGTGTCGAAGATGAATCTATAGCACTCAGTAGGAGTAACGTACTGTCTACCGGCTGTTGATCAGAACGATCGTTACTGATTTCTTCGCAGTCTGGGATTTGTAAATCACTCTTGATGTTTGGCTGCTGTGGTGAAACGCTAGCTAAAACCAGACATGCACCGAATGGATTACCTTCGACGTTTTCAGTGCCAACTCTACTTTCCGCCTTTACAATAGTTCGCCTTCGTAAAAGTGGGTCAAAATTGTCCAGTACCGAGTCTCTCGGAAGGTTCGCAATTGAGGGGGACGATGCAGACCCTGTGGTTGATTTTACTGTGCGTGATGTAGGCTGTGAGCAACCCCGAGACAGTAAACAATCGAAATCGGCCGCCGAAAAATTGTCTGCAAGAAGGTAAAAACACGCACAAGAACATACATTAGTTATTTGTCACATGTATCAATACCTATTGCCGTACACTATTATATATATGCGTGTGTTGATTGAAATAACAATTAGTTTTCACAAGGCGAAAGTTTTTTCCTTCATACACTTTTATCTCCCTTCCTGTCGCATATGTATATATGCGACGATGCAACTCCCGTAGTGCTCATGAAGGCCATCCGTGGGAAGCAAAAAGAAGGCGAGCGAGCTAATGACAACCACCCTCGGTGCACCGTTTGCAGTGCAGGGTTCAATACTTGATTAATGTTGAAAAGTTGGTTGAATATAAATATAACCTGTACATTTTATGATTTTCGTTTTCCCAAGTGTAACACTTATGTTTTTATACAAAATTTGTGGAGTAATGGAATAAATTCGTTGGGTGTGGAATAGTACACAATACCCTGTTCCCCTTTCCGTCATTTAGCTCACACAAAACACTGTCCTTCCAATGTATAGCTCTAATGGTAAGCTTTTTTAATAAATGGACAATTAATGAATACATATTTTATTGTGCAAAAGTTGTCTGTGCAATTTCAAATAGTGATGCGAGTGATTTAAAATCAGGAACTTTTAGATATTTGTCGATAAGAAATATATTTACGATAGTCAGACGAATAAATTACAATTTACATGGTTTATAACCGTTTTGTTAAAAAATACTCAATTTGAATCTATTTGATGTATTTTTAACAAACATATGAAATTTTCATTCATATGAAAAAAAAATCATATTTGCACCACATTGCTCACAAAAAATTGCCCTGATAATATTATATTTAAAAGATTCAATGTCCAGCTATAAATATCCCGGAGTTACTTTAATATTCTATTGTACATTCATAGCAAATGTTTTCTATGCAGATAGAATAATCCGCCGACGGTTTTGCTTAACATACAAATTGAGCATAAGAATAAGGCATGATAACACAATCCAGCTTCAAAAATATAAGTGAAATCATCGGATTTTTGATGCTCTACGATAGATAGACCAATGGTCTTTGAACAAAATCTAATTTCTCGCCTACTGCGGATTAGTCGCGAAACTAATATATTCGATGAATACCGAAGTCGGAAACCAACTTTCCCGATTCAATAACTTATCTCTTTGCAGAACAATTGGATTCAGAAATGTTCAAACTCAGTATTCCGAGTGTTCCAAGCTTGGTACCAATTATTAAATTCAAACCCAAAATAACACACTCTTACATAGCAACTATCGTATACAAGATCTAATAAATTACAAACATAAAAATACTCACATTCATTAGCTGGAGTAAAATGTTCTTCAGGAAGTGAAGACTGCTGGAGAGACGAACGAGTTGATACAAATTCCGATATGTCGTCCAGTGGAAATGCACATCCTTGACTCTTAGTTTCAGTGGGAAATTCCTTTAACCGGGCTTCACATGTTTCTGCAAACATATTTTCCTTGTCCGATCTACAGATTTCAATGTTCTCTAGGGTGTTCATCAAATTTTCCTTCACACGGTCGATGGTATTGATACTTCTTGGAATAATGCCTAACTGATTGCAATCCTTAGCGTCTTGAAGCGGAAAACGGTCGACTTCCGGAGCACTTTCGCTATTTTCCGCCGGAAAACTGCTGCTTGGACCAGACAGGATGGTTAAATTTGGTGGATTACATTTCTCTGTTGAAACAATGTTTTCAACATTTTGGGAATCGTGCTCAATGAACATGGTGGTATTGTTGGAAACTTGTTGTACTGCAATGTTTTGATAATCCGTGCATTCATACTGTTCTTCATCACCTGTCAATCGCCAATGAGGCATTGGAAAAGTTTACATTAGTTCATCGTTCTAAGCACAACATCGTCATACGAGTCTTAACTTACAAATCATATCCAAAACTTCACCAATTTGATCATCGCTGTACGAGATATCCATGCTCTCCATATTTGACTCCCTGTGGTGTTGCAATTGTCTGAAAAACGAATATAAGAACATTTACTTTGTCCTTGCTGTAATTCAAGTGTTGCCAAGTTGTATGAAAACGTCATATTAGTTTATTTTTACACACAAGGTGCTTTTCCATTTCATTGACAAAGCGTAATGCGCAGCGCAGGCTACAAAATGTTTACCATCTACTGCGCATAGCTACGCAGGCTTAAAGCCATTCTCAGAACATGGAATGTACGGCACAATTGCCAGCAAAGGTTTAGCCTTTAGAATCAGCTGACACGCTCAGTGGCAGGTTAATCTGAAACATAGGAACTTCACACTTACCAAACGTACAATGATACTTTTTCAGATTGTGTACAAACGATATTTGTCGGATTAAGAAAGATCGTTAACTTCGCGCCCAAGCGGTTGCTTTTTGTGCATCAATTTAATATTTTTTAGAAGGTATTGTCATGCTGACTGCATTGACATCGGAAGTCATACTAAAGGTGCATAGATGTTAAAAGTGTATGATATGCCCATTAAAAATGAACCATTTATTGTTGCCCATTATTGTTGAACTATTCACGGGTGTTTTATTTAAGAATGGTCTGGCGTTATTGTTGCAACTCACGAAGAAAACAGTCAGATATCATTTACATGAAGTCCGGTATTAATTCAGAAACGAGAATGGTTTTCTAATCATCGGGATATGCTGAACTCAACCAAGGTAAACATATATCAGAGCATTCGCGTGCAAATGATAATTGGGGGTTATGAGTCATGACGTAAGAATTCCGATGCACCATGATAGCCGTTCAAATTTAGTTGGTATTTCAATTGAATCGTTAAACGCAGTTTCAATTTTTACAAGAACAACTATTGACGGAAAACAAGCACCAGGTAATGAACAAAGGTACATCAATGTTCTAAGCGCATTTCATTATTTACTCCGTTACTCCGTTTTCCACAAGTTCATTATATGCAATTTTTTATACATATCGACATAGTTCCAATCCAACGAAAAGTATATTGAATAATTTGCCATCACAGTTGTGTTAATTTTTTCTAATTCTACTTATCCTGGAAACCGAGGTAAGGACAATCCGTGGGTTTGGCTCGCCATATGGATAAAGGGAAAATAGCAGTAGCAACATTGTGAAGATAGATGATACAACTACTATTTCCTCATTGTTATTTGCTCGATGGTTGGAGTATCAGTATCGCAGCTGGCTTTGCCACGCAACCGTGGTGGACTTAACCTCCACACCACGGCAAAAAACACACTGGCCCTCTTTACAAATCGGTATACTGCGGAGCAGGGGTGTCTGCGGGTCGAGGCCCAGCCAATCGCATGTGCTGATAATCCCCCGAACATAGGCTCCATTCCAACGACATACCCATGTCTACAAACATTGGTCCAATACATGGTGTTATACCCTACTATGTCAATCGTGTAGAAAGTGCAGTGGCCTATTAGTCAACCGCACCGGACAACAACAGCTCTACCAAAACCCTGTGATTTCCACTGGGTTCAATACCGCGTTTATTCAAGGTTAACTACTTCAATGTTTAATATTGTGTACAGCTTGAATTTCATTCTCATCAAATTTTAAAACTGCTGCTATCGCATTAGTCATATGTTTTTTACTCTCAGTATCCCGCGTTAACAGGAAGCTGAGCACAACGTTTTTCAAGTACTCCAGGTTTGATCCTTCCAGTTGGTTATTGCTTCGTAAGCGTTCGATGTCTCTTTCCATTTGAGTTATTTGCTCTTTATAATTTTCCTCAATCATAATTTTTTCTTGTGCAAGCTTCCGCAGTGTAGCCTCCGACGAGTTTTTGGAAGTACGTAGGGCACTAATTTCCACGTTTTTACGCGCAATTTCCTGTGCATAATGGAGTATATGTTGATGCTCATCCACTAATGAAGGGAAGGGCGTTAACATTGTCGACGAATCATTGCTATTCCATCGATTGCGATCTCCTTTCGTGTTGTTTATTGCCTCACTGTTGGGCTCCTGGGGCCGGTTCGAAGAAGACGACGACGAAAGTGAAATAATTTCCAGTGACGTTCGTAGCGTTTTGATTTCTTCATCCTTTTCGTCCATGACAGCAAGCGAACGTTCACGCTGCTTTTGTAATGAATCTTGAAGATGCCCAATTTGCCTCTCGAACGATGCTTGCATTGCATTCAACGCCTCTGCATGTTTGGCGGACTCGTTTTTAAAGGCCATCTGCTGTTCTGTTAATTTCTGCTGCAAATTGGATTCCAACTGGGTGGTGGATTGTTTCTGCATATCAAGTTTTTGTTTCAGTTGCGTTACACATTCTTGGCACAAAAGGAGTTCCTTTTTCAGTCGTTGATTTTCACTCATTGCCTGTTCGTAACGCCATTTATAATTTTCTAGCTCATTTTGCCCATCCAAATGCTGATCGAGGACAACCACGTTGCAAGGTAAATCTAGATCAGCTCGATATTCACTGGTATTAACAGAACTTTCTGCTGGATGAATTTCGAAGAGCTCTTGACGTGTACCATATCCATCTTCTATGGACTCACGATCAAAATTATCGCACGGCACGTAGTTCTGTTCTTCGGCGTGCTTCGTTTTGAGGTTAGCTATGGTGCTTTTTAATTGTAAAATATGTGCCTTGTCTTGCTCTTTTAGACGATCATACTTACCCACCATTTCACTAAGCTCCCGAATGCGGGATTCAAAATTTGCAACTCGTTCTTCATGAATTTCTCGCAGCCGTTTACTACTTTCTTCCGCCAAACGAACCCTTTGCTTTTCGTCTGCCACGGCAATAGCATATTGTTTCTTTAGGTGGATCATTTCCCTTTGTAAATCCTGTAAAGATTCTTTTAAATTCATCGAATTGTTGGACGATTTTTCAACGTTACTGTTCATGGAATTTGAGTTCTTTTCATCGACACGTTTCTTCTGTTCTGCCTGACGATCCGGGATATGGAGCAAAAATTGCGTCTTCAGATTACCCAATTGTAGCTCCAACTGTTCGTTCAAGTTGCGTTCATCGTCTAACTGTTTCTTCAACTCTCTTATTTTTAAAGACTGATCCTCGTACTTCCCGCCATTCAGTAGACGTTCGGCAGACTCACTAGCAAAGGAATAGCTTGAATCGGTTTGGGATTGGCTTTCAAATGCTTTGATTCGTCGGGTCAATTCCTCTATTGTCGCATCTTTGTTTGCAAGTTGTACACGAAGCTGATTTCTGTCGCCCTTTAATACTTCTTCTATACGGTTTCGTTCAGCAGTGAGGGTTGCAAGATTTTGCATTAGCTTCAGGACTTGTCCTCCTTCGGTAGGTGACGTTGGTAAATGTTTTGTGTCGGGCTGTTCATTATTGAAAGAAGTTTTGCCTGCGCCATCACCTTCTGTGCTGAGTGTCTGTAAAGATTGTTCCAAGGCTGCCTTTTCTTTGGCCAATCCTTTATACGCTACGATGATGTCTGGAAAACAAAACATTGTTCATTGTATTCCTTCACGTTATTTTCATGCGACTGAAACTACATCGTACACGGCATATCTGTGAATACTACATACCCTTCAGTCGACTTTCATAACGATTAATGTGTTCTTTTTGAGAGCTGATAATTGATTCATATTCTTTCAGCTTGCTCATTTCATGATTCCTTTTATCCATCTTGCAAAACACTTGAACGACTCGAAGTTTGTTAATCACCGCACAGAGAACAATTAAAAGAACAGCCCGTTTTGTGTGTGCCACATATGTATACAGAGTGGGAGATATGTGCGTGCATAAATGGGCATTCAATATGTTTGGAAAATAAATGTCACCACATGTAACATTGACAGTTGTCACCCATTTCACCAAGTTGTGTTCAAAAATTTTACCCGCGTGAAATCCAATATTTAAACCAATATTCAAATATCCTTACAAAAGTGCATCCTCTGAATCCTAATAAATAAATTCCGTCATATTTATTTGGGAAAATCTAGTTGCAAACGGAACTACGAGACTAATATATTGATTAACCTTGCTTCTTTTCGGAAGTCCTAGTCAAAATGGCTTCCGTAATTCTGACAATTGATAATTTGTCAAAAAGATAATGAACGCGACCGTAGTTGTAGTCACCTTGAAACGTAATCAACAAATTGTATGGAAACGTAGTTAGCTGTGAATAAACAGATATGGAACAGTGAACGTTTTTGCATCCATATTTCTAAAATACATCCATTAAATTTGCCGATATCAGCTGCAATGGCTTCTAGGAAAAGATCTGGTTCTGGTACAAAACGACCAAAGGAAAAAGTGGTGCACATCTACGAACTACTGTGCCGTGGTGAAGACCCGAGAAGGCAGAATGCACAGTTTTGGGAGGAGTTTTTTTTGCTGCAGCCGAACATGGATACGTTGGAATGTGAATTGCTCAAGCTCACTCCGGAACAGTACAGCTGCGCTAAACATAACACACAGCAGTTTTTCACCGAATGCATAAATATTCTCTCAACCAATAGTCCCAAACGCATACACAATGCATTACAAACGATTGGTGTATTCATTCATGTGCTGTTCCGCAAATTGACAATGCCCGGTACTGGTGGCAACGGGAGCGATACCAACAGTGGTGGAGTACTCGGTTGCACCCCTGCTTCGTTTCTTACCATTAGTGACATAGAGGACGACATGCGTGAATTGCTGAAGCAGCTGTACGAAATATTGTCAAGTAACATTCCCTCTGATCGTCCCAAAGATCTTTGTTTGAAGATTTTGCTTATCATAGCCACCGGCATGGATAATGTTAACGAAAATTGCCTTATAGAGTTCATCATCGGACAAAATATGTTTGAAGTATTTAAGAACATGCTAAGCGATTCAAGTCTGCGTAACCTACATGGACACGATGTGGTTACGCTGCTAACAATATTGGTTAATTACCGAAAACATGAAGGAAGCAACCCGTATGTGGTAGAATTGTCGCTACTAGCAGACGAATTTGCGTTGAACGGGTAATGTTTGAACATTACGTATCCCTTACCGTTTCCATAAAAAATCGGAATAATCTAATGCATTTAATTCCAGATATGGACAAGTGATATCTTGCGTTTTGACAATGTTTTGCAAACAGCATCTACTGAGCCTTACGGAGCTTCCAACAACATCATCCTGGTTCTCGTCGTTGTCGAGCATAGTTGGAAACATGTTTATTTCCGACGATTTGTGCTATCGAAGCCAACAGATTCGGTATGTATCAACAGAGATAAAGGTAACAATGCTATTATTCTCTTGTAATATGTTTTTTTTTAAATATATTCATTTCAGGGCTAACAACGCACTCTTACTGGCATTGTATGAAGCGATTCATTTGAACAGGAACTTCATAACCACTCTGGCACATACGCAAGCAGATTCCACTCCTCCTTCACCCTGTAATACGCTAAACATCAATGACGGGACTCCCGATCTGTCGGCAGCTGCCATTTTAGATGCTTCGCAATACTCAACTAATCTGTTTGTTGCTTTATTTCAATACTGGTAAGAAGTCCAAAAACGATTTTGATGAAATATATTCTCGAAGCAGAATAAATTTTAATTTCTATATAATCGCTTTTCTTGTTATCCTTTGCAGCTCGATCGTAATGCAAGATCATAAAAGCGAGTTGAGTGCAATAAATTTGAAACTTTGTTTGCTTATTTTGACATGCATAGTCGAGGATCAGTATGCTAACTCAATGATGCATGACAATAATCTTACATTCAAAGTTTCACTACACCGAGCGCATATGAGACACAGAAAGTTAACATCAGAGAAAGTTTCCAAGCCACAGCCTTTGGCTACCACTTTGCTCGGTAAGTGACTTTTTTTAAAGATATTTACATTACTTTCTTATTTCGTACTCATTCTTCTTCTTCTTTGGCGTAACGACCAACTCGGTCATGCCTGCCATTTCTGGCTTACGAGACTTTTTATTACCACGTAGGTGGATAGTCAGTCCTCACTCACTACGGGGGAACGGTCCGGATGGGATATGAAACCCGGTCTTGCCGTGTGTGGCCAGCGCCGTTATCGCCTCGGCCACCGGACCGCCCCCTTCACTCATATTCATTGCATGATGTTTTTGTGAATATCGGAAAACATTGTTGATAAAGATATGCTAAAAATATTATTTTTACACCCGTAACATCTTATGAACCCGTAAGGTTGAGCCTGTTACTTACATTCTAAACTTAAAAATCGAATACCAATTAAAAAAACATAGTAAAAAACCAAACAAATGCCGAAGAACAAAATGTGAGGGGAGATAGATTAAATACAAATTCAGGTTGTTATGGTATGAAGCGGTTCAATCTGAAATAATCCTTCTTTAATGCGATAAAAAACAACGGGTATGCATAGTTGATATGGTAGGGTTACGGTAGTTGATATGAAGCTGTTCATATTTCAGTACTTTGATTCCAGTACATTTCACAGTCTCACAGAATAAGAGTCAATGCAGGATAAAGACACACTTGGGAAATCATTACCGAGAATTAACGGTTTCGTTTGTTTGTTTACAACAATTAAATATGTATGTTAGTCTTATGCCACCGGGCCGATAATTGCGGCATCAAAGATAAGATAATGATTATCTGCGCCAATGCGACCACCCTCATATGCGTGTTGATCGATAAAAATGAAAGTAAATATTATTTTAATTGTATTTTAAACAGGCTAAACGATGTACGCAAAATATTCATTTGGTTCATAGAAAAGCATATTTCACATATGCACACAGTTTATCATGTGTTCCAGATTTCTTTTAGTTCTTCTATGGCACAACAACCTCGTTAGAATTTGGCATGCCACATTTCTGGTTTTCGTGATTTGAATTTACCCAAACCAGAAAAGATAGCCCTGTGTACGAGGGAACGAATCCTAGTTCTCCGGTCCTGCCGTATGATCATCGCATCGGCACCGCTATCTCCTCGGCCACCGAGCCGCTCTGTATTCAGAATGCTGGTAACCGAAGAAAATTATTAATCAGTTTTTTTCTTTCTTTACTCTTCCACAGACCTTTTAGTGGAGTTTATAGTATCGCATTTGCTCAAGAAATTCCCAATAGAATTGTACCTTTTGTGTATTGGTATAATACACCGCGTAATTATCTACCAAAAGAGATGCCGGGTACGAATTGCATATCACTGGAAAGAATTATGGACGGCAATGATAAGCTTGTTAAAATTTCTCATTTACCAAGAACAAAACCTTATGAAGAGATGTAATATTTTCGAGTTAGCGTTACAGGTAAGAATGAAATAGAAAAACATAATACTTTGTCGCTTGTGTCGCTTCGTTGTTGCTAGCCTATGATAATTTATACCTTTTTCGTTTTAGGTGGTAAACATTTTCAATCTTTTCATTACATATGGGGACACTTTTCTTGCTACAACTAACAGCTATGACGAACTATATTATGAGTTGAATCGAGAGGAAAAAGTGTTCTGTGAATTACACGCAATGGTGCTAAGATATGCTTCGATACAAGACTGCGATTATAAGGAAGATTCGATTCGATTGTTGAATGCGCTGTCCAACATATTAGCAATTATAAAGCACTTTCAGATGAAAATTAAAGAATGGCTCGCTAGTCAAAGTTTATCGACCCCCACTGAACAGCAAATACTAGAACAAATTCAGAAAAACTATGATCTTACGTTAAAACTTCAAGATAGTCTTGATCAGTATGAACGATATAGCGAGCGCCCAAAGCATGTAATATTCTTTGCCAATCTTATGAAGGAAGTTATGGTGGATACCAGAAAAACGGTATACTATTTAGTAAAGGAAAGTAACAAAGGTACTTTTATTGAATGTTTGTGCGGTGCTGTGACCGATGGACCGAGCACCGCCGACGGAACAGAAGTTGGAATGATGCATTCCTCCAGTTGAAAGCGATAAGCGGTTCATTCTAGTAATGCTTAGTTTTGCATCTGTATGACAGCAAATAAAACAAACAACTGCTTCTACCATAAACATTACAATGTAAATAGTGTATTGTTTAGCTTATTACACGAAAGAAATTTTTTGGTTCATTTCTGGAGGGCGATGATGAAAATGCTTATGATAGTTAGATTTTACATGAAAGGATGCTGAATGTTGCCAACAAACTCTCTGATGGCTGATCATTAATGCCTAAATTCGGGTGGAGGGGTAGTACCGTAATTATCGGAGAATGTGATATTTAAATAATTATCCCAAAAAAACAAGGACTTACACCGTCCACACCGCACCGATGGTTACACTACGTATGGTATAACATCTATATTTTACCTCTGTTATTGCTGATTTTAATACAATTGCATGTGTTTCCTATGCGCTTGCAAGATTTGCTTGAAGGTAAATACGTTGAATCTTGTGCCTTTATTTACGTTGTACCACTAGCAATCGCAATGCGGTTCTACCATCAGCAATACAAACAAAAAACACAATTACACACTTACGGACGCAGAAGGTACAATTCTAGAAACATTAAAACATAAAACAATTCAACAGAATATGAACAACGTGAAAATATTTTCTTCTTGCGGACAAACCTGCAGCTTGCGGTTTATAACGTAACCATACAGGTAACGAATTCGAGTCGAACTCAAATCGTACTGTGGAATGAACGTATGGGAAGCTTTTAGAACAGAATATCATCGTCTCCTTCGTCTAGGATGTTTGCTTGGCTGCGCACATCTATCCCCTCTTGCAACAGAGCTGCCCGTTTTTCTTCTGCTTTCTTTTTGGCGATACGTTTCTTGTCCTATTCGTGTGGAGAACGATTGTTTTTAACCCGTTATATATTCATGACCCCGTTTCGAAATGCTTCCCCTTTTACAAACCTGGATTTTCTTCAGACGATAGAATTCTTCACGTTCCAATTCATCCAGCTCGGAGATGATGTATGCCAATGTGCGGTCGATTCTAGGAATAATAACTGTAAGTGACCGACAAATTAATTTACCATACTACTGTTTTACACATGAGTCTATATATCATACCATGTTCGATTGCGTTAACACGGCGGTTGGTGATTTTAATGACTTCGTCTAATGTAACGAACGATGTTTGAAGCGAAGCCAACTCCACCAGCAGCTTAACAGCGCTTTGGTAGTTCTTTTTCAATTTTTGAAGCTGTTGTCCACCCTTCGCTAAACCGGTCAATTCGTAAGTGTCCGAACCGTCTTGATAAGATTCGAAGACTGGCAGCGTAACTCCAGCAACGTTATCCTTCTTGGTACGTATCTTAATTTGGGCCTTAGTGACATTTTGCAGTACGACTTGGTTGAAATCACCGGAAGCAAACTTCGCCTCAGCTAGTGAGAAGGCTGCCTCTTTCATTACTTCTCCCATCAATGTCTTGGTCTGTCGTAAAAGTATAAGAAATCAATTTGTTAATTTATACTGTATCAAACATCAATACATACGCATATTTAGGCCAGTGGCAATCGATTCACCTCAATAATTTTACTCAAAATCATCCGAAATCGCATCTGGAGTGCATCGGCCTTCTTTTTCAATAATCCGTGGCCCTTATGGGCACCAGCAAGACGAGCCTTCATCTGCATTTGGGCGCTGCAAAAAGAAAACAACACAATGCGCATATCTGATCGATAGATATTCATAAAATCATACACTACTGGAAAAAACCTACCCTCGCGATGGGAAAATAGGGATTCGATCCTTGGACGACATTTTGCAAAATGAAGATTTTCTTCAAACTAAATTGAAATCCGTATGTTGAACTGTTCCACTGAACGTACGAAGGAAACAATCACGGGTTGCAAATTTCAGGTTCCACTGATCACAAGACCATATAACCACACACCCACACATACGTTTCCAACAAAATGCTGTGACCTGCTGTGACAAGGTTGGATCATTTGAAAACTTGACAGCACAAAGTGTTTAAATATGAGATATCCTCGTATTGCCACGCAAGATCTCTAAAATACGAGAGATACGATGGTAGCCTATTCAGTAAAAAGATATGTATGTATGAAACATAAAACAGCTTCATTCTCTTCCTAGCCACTACTGGAAATAATAGAGGAAGGAGTGGTTTAGCACTTTTGTTATATGGTTTCGTACGAATTTGCTCGCAGTGATTTCGGAAAAGACGCTCGAAATATATAAGTTTCTGTTGAGCAGTCTTGTTCTATTTAAACGGGCGGTAGAAAGTACTCCGACTTCGCCAGACGAAATCGGATAACCTGTATCCGTGATCGGGGAAACTTGAGTATTGTTTGGAACAATCAAACAATGAAAAACACGATTGAATCAATTGAGACCCGCTCATGTCATGTGTGAAACTGGCCGAATTGCCATTACACCTCCACGTCAAAAGTGTCTGAAAGCATTAAAGTCATTAAGCAAAATTGCTTAAAAACATCGTGAACCTTCTAAAATTGTAATACAACACTTTAAGAAAACTATTGCCAAAAAGCTGTTGAAACGACGAGCCAATCTGCCAGTACAAATGTGTTGCGCGTCGCACTGGAAGACTTCGCGTTGAGTTATGATGTAAAACTGAGGTGCGTTTGGAGAAACCGCCTGAATGAATGCAATGCCCCTTGCTCATGGTAATTTGGAATTTAGTACAAATATAATTACAGCGTATAAACGACCGCTCGGTAGCCATTGGGCTGCTGTTGACTGATAACCGACGGTTTTGTATTTAAAAAATATCGATAATTGATTGCTTGTTCCAAATACCAATATGCTAGAGGCAATATCTGGACGCAAAACAGCCTGTCTCGACCCGTTAAAACAGACAGCAGACCACAAACGCGGAACGTTCGAACTCAGCTTTTAGAAATTCACTTACTTATTACATATTTTTTTGGGTACTGGCATTAATTTGTAGAATCTTTAATAACTTTTGTTCTATAATTGGAGACGTTTTTTGGTTTTGTTTTTTTTTCTTCGATCTGTTGAAAAGCTAGAGGCAAATGAAATAGTCAGGCTGCTTACGCAAAAGTTGAATTTGTTGAATCACAATAAATTTGGGAATTACATTCTTCCGAAAATACCCAAAGCGCTTAGTTTCCAGGAGACGCTTGATATTTTGGAAATCATGTTCAGCCGTACATCATCTGTGTTTTCGGGCGTTTTAGCTGCTTGCAAACAAAGAAAAAAGACGAAGAAGACATCGAGTCGTATGCCAGTGTTGTGAATAAAACTTGAGAAAAGTTTGATGTTCGCACTATCGCTCTTGATCAATTTCAGTACCTTATTTTTGTAGTTGGGTTGAAATCGGAGAAACATAAGGATCTACGAACGAAGATGCTATCTGTTATGTCTGAAGGGTCCGTAATTAAGACACTCGCATATTTGTTACTTATTACCAAAACCACTATTTATTATCACTAAGTTTTATTAATCACTTTAGGCGAGAGAGCGCTACCTCTCACCTTGTTGGCCAGTCGGCCGCCCGATCGTGACTCGTCTCGTCGTAGGGACATCCTTCGGTAACAGCATCCGCTGCCACACGAGGAGTCCCCAATGAACAATTTGTCTGTCCACAACATCTCCCGCTTTTAATGAGCCGGTATGGATTCAGCCAGCGCTACGGTGCTGTCGTAGCGCTGGGCAGCGTAGATCGATGATGATCGGGGCCCTTCTACGCTACCAACGGATGTCACGATGCGTGCGCGCGATGATTCGCGCATTCTGGTCAGGCTGCTATGATGGTGCTCCAGCGATGGCGGTGACGGCGTCCCTTCCGGCCATTCTTGTGCTGACAGCGAGCAGTTGACGACGCGGGTGCATCGAGTGCATCCTGGACCTCGGAAGCACTGATGTGCGCGGCGACGTGGTTCTGGCGTGGTGCTGACGCGAAACTGTGTCCATCGCGCTTTTGC
>KB663932.1:45759-82466 GCA_000349025.1 Anopheles minimus | reverse complement strand
TCATTGTCAACCCCGGCTCAGACCCCCCGCTCGAAAAGGAACACACATTTGGATGACGGAATGATTTGCAGCTGCACAACCGAGTACACCCGGGATAAGGTGCCCTTTCACGGTTCGGAGAAGGAAATGTCTCCCAACCAATGTGAATTGCATATTACATTAAGTTTAGATTTATGATCATAGTTATAAGCAATACGGCCTGGCCGTAATTTATGAATACAAAATATTTTATTTTATAAAATTCACGACATTTACTGTTCTAAATGGTTTAACAACGGTCACATTTTGAAATTTTTAGCTTTTTTGAACTTTTGAACTTAAAATGTGATAAGTTTTGTGGCAAGTCAATGAAGCATGAAACTTGACGATTCGCACAAACCTTCGCACTGCCAATTTGATCTCCGTTTGTCTTGACAAGGTTTGCTTGATACAGTTCCGTTTGAGTATAGAAATTGGCATGATAATCTCAACAGTCCCTGTCGAGCGATTTTTAATCACTGTGTTCTCCTGTTTCCTCCTTTTCCTTCCTTTGTTAAATTTTTTACGTCATGGTAAGGATTTCGTAGAGCAGCTTCATCGGCACCTCTTTGTAGAATCCTTGTATGGTGCCTCATTTCTTACCGTTTAGTTCAACCACTCGATCACGTCTGCCTCCGTCGATTCAATTTCACAATCACACCCTACTCTCTTTCATACAGATCTCACTATCGTTACTCCTCTCATTATTCTTTACTATACCCTTATCATACGCCTCCACATATTCCTGGAGGTCCTCAAAAGAATTCCCTCCTCCTGAGACTTTACCTTCTTATGTTTCACCTTGGTGACCATTTCCTGTAGCCGAATTTCGGCTTCCACCTTTTCCACCCTCAACTTCCTCCTTTCTTCAAGGTCCAATCCTTCGAGCTCCAAGTCCGAGTCGCTACTACTTGAGAATATTGCTTGATTGCTTGATTACTAAAATTCCATTCCATTATCACTAACCTGTAGACAACGAATAGTACCCATAACGGCCCTGTGCTTGTATTTGCTAAGCAGGGAGAGTAAGCGCGAGAGTTGATGCATGCCTTTATGACATATTAAGATCCAAGTAGGCTTACCTAAAGCTCAACTACCGACGGTCGGCCAGATGGGCAGTCTGTACACAGGGAGTGAGCGCTACTTGAGACATGCTTAGGATGAACGCGGACATCCCATTAATCCAGCCGTTGGAACGTGTATCACCCCCAGTGGCGGATCAAGGTCTCTCAGGGCCCCGAGCGGAATGGCAGTGGATGCCAACGGGGGAGAGTGGGTGGGGGGGGGGTAGAGGGAGGGTTTATGTTGGAAACTTCTCTCATCGGCGAGGCCCCGAGCGGCCGCTCCCTCTGATCCTAGGTTGATCTGCCACTGATCATCCCTATTAACTCTTAGGCTTGATTGGGTCATCTATCGATCATCAAATAACAAATCCCATCCAAAACCATGAACTTTGACTAAGCAGGAGACTAATTAAAAGCCCGAGAACCGGACCCAAACTTATACCCCTCAATGTCGCTTGCGTTAGTATGATGACATTTTTTTTAAATTCGAAGGTGGCGATGGTGAATGGATATAAAAAATTATCAAGTCGGGAGGAGTGATGGGACCACGACTTGAATCATGTTCTGCGTATGCTTTAGCAGAGGAAGCTAACATCAATGGTAGTAATGATGTACCTATAAAACATTGAGTGGCGTATTGTGCCTGGCGAATGAACCTATTGTCAATTAGATGCCTCAGAAAAAGAAGAACCAAATATTCTAAAGGAAGCACTCTGAAGTCTGTTTAGCAAGAGCAAAAGATGTTAATGGACGCGTGAAAAGATTCGTAAATTTAACCGAATAAGCGAACTGTATTCGTTTTGTAAATTCTGGCTAAATCAATCGTTTTTCGTAAACTATCGAAACTAATGAGTATACTGTGCAGCAACTGTGTGGGTTAGGACTAATGATGCTTGAATGTAGCCTAACAGAAGTTATGGTTGCAGATTTTCTTACCAACCCCTGGGAATTTTAAAACCACGTAAGTTTTATAGGATATTAGGGTTATGCGTTGAGGACGAGTGTTGGAAAAACAACTCGTGTGCTATGCAATATTTAGCAGTCTATAACATTGAAATGACGGTTAACACGACAGAGTGACCAGCAAAGTTTTGCAATTCCACTGTGTATTCTCCGCCCAACAGGATCTGGCTAGGATGTTTGCCGATGAGTTTGCTTTTGGTTTTCTCTGAACTATTCCTTTAAAAGATATTTCTGTACAGGAACACATCTTTATCGTTGGTTTAAGATCTGGTTTGTGAATAATAAAGTGTTCGAGAAGAGAAGTTTACACAAAGACACACACCGAAGGCCGCTGAAGGCTTACAATTATATAGTTTATGTATATAGTATGCAAAAGCATTGATTTCCGTTAGCTATGGTGGGTCTTGCTGGTCATACGCCGAAACTGTTCATGTGGTCGGGACTCGGTTAATGTTGAGCAGAAGATTATATTGGACATTCAAAGAGGGCCTCGAGTCCTAACATCTCGGAACAACTCATAATTGTCAAGCTACAAAAAATAATAATTGTTTTATTGAAATCTTAACACTGCAAACTGTCTTTTTAAATTAGATAACTAAACAATACAGCAAAACCCCTGTACAGAATTCCCGTCTCACGCTAGTAGGGGTATATTATATCCTGTGAAGGGCAATATCGGTCAATGGTAATATATGAAAACATATGAATTAATAATACGCTGCCCATAACACTTGCTAATATAAATATTAAGATAAAAAGGCGATTACTGTGACTATGAATCGATGAATAGGTAAAAGTTAAAATTTGTGAAATGAAATATGAATAGTTTTGTATTGGCATATGTTGTCCGCCTATTTTCGCATTTGCACCGTGTGTTGTGTCCACTGAGCTTGAAAATTAATAAGAGAGTGCGAGAAAATTTTCCTCGCGTTTGCGCAGTTTCTTGTCTACGCCAGCCCAAAGTTTATTAGAAATGGCAGCAGCAGCAGTAATATTATAGATTGTCCTTGTTAAATAAGAAACACATTTGCCACGGGGCTGGAAACCAGTTTTCAATATTGTGAAGTTAAAGTGCTTAGCTGCTGAATATCTTGTACAATATTAGTATTTACTATATTGTTGTACAATCTATACTATACGTTCCGGTTCGTTAAGCACTCAAAACGATAACCTTCGGACGCAATTTTTTGCCATTCGTATATCTGGAGAAGTTTCAGTACGTTCGAAGTGAATACGATATATTTGTTGACGCTGGAAGTGATCTAAGTTGAATGGTTTTTGTTACAATGTCCAAAATAACGGAAGAAAACAGAAAGTCTTGCTTGTGCTTCTTTGGCCGTTGGTTATGGTATGGTTATGTGCTGTTACTCCAAGTACCGTCCATCAACGGTACGTACGTGTTGTATAAACAATTTTTATATGTAGTGGAACTTTGATAATAGCTGATTATGTTCAACAAATTTGTTACATTCATGTCTTGTTATAATACCATTATAAAGCCATACTAATTTAATCGATATCAGCCAATTAAAAGTGTCCTTTATGTTGCGAGAGGTTTCATTACTTTTTCTAACATTCGCAGGTGCATATGGAAATGTTGTGTCCCTACCAGGGGAGTGTCGCGATGTGAATGGCAAAAAGGTGGAACAAGGTGATAGGAAATGAGACCAGTCATTGTTTCCTTCCATACGTAACTGTGTTTTATAAATATTTCGTATTCTCCATATCGTTCACAGATGCACATTATGTGCCGCCTGGATCGGATACCTGTCGATTGTGTTTATGTGACAATGGCCATCCAAAGGCATGTAAGGCAGTACTTTGCTCGCCACCTCACGATTGCAAATCCTTTCAGATTGGTAGTTCTTGCTGCGAGTTTATCTGCTTGGATGACACAATAGGCAACACATCAGATAAAAACTACGATGTCGGCATGTGACTAGTAGCAACTGGAGTAATCGTCACTTTTTCGTTGACCCTGCTTTTCTTCGTTATCAGTCGCTTGAGGCATCGCAAAAGCCGTGCTCAAGAAGGGCGCGAAGTCATCGATGATCCTAACCAACGGAATTTGGTTAACAACGTGGGTTACATGGGAGGCAGCATTGGTTATCTCGGAGGTGGAACGATGAACATGGATTATTCATATGTAGATCATGCTGTCGCTCCACACTACCAGCTTTGGAAACCACCTGGGGCGTACTACACCAGAGGCGAAGCTCCACCTCCTTATGAAGAGGCAATAGCTATAGCTCATGCAGAGTCGTTAAGTTCGTGTACTGTAAGGTAAGGATAGTTTTTCAATCTGTTCATGTATAACATGAGAGGAAACGATGAGTGTGATTAATTCTATTGATGTCGAATGAAATTTGTCATTGTAATTTGTTAATTGACCAGGGTTTTGTATCCTATATGTTACAATCACCTTAGAAGCCTAGTTCATTTCTGCTTTTCCTTGGCTTATAATTAATTACCCGCCGCGATTAAGGGGGAACGCCCGATTGAAATTTTGGTACCGGTCCTCTCGTGTAAATGGGTGGTTTACATTATATCATGGACTTGTCCACAATCGTTACTTATTCTTATTTCTTATTATAATTAGTAAATGTTTCTTAGTATGATGAATCTGAGTATGATGAATGTGCATTTATATTAGCATTCCAAAGTGTGTTTATTTTGAGTTTTCTCGAATAAACAACCTCTTAAAAGTTGGGGCAGGCCGGTGGTATAGTGATATCGGCTGTGGTCTTCCACACGACAGACCGGGACCAAAATCGCATCCGGACCGTTACCCCGTAGCAAGAACTGAATAGCCGGCCAAGTGGAAAAATAAATCGAATACGGCCTGGTCGTCATACAATAACAAAAACCCCGCTAAAATTAATGAAGCCAGAAATGGCAGAGCCCAAGGCTTTTGCGATGAACTGATGGAGAATCTTTGAAAAAAAAAACTCAAATTGCAATTGCCGAGTAAAGCTTTTTATGATAGTAAGTAAAGCATACGATAATAGTTTGTTCAATGTTTCAGTAATTTGTATCTTTAAACATGTTTACACCTTTAACTTTGTTTACAATCGATAGGTAAGCAAGGATTGTTTAACAATACTTGACTTGGTAATAATGAACATCAAATCATTTTGATAGAAGTTGGGGTTTGATCCGTATTTCAGACAGGGCTTTTAGACATAAAGGATCCGTAAAATCGAATCCAATGCGGTGAAGGAGAATAAGCGTACCATATGCCTTACTTAGAACTTCGTTGTTGTTGTTTGATTATTTTATAGAAACTTTGGGCTCTATAGCCTCATTCGCCTCTTACTTAGAACTTCGTTATGTTGCAAAGTGAAAGTAAGTTTATCGTCAAGACGTATACCTAAGCCTTTGAAAGTTGAGAACCTTTAAAGGGAAGTGTCACAACATTTATAACTAAAAAGATGGGATGGGGAGAACGTCAATAAAAGTTTATCTCATTAGCACTTCAATGTTAAGCACATTGGTTGGATATTCCGCTATAGTTAATTACAAAAGTGCGATTTCCTTTTTTGAAGATCGGCACTAAACATTCTCGACATAAAGGTCAATAGCCGATAGAGCGGTTCGGTGGTTTTAGCGTTAGCGGCGCCGGTCTTCAATCGGTAGGACCAAGGTTCAAATCCCATCCGGACTTTGTGTGTTTGTGTCCCGTAGTGAGAACTGAATATCAAGCTACGTGATAACAATGAGTCTATAAAGCAATTATATGGCCGGCATATTCGAACAGGTCGTTACGCTAAGCAAGATTAAGGAAAACAGTCAGAATTAAACTTTTTTTCATCGTAAAAATTTCCCAGAATGAATTTCAGAAACGAACCCCCACTATAACAACCAATGATTTCAAATATGAATACAAATATACAGGACGGGTTTTTAACGTTTAACCCAGAAATTATTAAATCGTCTGAAAGAAGCATCCAACCTCGAATTGTGCCTAAAATGTTTGTGTTGGAATCGATCACAGGCAACAAATTTTGGAATTCGTATCCGAAATCCAAAGATTTTTTTATTTTTTTACAAGGTCTTGATTGTTGGTTAAAAATAAGCACCAATGATCGTGATGGTACAAACAAAAACTTACACAATCAAGCACGATGCACATTAGTAGAAAAACAGACCATTTTTCTTTTGGGTACAATTTACACATCTCGAAACCCGGTTATTTCACTATATAATAATACTTTAACGTTCAAATTTAAGGGTTCTGTTTTATAAATCTGTACTTGTACTACATCATATTCTAGCATTTTGTGTTTCAAGTGCCATTGCTTTCATAATAAGACTCTCTGTAACTCTCTCTGACTGTCGCTTTTTAGTATAACCATTTATTTGGTCATGCCGGCCATATATGATTGGTTTAATACAATCATTGATACCACGTAGTTGGATATTCTGTCCTCACTTGGTCCTACCATGTGAAGACCAGTGCACTATCGCCTTGACCATTAGACTAGCTTATTTGGAAAAAAATGTTGCATCTGAAAAAAGTATATTTTGTTACACATGTGATAGTTAAAAAATAAATAAATTAAATTAAAAATTAATCGGCACACTTCTATCCTTTTCTGTATCGTTCTAGCGTTGCTACATCAACAGGAAGAAATTTTCCACTCGGTGTCGTGCAAGATTCTGACGCTGTACCAAACATTACGGCAAATACCACGAATTTAATTAGCATTAACATTAATGGTACAGGACCTGGCGCAAATGTGACGGATATCGGCAGTGCGGATAACAGCATGGGGGCACGCAGTGTGGCCACAATCACTAATGAAGACTCGCCATTTGTGACCTCCAGCAGTAACCGTGTTGGCAGTATCAACGGACGCTCGACCAGTTTAAACGGAGCGGATAGGCATAGTAACGAGACAAACGATGAAACATCGATGACAATTTACAATCCTCATCCATCAAATCTGTTACTCCAGAACGATGTAATTGATGTAAGCGATGGAAATCTCTGTGAAAACGTAAATTTAAGTAGTAATCGTCATTGCACTGGAAGCAACGCGATTTCCTTCAGTAGCGTTGGTTCTGACCTGTGCATGAATTCTAGCTGCGAGCTGAACATCAATGCTCATCAATGCAATTTTACGCATCATCCGGTCGCTGTTTCTGCAGTTAACGTTAACTCCGAGGAGTTTGGGGAAGTAGGAGTGAATAGAGCAGCAGCAAAAGAAGACCACTGTTCTTCCATGTTTCATAATCCAACCCATCTATCGGATGGTATTGACAAATTTGTGGATGCTATTCATCACCGCCATTGTCAACAAACGGTCATTGGAAGCTGTGGAGACGAAAGCCCACAGTTACCTACTTCTTCACAATCTCCAGTTTCACAGTCTTTGTTGCAATCCGTCCCGGTACCAGCAATGTTCAACGATGATATGATAAGCGACAGTAAATTTAGCACCTACTCGGATAAATGCACGGATGTAATCAAAAATCGAATCACGGGAAAAAAGTATCATCGCACTATTCCTCGCCATTTTTCTGTTGTTGATCCCATAATAAATCCAATTAAGACAAACTTTTTGGCAGCAGGGACAGCAGCTACTGCCAGCATCAGCTCGGATCCTTCAGCATCGTTCACTCTAGTGCAGCAGGATCGCATGTCGGGAGATGGAAGAGATAAGCAAAGTTTGCAACGTACGTCTACGCAACCATCAGCAAATGTAACAACACCACCAAACATGATTTTGACATCGGCAAATGGAAATACAAACGTAACAAACCGAAAGGTCTGTCAATGTCCAATACAGCATAAAGCCTTGTCCGGTTATCAGTCAACAACTGCTGGAAGATCTTCGGCCCTTTCATCAATTACTAGTGATGACAGCTACCGTAGTCTACGTACAACATCAACCGATATCCTACATAGTCGTGGCGACACTTGCAACAAACCAGCTTCTAGACATAATGATCTTGTGATAGTTGCGAGCAAAAGAAATAATGGATTAGGAACAATGCGAGAAAATTATGGCACGGAGAGAACGCCACTGAAGAGATCCAGTGACATTGGGCTTATTAATCAACGATACCACGAGAAAGAACATCGTAAGACAGCATCATCGTTTTCTGACGCTACCATCGCAGCTGGGGGCAACAGAGTTAAGGCTAAGCAACAGACTAATTATCAAAATCGTCCTCACTCAGACCACAGTTCACATATCGTTGCATCGGAGCGTAAGCTGAATACGCAAATGCCATTGGATGAGCTAATGTCTACTCGTTTGACAACCAGGCCGGGAATTGAAAATGAGGAACGGTCTCATACTATGCGAAAAAAGTCTTTGTTAAATATGAACCTGGATACTGATGCTAGCAGTGGTTTGCATAATCCCATTCTTCCCCCGAAAGCCAAGAAACAACAACAGCAGCATCAACAGTCCCATCAAAGTCAAGCTTATAATAAAAATTCGGCTGCTGGAAATCAACATCAAATGCGCGATGGTAGTTTGGTGCATCAGAAAATAATGTCTCTCCCTGAAAAGTGTAATGATGGTAACAATGGAGTTGGAAACAAATTGCGGGAACTTCGAAAGTCACCCATCCACGTAAACCACGACAGAGGTGGCGTGCTGAAGGTATGCAGCAACAATGGCATGTCCAGTAGATTTTCTAATTCTCTACCCAGACATTCGTTTACCGCGTCGCGAAACTTTGAAAGAAAACAGGACAATGACAATTTGTTATCGTACAGTTTTGGTAAAGGTTCGAAACCGAACAGGTCCGATGTGGTGGACAGTGGATTATTACTAGAAAAAGTATTATACGATAGTAATACGCTACCGAAAAACATTCCCAACCACAACGGGCGTAAGACAAGCCTAGTAACGGAAGCGGTTAACCATATACCCCCTATTATAAATATTCCAGTTACATCACACAGTGCAATGGCTTTTGCAAGAAACCCAAATTCTACCAATCACAGTTCGAATACTAATCATTGCTCTAGTAGTGTTAACGCGACATCAGAAAGTAGTAACCACCCGTCAGTTTTGCAAAGCGCTACAGAAGTTACTGTTATGTCCACTGGGACTAATGGTGGAACCGGAAATAGTGATGATGGAGGGACCAACAGTAATGCAACCAAACAACCGATTCTTCTGCCATTGCCCGTGTTGATGACAACCACCACAAACTGTGCCAATCCACGGGAACACATCCTACCGAACGACAACAGTCTTGACGAGGACTACTTAAGCGAGTGCGAAAATTGTAAATCTTCCGCCAACAACATGCGCTACTATCTCGATCTGGAAGACGGTAGTAAAACATGTGTTCCTATACAGGAAACAATGACACTGCAAAGGAAGATTCCGGACGCTGCAGAGGAGGAACAGCAAAATTATTATCGTGTATCTTCGACATTGCCGACTAATACCAGCAAACGAAATATACCGTAAGTATTTTAGCGATGTTTTGAAAATGAAAACATAGGTAGAAAAGACTTGATGAAATATCATCATCATCATCATCATTCAAATATGATGAAATAAAAACATGAATAATCGAATCTAATCATTTACCTTCCTCCTTGTTATTTCCAGGGTCGTCAACAAGGATCGAGTAGCATGGTTTTCTACTATACCAGCTAGTTCGTCGTCTGACGATGAGGAAGCATGCGAATGAAGGCAAAACAAAATGGTAAACCAGTTCTACGAAGCATTCCGCCATGTCTGATAACAGGAATAGTAATAGTAACCAACGAAAGAGTGTGCAACGGGATTGCATCTTTACTGACAAAACTTAAAATCTTCAATACGTGGAAATATTTAGAGTATAAATAGTATTTAACGTCGATAACAGTATGTTGAAAAAAATCAGCACATGAATTCAAATCCATAACAAACCAGATATAGTATTAATTTTCAGCATTGTTCTGGGTTGCCGTAAAGTCCAAACAATGTTCGTAAGGATTCACTGTAATCTGACAAGTTGGTGTATATCTATTTTTGTCAAAATTCTAACTCGTGGAACCAGGAAAATAAATGATAATGTAAAAAATCCGCAAACATGTTTCAACCTTTTTTGTACGTGTGTTGGTAATATTTTTCGATTTTATTACTTTGCTATCCAATCATTATTAGCACCTTTGCAAGGGCATTAGGCGAGAGTAAATTCAGATATTTGGCAAAACATAGAGAAAATTGAAGATATTAACAATTTATCCTTTTAATAATCAGAACTAATTACATCCATAATGGATTTCGGTATGTTTTACCCAGTGCCTTTTTGAATTGTATACAAGTTAATTGATTATCCCATATCGATGTATGGATAATATCTCAAACGTAATATTTAACTTCAATATCTTGAAAATTTCTAGTACAAGAGAAAGAATACAGAAGTTGAAATTGATACACAGAAAAAGTACATTACCGGGGTCGTGGTGACGAAATTGTGTGCTCATGTCGTTCTAACACAATGACCACTTGGTGCGAACAATATCAGCCGACTTTCGGATTTTGACAAGTCTCTTCATTTTAAATGTGTATTCTACGCTAGAGCATTACAACATGGTATAGATGAAGGATTTTCAAACACCAGATTTTGTACTGTCAACAAATTTTTAATTTAAATTGTTACAAAAATTTTCAGATACAGTTGATAAATGATGATGATGTGCATTATTACGGAGTTTAAATAATTTATGAAATATTATGTCTATAATATAATATATAAATATGTATGTATAACGTAATGTATTTGTTACAAAGTTCCAGGTTAAATTTTTCGTTCATTCCGTTAGCCTAAGTACAGCTTTGCTAAGCTGTGAGTTTGTCTTTGCTTCTAGAGTCATTTTAATATTACATACGATAAATATGGCCGGATTATTTATTACACAACAAAAAACTATATATATAAGCTATCATTCACCTTTAAAATTGCTGTCCATTCGCATGCGTCATCCTAACCTTGTTTACATCATGGCTCAATGCGGCATGTTTCTCACAGATTATAACCATTTGAATACAGGTTTTGTAAATGTTAGTATGTTGTGATCCTGCCATTTCAATCACACATCGGTAACAAATGAAGTTTCCCGTGCCGCTTTGGTTTATGTAAGATAAACCGGGAAGTAGAACAAACACATACGCGTAATGTACTTCAGCCCCATCTTGCCGCTAAAGAGTAAAGGGATTTTAGAAGTTCGAGTGCACGGGTATCGGAATTATGCGCGGAATGGAATTTGGTCTTATTGGATGAAGGATAACCTAGCGAACTAGACAGGTCTTTTGGCAAACGCTGCGATACGATGAACGGGGGTTTAAATTCGGAAAGTGTGTCCGACTCTAGAGATTCTACGGATCTATACTCTGTATCGACGGCATCGACCGCAGCTTGCATGGTAGTCGAGCTGGTGCTATCTGATGTTTCGGAAGTCGGACTTGCAGTTAATGTGGGAGTTGCGGTGGGTTCTGTGACTGTAGTAGATACCGTTGAACTGCTGTCAGCAGTTGTTTGCACTACCGTGGACGGATACGGTGTTGTGGTAGGCTGTGCCTGATGTGAATCGTCATATCCATAAGCCCATCTGCCTTGGGTGGTGACAGTGTTCGGTAAGTAGCTCGTTTGACCCTCACCGGAAGAATACATTTTCGTTGTAGATTCCGTGGTTTGAAAATCATTACCTTTCAACCATTCCTCACTGTTAAAACGTTCTTGACTTTCGCGCTCCTCACTGTTGCTGCCATCGTTGGAGCCCGTTAACACCGTTGCATAGTTTTCGGTAGTAGCCGCTATATTCGGAGTGGTTGATTTAGCAGGTAAGCCATCGTACAGCATATTTTCCCCTCTGCTGTATCCAATCTCTTTGCCCCGGCGATAATCTGAGTCGCGAGGTGCGCTATCGGTTAAGATTCGAAGGTCATCAGCACTTTGTGGATTCGATACGCCTCCAATGTTGATTAATGCCTCTAGCAAAGCTTTGCGCGATTCTTCATTCGTATTTGAGGGACTATCATCGCAAGTACGTATCAACAGAAGAATCAATCTTCGCATCGACTTATCCTTATCGGCCATTTTGATTGCGGTCATCAGTTTATCCGCTTGTACATCGTTTAGATCGCCAAACATTTCGTTTGCCTTTTTCTGCATAAGGGTAGCATTTTCGCGCAGATTTTCACCCATCAAACGTGTGGAATAATCATTCGTCGCTGTTCTAGACAAGGCAGCTTCCGGCAGCAGAGTCCCGTTCCATCCATAATGGCGCGGCATTTGTATAGCTGGTGTATGTGCTGCTGTCGGTTTGGGTTTTTCCAGATCCATCAGCTCATCGTTGATAGTTAATGGATCGAAAAAAACCGTATATGACATCGTGGTACGAGATGATGGCACTATCCCGTTAGCCTCCTGCTGTAAACTGACAGATGGCTGAGCAGTAGCGGTAAGCGTCTTGTTTACTGAAGTGCCAAATGTTTCCCCGGTCGAAGGATTGTCCCTAAATTTATGTAAGCTAATGACGCTGTACCTATTTCTTTCATATATTGGTCGATTGTTTTGGCTGGCTAGGATCGATTCGCTTTGGGCACGTTGCAGCTGTTCGTCATCTTCTAGCACTAGTGTTGTTTTCGGTCTAATCTCCATGGAAAACCGATTGGTGGATAATACCGGTGGTTTAAGTATAGATTGGGGTGCTGGTACTGGCTCGGTTACGGTATTAGTCATCGATGAAGTTGGCACTGTGCTAGAAATTGATGGTGTATCAGTGTCAAATTGTTTGCTGTATGTGGAGGCGCTCGTTGTAATTTCTGTGGGATTGTTTTCTTTGCCCTCTGAACTTGCATTCTCTGTAAAACGGTTCGTATAGCTGGAGGAAGCCGGTGATCCTAGTTCACTATTAACTTCGTCGGCAAGTTCATTACGGCTATTGGTTATGAACTTGATCGATAAACTTTTACCTTGTTTTCTTGATACGTTTTCTGTTTTGCCCGACACTATATTATCATTGGCATTGTAATCAATTGTTGTAGTCGGTATGTTAGATGTATCTAGAATGGTTGTCCCATTTTCCGCAGGATTTGCGGTGGTAGTGGTTGTAGTCATGTCGGAGAAATCTAGCACTTCATAATTTTCTGCATCTTGTAACCGAGCGTGTTGGATGGCATTGTCGTTTGGCGAATTCGTGGTAGTTTCAAGCAAAGAGGCACTACTATTCCCGTATTCGTTCGCAGCAGACCGCTCGGCCGTAATCGATTTGATGGTTGTTTGCGTTCCTGGGGCTTTTGGGCGAATTTCAGTCAGAATGCGCCGAAAGGTCACGGGATCTTGCAGGTAAGCCGACAATGCATGAGTAAAGATTTGTGCCAGTTCGCGTATTTGCGTTGAATTTGACATTCCAAACACAGGGTACCTTGAAGATTGACCTTCCAGATCGTGTTCCATTTGCGAATCGGAGTAAAATTCCGTCTCCAAGTGATCGTGACCGTGCACATCGTCGATATGGTTTCCCCCGTTTTCGTTGTTTCTCGATTGAAACAGTCGATCGTATTCGTTCAATGTGGTGCGCGTTAGAAGTGACCGATGGCCAACATCTACGTTTGGTTTACGCTCGGACACAATGCGCATCCTTCTGTAACGATCTATGTTCGGAATAATCCCCGATGGATGCTGCAAAATGTCAAAGGAAGCCTTTACTGGCGACGCAATCGTAGAGAACGTAAGGGACTGGCCATCGAATGTGTTGGTAGACGCACTAGCCATTACGTCATCTATGGTTCGTTTCATTACATTGCCATTACTTGCAGAATCATCAATTTTTAGATTTTTGATAGTTTGCATAATTTCCATGGCATGATCCATTATCGAGTCTTCGTCAGCAGTACCCGCACGCCGTATTGGGTGAGTGAATTGGTTGCTGAAGCTATGGGATTCGACGGTTTCACCGTTGCTGAAACTGCTGATTGTTGTGGCCTTTGTCGTGACCATGGCATCGTCCGTTATTGCCCCCACCGTTGTTGTTCTCGTGCTGGTAGTGAACGCGGGTACTGTTGGAGTGTAAAATTGCGTAACTTTGCTGTTTAAATTCAGTTTTCGTGCAGTTGTGTAAGGCATGTAGTTTATCGCGTGTCTATTGCCGCTGCCGCTGCTGCTATTTTCATCCCGGCCATCTTTTGACAATACCGAATGATAATCACGATGTGAATCTTCCACATTGGACTCAATTTTTCTTTGCTTGTTGACGTTAGTTTGATCTTTAAATAGTTGTTCTTGTGCGTAATATGAGTTGAACATTTTCTTTGCTATTGTAGCGAATGATGCGCTTTGCGCAGTGTCCTGTATTTCATGCGCTGCATCGAGCTTATCGATAGTATCTTTTATGATTTTACCATTTTTATCGGGAACAAATCCGATGGATTCTGCCGAAATGATTCGGTCTATACGTCTGTTCAATTCCAGTGTATTTTGGCGAGTCGGTGATTTGGCTGGGCGAAGATTTTTTGCGTTCCCCAACAGCAAACGTTTATCTTGAATGTTGAGCGTAAGACTTTCATCGCTTTGATTAATAGGTTGGGGTACGGGATGCTTGCTTTGTAATCGTGCTCTCTTAGCTTGGGTTAGCATTTCAGTACTTTCAGCAAAATGGTTCGGCGTCGCAGCACAGTCTACTTTAAACCACCAGTCACAAATTAAATCAAGCTGTCTGAAGATCGTACCGTTTGGACAAAGAAACGAGATCTTCTTTCCATCATCGCATATATGGAACACCTTGAAAAAGAAACAAACACACAGAAACACATAAACTTGTTATTCTTCCAAAACTTTTACAAGAACGTATGACAAACGTTGACGAATGACGTTGTTTGCATACAAAAAACTCCGCTCCGATTATATGTGTTCATTGGAAATATATGCAACTACGAAAAAGAAATCTAATGCTTAAGTATACTGACCTGGCAACGAGTTTCCAAATCGGCAAAGTAACCATTTCCATGACTTCTGCAGTCAAAAACGGTGTTCGGAATGTGGGTTAGGACCGGAAAGTCGATACCCGCCCGGCCAACTAAACCTTGGTAACTGTTGATCTCAACGCCAGGAAACGAATTGGCTGCCGTACCACCGTCGCTCTCCTGCACCAAAACACTCCGAGGAGATCGTCGTGATGGCACATGAAAGAGGTTACGCTGCATGATTTTAGAGTTGCCTTCGATCGAAGTAAGTTCGGATAGAATCACAAAAACCGGACACACTTGATAATAAGTAGAAATAATGAAATGAAAAAGTGTATAGAGCACATATCAATATAATATCATTCATGTATTCAGATACATTTATTTTACGAGCAATGTGGGTAATTAAAATAAACCTATACGGTTATATACGGAAGTTATATACTAGAAGCATAAAATCACATAATTACTTACATAGGTGTCGGAACAAAGTACAGGGACTCATTTTACTAATCTTGGGAGTCATCTTAAAAGTGCAAAAAAGAGAAAACAAAAGGGCATATCGTTCCATTAATTTCAAATAAGTTTTCGATATTATAACAACAATTTCCCTACTTACCGTTCGCTCGTAATTATTCGAGTTGTAGTGTACTGTACAAATGCAATGCTCCAACTAAGCTGTATGTAACGTTGGCTGTGACGTTATAGCATTCCATGTACAAAACTAATTATTACTAGAATTCATAATTCTAACAAGAATGGACGCCTAAGAAAAATTAAAAAAATATCTTAGTTATATACATGAGCAGTAGTGATTACACAGAGTTAATGTTACAGTTTACGTTACAGTTACGATTGCTATATACCAGTTGTTTTCAGAATAGAAACAATAGAGTTTGCAATTAAACACGACTCAACAACATGAACGTACCAAGTTTAAAGGTTGATTCAACCGTACGCTTCCATCTGTACGTATGACTACTACATCTTCTCCACTGACATTCTACAATCTTGGAAGTGTTTGCTAGTATTGATTTTCCTGCCATTTCTGGATTTTGTATTATTTTTGAATACCCTCAACGGGATTCATGTTAATAAAGTCATGTTGATAATAGTAGAATGATAGTAGTAGGGGCGGTCCGGTGGCCGATGCGATAACGGCGCTGGTCTCACACGGCAAGACCGGGATTCAAATCCCACCCGGACCGTTCCCCCGTAGTGAGGACCGACTATCCAACTATGTGGTATCATTAAGTCTAGTAAGCCAGGCATGACCGAATAGGTCTTTACGACAACAAAGAAGAAGAATAGTAGAATGATGCAATTGATTGTAAGAACAAATAATTAATTATATTCTCTACTAAAGATACCAATATAATAACCTGAAAAAGCCTGTAGTTGATTTTACGCATAGTTTGTTATCATTTTATTTTATTTAAACTAAATCCTTCATAGTATTTATGCAGAAGCATGCAAATTCATTGTGCATTGCCAAACGTTAGATGTAACACTTAACAATGGTCGTCATTTCTAATCCGCAGTGCACCGTGTAAATATACCATCGCTATATAAAAAAATATATATTCCTTTTCCTCCACTGGTCTTTGCACTCATTTTATGGAATTTGAAAAATAATGAAGCTGGTGAGGGCACTGGTCTTACACGACAGCTTCCCCAGTACGCATAACCGTTGCAGGTAAATATATAAGATTTTGAACATTGTCCATTCAAAGTAGAAGAACCACGTAAAAAGAGGAAGATTCGGCCCGTAAGTTTCAATAAACTAAATAATTAGATAAATTAAAAAATAATAAATTAAATAAATAATTTCAGTAGAAACTTTCAACGATTGCTTCAACGAATGGTTCTGGAAAATGTAGTGATTTTAACAAAAACAAATTTCGCTTTGAGCACTACCGCGGACATTTCACTCCATTTTTTTTATTTTCTAAGGTCAATGATTACCGTGAGATGTAGAATGTTTACATTTCCAACTGTTTGGAACAAATTTGATACATACCGTCGTAGATTTTAGGTACGTAACTTACTGTTGGTATGTATTTGGTAGTAATGGTATGATTACAATCCACAATGTACATCGTTGTTCACAGTCATCCCCAAATCGAGCACAGGTAATCTTCACCGCTCTCAGCACAGCCAAGACAATTTCTGCCTAGAGCTGACCTCTCTCACAGCCTTCCAAGCAAACCAGACCAATTATTACGTTAGATTCAGAAATCGAGTGCACGGCATTCAACCCTACCACGACGTTTTATGCCGAGTAGTAGGCGCAAGTCTGGGAACTTTTTCGATTTTATTATTTCTTATGTAAGCTGTACCATTGTTACAGTATGTAATTAGCAGTTGGTTTTGTGAGTATATGTCAGTTAAATTTTACCTAATGAAAAAGCTGAATAACATAATCAAGACGATATCCACCGTACATCCGGTTGTTGTTTTAGTGTAAAGATATCATTTCATTAGATTGTTAACTGAAATTATATCACAATACAATTGAGCTAATCAAACCTAATTAGCTGGTTATAGGATGACTTTCATAATAGAATGTTCTTAGACATCAATTAGCCAAACATTAAGGAAGAGCTGTGAGATCTTCATTTTTTTAGCTTATGTAATATTTTATTATTACTAGTTTTTTCAAAACTGCTGATTGTTCCATGATTTTCAACACCATCAGAAAAATCAAATAAAAAGAAGTGAATATTGCTGCCACTGGTAAAATATATATCCAGTGAAAATAACAAAATGAAAATGCGTGTGGCAAAAAAAGGAAACATTTTTCCTTCATTATTAAGGCAAATAAAATGGGAAAATGAAGAATTCTCAAATAAGAAACCAAATTCACCCACCATGTCAATTATTATTGCGACCATTAAAAGCTGGATCAGGTTAAATATATATTAGCAGTATCCCAGATGGTACTAATAATCACAAAATTAAACTTTAATTATTACAATGAAAGTATCTGAAAAATATATATTACAGCCACGCGAACGATTGTAAAACATCGTAAATTTTTGGGACGACTGATGGAAAATCGACGAGAGGATCGAGTTGGAAAAGATTGGTAACGAGTTGTGGCTGCACAGTCAATTGAGCATTGTTTTCAAATTTTCATCAGCCATGCGATCAGTGAGCTCAACCGTTTGGAATCGAATGGGGTGTACAAACGAAGAAGCTATGTTGCTTATGGCAGACTTCCATTGGAAAGAGGCTGTGAGAGCAAATGTTGCATGCAGCGAGATGGAATCTTAATGCAAAGCACTATCGAAGCACGGTCCTCCATGAAAAAGTTGCATCAAAACCTTATGAACCACACAGTCATACTGCGTTGTTTTGTTTCATGGGAATTTCTGTTTTTCTTCTGTGTATTGCACTGTACTAGCCGGTGTGGTAAGAAGCATTGGAAAGGCAGATGGTGTGAACGGGGTTGAAGTGAAGCACAATTTTCTGTTTGTATGGTAATACGTTACCAAACCATCTTCATTCTTTTGGTTTCATACCCTCTTTGGAGTCAAAGCAATAGGAGAGCTAGTAGTGAATTAAGCAATATATGCAATCATTGAGAAACTAAATAGTGGCCGTAGCTGACAAATTGTATCCATGAATAGAACATGTAGCATTATGATGAACAGAAACTATGAACTATGGATGGCAAAGGAATCTTGTTACGATATTAGATTTTTGCTTATATATTTCTACATCAGTTTTACAAAATGCATAGTGATAACAGTTGCAAACTAGCCTTTTAAAATATGTACCTGCATCCAAATATGTTGCTAAAACTCTTAGCACCTATTATCCAACGATTTGATGGATGGATCAATATTATTTATAAAAGACAAAACAGAACCCAAGGGGCTTAAAATACTCACAAGCAAAACAATAAATGAGGCAAATAAAAACAGTTGAAAAAGTAATAGTAAGGGGGTTCAACGCAATCAAGCTTGGTTAAGTTAAGCAAATTAAAGCAAACAAAAAAAGCAAGTTAAAGCAAATGGTTCAAAATTTGCCAACACATGCTAGAACTGTCAGGGTCGCAAACGACGCTAGTGAAGGGTTTCATGCCTAAAACAGATCCGCGACATTTAACTGACATTTTACCCTTTTTTGATCCCATGACCAAGTCTGGTTTTTGCCATGTGAATGTGGAAATGGAATGTGCATGAATGGAGCGTAATAGTCATAGTTCGGTACAAAGATCCACCCGTAACGCAAAAGCCTTTCCATTTGAGAAAGTTAGGCGAAAACTGGTTATTTTAGAGAGATTTATACCGATTGGAAGAATGGCATATGAATGTACAAATACCCCAGTGCTTCCGTACGACAAAGAATGAAGAAGTTGATAGTACATCTAGCTTTTTTATCAATAGCAACATTCGTATTTTAGTGTGTTTTATCCAATCTTAGCCGGATTTTAGGAGTAGTAGGATTTTTTTTTAATCTCCCGATATATGAGCTAACTATTTTTGACTCCAAATTTGATTCTACTTACACTATGTGGACCATTTAAGTTACATGAAGTACATAATAATTACATGAATTTGCCTAAAAAAAACAATAATGATTTACTTCGTATAGCTAATCCAAGGTGTATGGTACGAATTCATTTTATCCCTCTTGAATTGATAATTATGTATATGGAATTATCTATGAGTATTAATAATTTTATTTCTATTAACCACGACCTCACATGATTTTTGATTTGAGGAAATCGATATAGTTCTGAAACCTTTCGTCAAATTGTGACAGGTTAGGCATAACACTGAAACATAATGGAACTATCTTTTTTATACCTGAATGCATGTATTTATTGTTGGGAGTCGATCTTCTGCTGGTGCTTTACAGTTTTCGTAAACAAATCGAAGCTAGTAGATTTGCAAATTGTTTCGAACTATGAAATACAGTCGGATTCCTAGATACAGCGATTTTGTGTTTGGTATTTTTTTTCACGACACAAAACACTGTAAACCACTGCAGTAAAACACATTATCACTTTCACATTACACGTTACATTAAGGCAAGCTCCATTTTTAGAACGAAAAAATTAAACAAACCACCGTTTTAAGTTCATGGCAGGCACTGCACTAACGAACTGCAACGCTAAAAGTTGCCAAAAACTACTAGTCGTATTCTGCTGATACCAACATCCGCCACCGTACAGAGTAGACCAAGAAGTGCCAGTGAACAACGTCTTTGCACTATAACAATTAACAGAAGAATGTTCGTGAATGATGAAAACTTTTATTCGATATCTTTTCGTGTAACAAGCTAGCGATAGTCTTTTTCCCTTCTCCATCCACGATCAGCTAGCGCATCTTTTCGCACATCCATTGCCTTGCGCATTCGTAACTGCACGTATACCTCATCAGCGAGAGCAATTCTCCCACCTGGATTTTACAGATGCTTCCCACCACTACCCATTATGTTGAATTCTGGTCAGAGAGCAGATTGAATGGACTGGTAACCGTTTCATCATTGTGGACCAGCTACAGTACATCGCAGTTCGCTGTGCATTCGTCTAATGATCGAGAGAGATTAGGTATGAATAACACTATGCAAGCTTTTTTAGAAGTGCACAACACATTATTTGAAGGTTTTCTTGATTTTCAAATCAAACTTGGGTGATGTAACGCAAAGTGTCAAAGTTCAAGCTACAAGAAGTTGTATAAAGTATGAAATTAAAATTTCTGACTAGTAATTTAATTTCGAGTTCACTTCTTTTGTGACATTAGTAGTGGGTAAAGCTATGGTTCTTCATGCAGCATTTGCCGATCAATGCACATTATTCAGGAAGTTGAATAAGAATTTATGTATAGTTCCCAAATAATACCAAAAGCTCAAAAAAGTAACAAAAGCTCACGATTTGACAAATTTGTCATTGTTTTTTCACTCTCGTGGCCCTGCACCTTATTGGCAGTCTTTTTTTTTTGTTATTGTATGACGGCCAGGCCGTATTAGACTTAGTTTACCACGTAGCAGGATAGTCAATCACTGCTACGGGGGAGCGGTCCGGATGGGATTTTGGTCCCGGTCTGTCGTGTGAGAGAGCAGCGCCGATACCACTACCCCACCGGGCCGCCCCTATTGGCATTCTTGAAAACATACAAAATACTGTAATGATCGATTTTACCTTAACACTTTTAATGGACGACGGGCATGTCCGTCATAGCTCGTTCGAACGTTGTTGACTTAGGACGGACATGTCCGTAATGGCACGCGACGCTCAAACACACGTTTTTCCGTTTTTTTTAACATTCTAGGTTTGTATAGCGGATTCAACGATAGGATTGAACGTTATTTTAAAAATTGTAACTTCTGGAATTGTTGTCGCTGCCCTAAAGAAAAAGAGAAATTTCAGAACGGCACGATGTACAAAACCAGCGATAATCGAAAATCATAAAAATTCTAAGCTTAGGTCTTAAACTAAGTTTCCTCTCCAATACAGGCGTACCGCAAGGTAGTGTCCTTAGTCCTTTATTATTTATCCTTTACATCAATGATGTCCCTTCTGTCCCTCCTTCCGATTGTTTTTTTGTGTTATGCTGATGACCTTAAAATTTCCTATTCAGTCTCCTCTCCTAATGACTGTGTTATCCTCCAGAACTTAATTATTCGTTTTTCCTTCTGGTGCAACAGCAATAAGCTCGCACTTAGTCCTCCCAAATATAAAGGTATCTCGTTTATCCACTCCCGTTTCCCTATTATTTATCCTTATACTATTGATCTGGTCCCTGTTGACCGAGTCTCTGTAATCAGGGTTCTTGATGTGTGGCTTAATTAAGGCCTTACCTTCTTCAACCATCTCAACTCCGGCTGCTAGAGCTCGGAAAACGCTTGGAGTGTTCAAGCACGTTGCCAGCGACTTCTGCCTGTTTTGCTCCTTGGTCAGGTCGATGTTGTTGTATTGCTCGGCGATCTGGTCACCCTCAGCCACGATACATGTTGATCGTATCGAGAGAGTGTAGAGGTCCTTTACCTGGTTTGCTGCCTACAAGGTTCTTGGGAACAGTATCTCTGCACTTCCTTGTTACGAGGATAAATGCAGTTTCTAGCAGTCCCTAGAAACTCGTCGATCCGTTTCCCGAACCTCCTTCATCGCTTCTCTCCTACTTTATTATGTGGATGCACCAATGCTGATCTCGTCGATTCCCTTCTATGTACCTTCCCAAACCCTCCGAAAACGTTCCCCTTTTACACATCCCCCTTGTCGCCCAGCTATTAGTTCTTCAGCGAATAGAAAAAAAAGGAATAATTTTTTGTATTGCACCCGATATATGCTAACTCATCAAATAGCATTACTAATTTCCATTAAATAATGAGATTATAACATAATTTTCTCCTCGACAAAAACGGTTTGTTTTAGGCATGAATACAACAAAGTTTAAAAATTAATTTTAACGAAATCACCCTGTTCTTTTTTTACTCGTTGCCATAGAACGTTCATCGTTGAATGGCCAAAGCTCCTTGGGGCGGATTGGTGCCAGAGTGGATAGCGGCACCGGATTTTGTACGGCACAACCGAGGATCGAATCCCATCCGGAACGTTGCCCCGTACGCGGGACTGACTATCCTGTTGCGGGTAAGTTCAAATCACGAAAATTAGAAATGGACAGGCCCAAAACCCAGGACCTCTCGAAGTCATAGTGCCATCAGTAGCGGATTAAGCGGATTAAACCCCCTTAGATCAGACTGTACTGGATAGCGAAGATAACGCAGAATCCTGTGATCGCGGCTAAGAGAATTTTGTCAGCTTTGAACAAAGTCCAAGTCTCAGAGGTGCATGTGCGTACTGGGACTTTATAAGTTCTATACAATCCCAGCTTTGACCGACGCGACAGATGTTTTGAGTGGGGAAGTTTCCCGAAACTGAAGAAAACTCGGTTGGCGGTCAGCACTCTAGCGCGTATCTCAACATCTATGTTACTGTCGGTGCTTACGTTTGACCCAAGGTAGGTGGCATTTTGGACGATCATTTTGGTTTTTGCCTCGCTAATCTCCAACCCGAGGTTTTCCGCCGCCAGCTCGATCCTCAGGTAAGCATTTGCCACACAGGAGAGCCGTAAACCAATGCTGTCTATGTCATAAGTGTATGCTAAGTTCTGGATTGACTTAAAGAAGATGGTCCCCGAAGTTTCCACTTCCGCGTCGCGGATGGCCCTCTCTAGCGCTAGGTTGAAGAGTAGACAAGCTAGCCCATCCCCTTGGCTCAGACCCTTGGTGGTAGTAAAGGGCCCAGAGGATTTTCCTGCCACCATCACTTGGCGTGCGACGTTGGTCATTGTCATTTCTACAAGTCGGGTAAGCTTCACCGGGATTCTAAAAGAGCTCATTGCGTCGTAAAGTTTTGCCCTGGCGATGCTATCATATGCGGCCTTGAAATCTATGAAAAGATGGAAGGAGTGCAGCTGCTGCTCTACCGTTGTCTCCAAGATCTGCCGCATGGTGAAGATCTGGTCAGTGGTTGATTTTCCGTTACGGAATGTTCTATGATAGTTTCCAACTATCTTTTCTACGAATGGGATAAATCGATCTTGTAATATTATGGAGAATATCTCATAGACGGTATTCAACACTGTAACACCCCTTTAGTTGCTGCACTCAAGCTTGTCTCCCTTCTTGTATATGGGATAGATGATGCCAAGATTGCAATCACAAGGCATCGATTCACTATCCCATGCCTCAGTAACAATTTGATGAATTTCCTGTTCGTGTGCTGCTCCTCCGTTCTTGATTCAGTTCAGCCACTATTCCGTCGGTTCCAGGTGCTTTGTTGTTTTAAGCCGACGGATGGATTTTCTTGTTTCGTCAATGCTAGCTGGCAGTAGCATGATATCATTTGCTAGTGGAGGCTCTAGCTGGTCGTTCAACTGATCATTTTAGTAATTCATCGAAGTATTGAGCCCATCGCGAGAAGACCTCTGGCTGATAACTGATCAGATCTCCATCCTTATTCCGACAGCAGGTCTCCTTAGGTCTATTTCGATTGTTTCGGTGATCTGCTATCTCTTGGTACCACTTTATTCCTGATCCGTATCGCACTCTGATTTCTTAAAGTTCGCGCACCGATTGTTCCTCCCAGTGATGTTTCTTGGTGCGGTGAACTTTATTTTACCGCCCAAGTCGTGTATATTCCTCTGCGCTTCCAAGCGTTCTAAGCCGTACCTGCATAGTTCGGTATGCGCTGTTCTTACGTTATGTCACTTGTCTATATCATCGTCGAACCAGCTAGATCTGGTGTTGCCCCGACGTGGTGAGATTGTACCTTCAGCACAGTTAATAATATTCGTTTTTAGACCGTTTTAGAGATGATAATGGTAATAGAAAAAATGCCTTAAAACAAAGAGATAAATATATTTAAAAGGAGTGTAACATATTAAAAAACAGTAGTAGTAATAAAAAGAGAGAAGAAAAAAATAGAAAGCAGAAATAATAATTCGCTGTAAAAAAGTACTCAAATTAAAATACTCAACAACTTTTCTATTTCTTTCGGGTTGTTTGACAGTACCACCTCCATATGTTGTGCTATGTTGTGTTTGATTCGTTCATCGCTATATCCGTCAATAAGGAGATGTTGTACTGTTAATTCCGCTCCACAGAACGAACAGATTAAAGGGGCTTCTTTCTTCAATCTGTGCGTGTGGGTCAGACGCGTGAGGCCAATACGCAATCTAGTGATAACTCTTACATCTTTTTGGTCCGATGGGTCGGTCCACGGTGCTGTAGATTGTTTTTAAATTTGTGAGTGGTGAGGTGTTCAACTTGTTTTTTCAGTGTTGTTCTTACATTCTTCTCCACCAAACCGACGCATCGGGTCGAACCTGCGTGTTTACTTCGCCCCCATTGGCGCGGGGGCATCATTTGCTTTGAAGCCAATGATCTCGGAGTGGCAGCTATAGTAGATATCGTTGCGATTGCTGCCACGCTTGTTATGCACCCCACTTCCTAGCCAACGGATTTCTGGTAGAGCTACGAGGTCGATGTTCAGTGCGGCTAGGGCGTCATTCAATTGCTGTAAAGTTTCGGCTGTACACAGAGTGCGTACGTTTCATGAGCGCATAACAATCGTTGTCCATGGGGGTAGGTTATTGTGAAGTCCGTTTCGATGAGTGCTTGAGAGCAGGATGATTTGCCCTGCGCTTGAGCCCCCAAGCACCTCTGGAGACAAGAAGCGGTTTCACTCCCAAGATCGCTATGAATCGAGAAGAGAGATATCCTCGATGTAACGAAAGAAATAATACATCAAAAACGGACTCGGCTACGATTAGGACGTTAGGGCAAGAAGTGTCTATTAAACGGTGGCAAAGTGAATGGGATTCATCCAAGTACCATATAATGCTTTTTATAGCATGAAAACGTTTCCTAGTTTTGGCTGTACACCCGGAGTGTTTTTATGAAAAGTTCTTTCTTCAAAATACCATGGCGAAAAGCAGTTTTTACGAGCATCTGTTGTACGTAAAATCAATGGTTGACAGATACGGCCGGTACCATTCGAACTGTTGACAACTTGACATCTGGTGCAAACGTGACCTTAAAGTCGATTCCCTAACGTTGTAGGAATCGTTTGATTATTGGTTGAGCCCTATTATTGACCTATCGTCCGGCTTCGTTCTTCTTAAGCCGGAACACCCACTTTGTCTTCATCACGTGGCACGTGGTCAGCTTCCACACATTGTTGGCCTTCATGGAATTAAGTTCTCCATTGACAGTCTAGTAACATAGATCTCGATCCTTTTGAGGACGGGGAACTGATTATCTATGAACGATACGGAGAAACGAGGGCTTCCCCAGGTCGGCGAATCGATATATCCACATACGACGAAGTGAATGCGCTCCAACGATCAGGTTGCTTTTTTTTCTTGCACCGTTGAACGACTCATGATAGTGTTTACCCAGAACACATACGACACATAACTTAAGCACCAGACACATGACATGGCACTTCCACTGATGTGCAAGACGACGATGCCAAAGGTCAACACACTCCATTGTAGCTATACTTGCATATAGCAGCGATCAATTTCTAAAACGTTGTTTTATCTGAATAGCTGTTGAAATTACTTCAACATTTATATTCAAACTAACTTTGAAAATGTACCTCAACACCAGGGATTTAAAGTTCATTTCCTTGGCCATGAGGGTCAAGGAAATGGAACTATTTTACCCTATATTATTATACACTGGTTGCATCAGGACTGACAATAATACAAAATGACGTTTCGAATCAAAATGGCCATGTGATCTCTCACTCCTGAATCTAGAAGGAATGTAAGCTTTTCGTTCGATTGCTAGTAGCACCATCTGAATCATTCAATTTCAATCAATCTGAATCACTCAACAATTCAATGATGGGATTCAAGCCCCGGTTCTGCCGTTTAAGACCGGCACCGCTATTTCCTCGGCCTGCGGACCGAAGTGAAGTAAACACCTCATATTCCAGAGTCCTCGAGTTTGGAGAAATTCTACTTGCTTCAGATTTTGAGATTTGAACTTAGAATATCAACTTGGTTTTGAATATGTTTACTGCATATCTGTCTTTTTTCATCTTCTGATAGTTTTGTCAATTCAATCAATCAGGGAAATCAAAATTTTGTTAATTTATTCAATACAAATTATTTGAAAGTATTTGTCATACATTCGATATTACTGCACACGACATGACTGGAATCAAAATCTCATCTGGACCGTTCTCTAGTAGCATGGGCTGACTATACGGGTGCTAATTTTAATAAGCCAGAAATGGCAGGCATGGCCATATAGGTCACTGCACCGAGAATAAGAAGATATTATTACACCAGCCTGTTATACAGTAGTATTGTGGTTAGTTTAATTATATTCTTCATATATTGTATATAGTTTATATATTACGATGTATGATTTATGATTTTCTTCTTGACAACTTATATGCCCCCTCTCTCCTTTCCTCAATCCATTTTTATGTCACCTCTCGTTCCCTGCGTCCTAGATCTCTCTTAATTGTACCCACTAGGCGCTCAGCTGTAGGTCGCAAAGATCCTTTGCTTCGAGCTATGGTATGCTTCAATCTAGCTGCTAACGGCTTTCATTTTAATTCATCCTTCTCTACCTTCCGTTCCCTTCTTTGTTAGTTGTTAGGTTAGCTGTTAGGATAGACTATTTAGTATTTTAGTAAAATTTGTGCAGCCTCGAGACAGACAAATAAAATTCAAATACAATACAATAAAATACAATGATTAGAGCTCGATACAGTTATTAATGGAGTGTATTACTGGAAATAAACCAAATTAAACAGTGCAGTGATGCTGTTTTCATTGCTAACGAACGTATATTAATTTATTTGAAGTTGAAAAATAATTACAAATCATCGGACAAGTCACTGTCGAAGTCAAGTGTATCCTGTAAAATAAACAATATAAGTAAAAGTAAATCAAATCCAAAGTCAAAATTTTGCAATATTTTTACCTTTGCTTCGTTGCCATCAAATATGCTGGACATCATTTGGTTCAGGCCCGCCACCGTTTCGAGAGATTCGGTTCCATTTATAACATTGATTATGAAATCCTTTTTATTACAAGCATAGCGTTCGAGCACTGAAATTGAACATGCTACACAGTTTGAGTACCGCTCTGTAGCAGTAACCATTGTTTGAAGTGTAGCAATGTTGCCACGTATGGAGTGTGGTATTATTCCAAGTAATCCGTCTGGTTCTTGTTCTCGAAATAAAGGATCCGATTTGGGAATTCGATAATATGCAGGAGCATTTCTGAAAATGGTTATAACACATTATTTATTCTCTTTGTATATTATTTACCATTATTATTTATTTGCAATCTAGTGAAACACTGAACCTAGTTCTTATCATATACTCTGTCATAAACTAATGACCAAAGAGGAATAAAAAGAAGGAGAGGTTTAAAAGAGACAGAGGACAGCAAGTAAAATGCGCCATATAAAACCGGCGCTCAGCAATATCAGACGCAGTGTTGTAAACATCGTATATCAGAGAATTGCATCGAGTCTTTTTCCATAAACCGGCCGGGTATTAGACCCAAGTAATGATAAAGGCCGGGTCAATTAATTAGACAAATTAATAAAACATATGATAAAGAATAGGAATGAAACATGTAACACATTACATAACAAATAATTATCCCCCGAACCAGTTCAACTAATAATATTTCCCTCTATGCTCCCTCCTATCCCAAGCCTTCTCCGCCTTGGTCTAACAATATTTTTTAAAGCGTGTCGCTCTCACAACCGATCTTGTTATAAATGATATGTACAACGTTTGCAATTCATCTTCCGTTTTAATCCAAAAGCGTGGTGGGACTACATAAACGATCGCCATAAAATCTGCGTTAGCCCATCCGCAGTTAGGCTGGAGAATGCTTCAGTGTCATATCGTCCTCGTCTTTCTTCTTCATGAACTTTTCCAGCTATCCTTTGCCTCGGCTCCTTTTCTATCCATATGGAATACATCCTGGATCGTTTCTATTTTTAAGAAAGGCAACCTTTCAGGGGTGCAAAACCTGCGTACCAATACTGATAATTTTAATGAACAAACATTGTTGTTCGACCACAAATTATTATTATTATTATTATCAACAGATTACTGTCTGCCTGAAAGGCTTAACAATATTTCTTATAACTAAACCTAACCATAGGGAAAGAGAGACAAGAGGAGGTACGAAAACGGGAACGAAAAACATGCATTGGAACATGGTATTCAAACAGATGATGAGGGCTATTAAACAACACTAGTGTTGCAAAGGATCATTCTGGCCATACCGCATAAGTCGAGTATATATAAAGCGGGGGTCTAACACGTAGGTGCAGCAAAGGTACATAAAAAGAAATAGAGGAAAGAAGGAAATGAGTATCTACGGAGTTGGACAGGAGTTCAGCAATAAATGAGGACTGGACATGTAAATGACGAGTTTGCAGAGATAGTAAGACTAACAAGCGACAGTGAGAGGTGTAGTAGGGAACAGACATTTTAGAGTGACCCGAAAGAAACCTCCGAGCGGCAAGTAACGCGAACTTGCGCTGGACGTCCTCCAGTCTAGCTATCGCAGTCACCAGCAGGCGACCATACTGCACAAGCATTTTCGAGGATCGATCACACCCAGCAACAGTACAAAGCTTAAACATAAAGAGTCATGGGAGGAAAAATGAGAAATAAGTCCCAACATACGGTTGACTCTGCGAGAATGAAATCCAACTGTTCATTAAACGTAAGTTACATATCCACCTAGACACCAAAATCCTTGATGGAAGATGCACGATTAATCTTCCATTCACCCTGTTATTTAAAGTATTACTCCAAAGGATCTTGTTGGAGGAACAACCAAACGAGATAACGTTGCATTTCTCTAGGCAAAGCACCAAACCAACCAAACCAACTGAACCAAACCAGAACAGGATTTCCAAATCCGAGTCTATCCATCTTTGCAAGCAAACTTAGATGTTATTTTTGTTCATATAGAACCGCCAAGCCGTAATGCTTACTTAATTGATTGTTAAATGATAAAATACAAAATGTTGGGCGGCCAGGTAGGATAGTGGTATCGACGCCGGTCTTTCAAACAACCGACTGGGACTATCCATTTCCCTATCTGGTTACGTGGTAAATTAAGCCTAATACCGTTACAAAAAGGTAAAAAAAAAAAACAAAATTTTTCATACTTACCCATGCTGTATAAGAGAAACCATCAACTCTACTGCTAATGCTGCTGCCATATTAGATACTGCTGGTCTCGTCACAGTACACTGTTGATCCAAAGTGCGATCCTTCATAGACTGCTCATGAAGTAATAAAATAAATTTTGTAATAATTACGAACCATTCTCTAACCATTCTAATAATATTAACCATTCTCTGATAGCTGTTATTTTTCGACAATATATAAAGTATACATATAAATATACTCACATTTCCAGGAGCGACAATGTCATTGCAAAAATAGCACCCTAAATCATAGCTATTGATCTTGCGGAACCCAGCCGGACAGGATGAATCTGCATCATTTTTCGTATCAATATAACCGTCCTCGTTTTTTCCATGGCGCATGACAAGATAGGAATCGAATCCTAGTGCAGCGTTTATTATGTGCTACAATACATAAGATTAGTAGTAGTTGATAAGCAGCTGTTGATAATATGGCAGCCTTATGACCTAATATTAGGCTAACCTTATTATAAAATGCCCCGAGCATAGTTGGAAGCCAACGACTTTCTCGTGAGTCCGTCAGTAAGTAAATAAAATCGTTTTCTTCAATGAGCCTTATAAGTTTGTCTAATGTGTCTTTTGTTTCTGCAATTTCTTGGCCAATTGGATGTCCGGGCATTGGAATTTTAAGGTCCACTCCAACTATTTTCTGCAAACATATGTACAATTTCATTATCCGTAGATAAGTTAGTCCTTTTTTTTTACCGCAGCTGGATTGATTTCTAGCAGACGTTCCGATGCTGTTGTAGCCTTCGTTTTTCCTCCATTTAGTGCATCATCAAAACGATATAAACTTTGTCGAATCGGGTTTGACAAGGAAACTTTTCCATAGTCCACTATTGTGATGTTGGAGACACCCCAAGCCTAAAAGGAATGGTACTATAATTAATAATACGAAATGGGCACCATATCATGTAAGCATATAAATAGGTTCCGCTTGATAGCATATTACAATATTTTAACAGTTTGATTTCGTGTGTCTGGATTTCCCATGTCCGCCACGACGAGCGGTGCCATGTAATTTAAAAATTCTAGGACTGGTTATTTCATTCTACTTCATCCGATATAAATTCTAGCATAAAAAAAAAACATTGATAATTACTTACAAGTAATAAATTGATAGCAGCCGTTTTAAGTACGTTTAAAGAACGTATCACAACAAAGACATTCACCATTTCGAGTAATAGGCGCTTGTCAACAAAGTGATAACCGTTAAGTGGAACAAATATTATCGATTTGTTAAAACTTGCACAGACAACGGATGTATAAAAATTATGTTCGATGAATTATCAATTTTCAAGAACAATTTGATTACCAAACTATTTCATATAGTATTATTGAAATTCGGGTTGTAATTTTGTTGAGTGGTTATCTCGGTGGGTTATCGTGTTGAGCTCTCAAGCTTAGTTAAAACTACAAAGGTTCAATCGTACACATTAAGCAATGATGAGCTTAAATTAGACTAAATAGTAAAACGATAAGTTTACCGTTCTGTCGTATAGGACAGTGCTTCCCAACATTTTTTGTACCGCAGACCACTATTACTCTACGAATTTAAATTGCCATGGGCCGCAATTGGCGGTGGATAATTGCAGAAAAAAATCGACTAACCACTGCATAATAAGTACGGAGTGCAGTATATTTTTAACAATCAAAATTGCTTCACGTGATCTAACAATTTCTTCCGCGGACCACTTCTACTTGTGCTATGGATCACATGTTGAAGAATGGGAACAAAGCAATACGAAAATAAAATAAATTGACCATAAGTGACCATAATTTAAAATCTCACCATAAGAGACCTGGCAACATTGCATCCTAGTGTTCCGGCACCTAAGAGAAGGCATTTAGCTTGTTTAATTGCTATAAGATTTAGTGCTGGAATGAGACGCCATTTCATAAGTTTCAGGTTCAAATTAACTGCATTTCCGGCAAGGCTAATAGAAAAAAAAACATTTATATTTAGCACTACATTGTAGATTTACCGCATGATGCAAGTACTTAAACTACGATGCTTACCTTTCACGAGACATACTATCATTTAGAGATGTAACACGTGGTAAATATTTACCATTTCTATCAGATTCCCAACCAGCCCAGAGTTTAAGATCATTTACATCTGTTACGTGTTTTGGTAGATAAATCGTCATTAAAGACAATTGAAGTTCAGCTGGTGTGGACCCCGTCACTCGAATACATTTTATTCCTTGTTCGGCTAGTACAGGACTTTTAAGAAATAAACATGCACAACATTAGATAAAACTAATTACACTAATTGATATAATCATATTGAATTACCTTGTCAGGACAAGATACGTAAGCATCTGCCGTAAGTGCCAACTAACAGGGACGGATTTCGTGTCACTCCTTGGATCGTAAAAACAGAAATAAAAAGGTTCCATATCCTCAGCACGGAAGTTAGTATCGGGACTGTGATGTTGAATGTAATCGACAAGCAGTTTTATGCCTTTGATAGCATGATAAATGAAAAACGGTTCATTCGGTATGGGTTTTTGATACAGAAACTGGCATATGCTTTTCCTAAGTTTGACATCCAAATTCGACGGAATAGGTTGTTCGTCATCGTATCTGTATGTTATTTCTGTGGGCACAGGAAATGCGAACCAATGGTAGAATCTGTATGTTTTCAAATCCTAAAATGAAATAAAATGTTTGGATGGTTACATGAATCATGTACAGAACAAAATAAAACGGAAAATTCATAACACTTACTGCGAACGAAAGCAACATATAATACACCAAGTCTGCACTGCTTTGGATGCTTTCCTGTTTCAATAAATTATGGTAGAATTGAGATGCTTGACCTCTTAGGACCATATTTTTATCGCAACTTCTAAAAGATTCTAACGTATTGTGATTTAAGAGAATGCCTTTGCATCGAAACCCTCGCAGGGATTCATCATGGTATTTGCTAAAAATGCATGTGAACAAATAATATAACAAAATTATTATTTTGCGTTGTGTTTTCCTTTTCCATGCTTCCACTCACTCATTGAAAGAACTGCAAGCAACCTCTAGCATTGTACATTTGCCAGTGTCTAGTGCTATGATACCGTAAATTGCTCGCCCAGAGTCATCCAGACGATCGATGTCTAATTTGATTTCAGCATATTTATGCCAAAAGTCGTTATGAATAAAGGATCGCAGTGGAAGAAACTTTAATGTTCGCTCTGGTATTGCATCTTCAGCCATTGTGGATAATCGATATTCGATAATTAACTTGTGAGCTTATTTTCGCACTTTGTATTTGATAAAGTATGATTGAAAACAAAATTAGATTACACGAATGACAATTTTGACATTGACAACAATATGCGAAGCGGCATGTACACTTTTGTACAAATATCGCTGAATTGGCCAAGGTCTATAGACCCTTCAAGTGCCCAAGTGACAATGCCCAACATACAATTTGTTGAGATTTTAAGCGTTGTCCGAGCCGTTTCGCTCGAATGGTTCCGTCTTCGGCTAGATTAGCACGTTTGGTTCCGTTTTCGGCTAGATTAGCACGACTGGTTTTGGTCCCCGCTCGTTTTTCTTGCAAACACACGGCCGAAAGCAAAACGATCAGCGCGATGGCGTCGGTGTTTGACAGATTGATCATAGCAAAACGTAAACAACGCGCGCGTTGCTCTTGGCTCCTGATAATTTTATACTTTTATTGGTGAAATATGTGTGCAATTCTCTACAATAATACTGAAGATAATACTGAAGATCAGGTGATTATTGAACCCTGCGGTAAATAATATCCGGTCTTTATACCGTCCATGTGTTGTTCCCATAGAAACAGTGTTTGCTTTGGATCTTCCGGTGTTAGGTGCAGAATGGAAACGAAAAGTAGGCATGGCAGTGTTTTGGTGCACAAAATCACCAGCTAAACACCTGTTCTTCGTCAAGGACGTCCCGTGTCCCGTGCAGGAAATAAATGAATACAACCGGAGCAACATCAAATGCAGGTGTGATTGGTAAGCATTATCAATTTCACGTACGCCGAACTCTGTTGTACATTTTACAATCTAACCAACATTTGTTTTATTTGTTTGTTTAGTGCAATCATTTGCGGGGAAAGTAACGCTGGAAGAAGTGATGTAGACCGATTGTGAAGCCCGTGACAATCTACAACGGTACGGCGTGGACACGGAAGAAGGGTGTACCATTTGTAAGCGCACCGTTAACAAGGAGTACGGACCATATGATCTCGTGCTCCTTTCGCCAGCATGCGCAAACGCGGCAACACGACTTCAATGCGATCTAGCGCAATGGCCAACCGCTGCACATACTGGTTAAACTCCTGACTGAACGTTAGAGACGCAGCGTTCTGGGAATGTGTGCGACTAATCTTGACTTTGTCCTTGAACACCTTCAACTTTGCTTTAAGCGCATCGTGCAGCAACGCAAATTTCCCGTCAGCTCACGTGCGACCGATACGTGGATCGCCGTCGAGAAGGTATTCTACGGGTGTCTTCCTACCGATCTGTCCGGCAAGATGGTCGTTGATGTTCATTTTAGTTTGCGTGTGTGAACCTGTTAGCAAAATAACAAGCGGTATTTTGTCGGACGTATTCAAGGACACCTTCAAGATTAGTCGCACGCTTACCCAGGACACAGTGCTTTTAACGTCCGGCCTGCAGTTCAGGCCGATAAGTTTCTTAGTTTTCACAATATCCTCTTGACTACCAGACACTTTATTTGTAAGATTACATACGTTGTTTTTATTTTCTTGTAACTATTCAAGTACGTTACAATCAGCTGGCTGCCGATGTGCGGATAATGTTGGGTGCGGTGATTCTGATTTTTGTATTATTTTTGATGCAACGTTTTCTGCATCTGGAATAATTTGTGAGCCATAGGGAACATGCACAACTATCCGTGTCATCCTTGCTAGCCCTTTTAAGGCTGGAAGTTTTGCCTTCGAGGACGATTTAAGTTGTTTTTATGGAGCTCTCTTTTTGCTACTGTTTTGAAGTGTTGGCAAAATTTCTTTTCATCGTTCATACGATGAATTTCCACACGTGTTTCGATTAACAGTGCGTTTATTCAACCGATTTTTGCGGCTATACATGTCCCGATTGAAACAACGTAAACGCATGGCACCGTAGTGATTCGTCATTCCTTTTTTATTTCTTTCTTTTCACTTCCTTTCACTTCATTACAGCACCCTTTGGAAATTGCGATGCTACTCTGTTTCCCTTATCCCGCCAACGTGAACGTTGCAACCCTTGCTGATCATCGCTAATGTATGATCAAGTTACATCTAGTCGGTAGAAGTGGTTTAATAGTCGAAATGACTAACAGCGCCGAACGACTTGTCCACCAACATCTCATCACCGAAGAAACCATGCTGATGCTGCTTGCCTGCCTGATCTTCTGGTAAGCAACCTTGCATTTCAAAACCCAACCTTACGATCTTTCTGTAGCGGTAGCTAACGCCAAGTTGAAGAAATGTTGACGAACATTGCTGTAAGCATGCCACATACCGTGCGTCGAATCGTTCGACGTGGCTGTTTTCGCAAAACGTTACTCTACCTTTCGAGAATCGATCGGAACGGGTCCCTAAAGATTTTCTAAGGTTCTAGAACATTTCGATCAATAACGATAACTAAAACAATGAGAATATCTTTTGCATCAGTTGTTATAGTTGTTAAGGACGTATCAAAGAAAACGTGTTGTTAAGGTTTTTGTAGTAACTAGGAAAAAAAAGCGAGCAACGTCTAAATAATTTACAATGATAAATATTGTATCAATCCGCCGTGCATACTCATGCATTCCCGATCGTTTTGTACTGGTATCCCGCAGTGACATCGGACGATTGAGGCGTTTTCTATGCTAGTGTCCGGAGCTCCTGGCTTATGAAGTGAACAGTGGCGTGATTTCAAGAAGGCTCACTGTGAAGCGGGTTCAAACGGTACAAGACAAACGTCTACCGAATGATGGTCGCGCGATCGCTTTGAGAACAAACGAATAAGTTTACGCATTATTCGAAATATGGGTAGAACACAATAAGCTGCCTAAGAGAGTGCCACGATCAAAAGTGTTTCCGGGCTTTTGGTGTACTGGTAGTTTACTGCTCCATTTAATACGAGGAATTGACAATCCAAAGGAATGCCTAAACGTACCACTGTACAGTGCAAACATCTGTTTATGTTTTAATTTAGTTATAAGCGATACGATTCGTAGGGAAACAAGCTTTACGGTATGCACCTGCTAATTAATTTGGTTCGTTTTTCCTGTTTTTCCTTTTTTTATAGTTTCATCATCACTCGTCGTCGATAATTAGTCATCGTCACGGTAATATAACCAATTCATTTCACGTAGAATCAATGTTTTCTTACTCTTTCGTCCATTTATCTTCACAGCTCAAATCATCTTGGCAGGGGTTCAAACGAACGGCAGCATATGCAAACGGATATTCTCACAGAATGAGAATATAGAATGATACAAATACGTGCAGGGGACACTGCGCATACATGCATATATGACGATGATGGTAATGATGATAATGATGATAATGACTATTTCATAACGATGTAAGGTAATCGAGAAGGTTAGTAGTAGTGTTATCAAATTATTTCACGTGCAAACAATATTTTCTTACTCGTTTGTCCATATCTCTTTACAGCTCAAATCATCTTGACACAAGCACAATCGAACGGCAGAAAACGGTTGCGATTATTCTGTCCGATAAAGAATCCACAATCGTATATATACATATATACAGTAAATTTCCGACTTACGCGGTTCTCGACATACGCGGATTCGGAGATACGCGGATTTTATAATTTGACAGTTGTTTTTTTTTGTATGGACTTCAACTTGAAATTTATGAATTTTCAAACAATTCGTAAAAGCCGTTAATTGTTTTCATTTTGAAATTTAATTTTCGTAAAGTTTTGTTAAGTTATTGCATTTCATAACTTCAGTTTAATAGGAATATTGATAATTTGTATTAGAATTGTCAAAATAAACGTAAGATATTCATAGTTTATCCTTT
>KB663921.1:195374-205965 GCA_000349025.1 Anopheles minimus | reverse complement strand
TGCCTAAAAGAAAGCTAAACAAATTTATACGCAATGTGTCAATTGCCCTGGACAACCACAAATGTGTCGTGATTGTTTCCCAAAACTACACTGATGAAAAAAATTTATGCAATGATGAAAATTAATACCGATAATATGGCGATGCGAACGATTGTTTTGTTACTTCAGGAAATAAATTAAAATCAAAGAGACATTTTCTATAGTTTTTATCACTGCCCGTTATTTCTATGCTATCTTTTGTTAAGTCTTTTACTCCTTCTTGGGCTTAGTGTGGGTTGGGGAGGAGTTTTTTGCAAATAAAGATTCCGATGTTAAAAAAAAAAACAGTTATCCCTGGCGCGACTGCCTCCGGTTAGGGAGGTTAATGTCGTGCTGAACCGGGCTTTGACCGGACCGAGGACAGCCCCAACTCCGGAAGCGGAGCAGGGGGCAAAGAGTGAGCTGGAGAAGCTCACAAAAGTCATCGAGGGACTGCAGCAAGAGCTTGCTTGCACACGGCTGCAGTTGCAGGAGCTAAGCGAGCAGGGCCGCACGGAGCGCCTGGAGCTCACTGAGGTGATTGAGGGCCTGACTCTACAGGTGAAGATGCTCAGCGAGCAGGCCAGCAGGGAGTGTCAGGAGGCCCGAGACGACCTCCTCGCAGCACGAGAGGAAGCGAAAAAGCGGGAAGCTGCTGCACGCGGTGAAATACATGAACTACGTGAGCAGCAGAAGCGAGATCAAGAGGCCATGGCCGTCCCAATCGCCCAGACAGCTGGGGGCGAACGGCAGATTTCACCTCAAGGGCGGCAAGGAGGCGATAGGAGTGGGATGCCGAACCACCCGCTCTCGATTCGTCATGGAACTGGCCAGTGGGACAGATTCCTCGACGGTTTTTCCTCTGGTAAAAATGGTCTGCGACAAGATGGCCACCCCGGCCCCCTGTCGCCTGGTAACGCAGCTGGCGGAGGTTCGCCTAGACGGAGTGGAACAGCTGGCGAGTGCGGTGGACGTGGCGCAGCGAAACAGCCAGTGACAGCAGAGTCCGTGAACCTACGAGAGGCGTGGAACGGAACCTGGACGGCCAGGATACGCGTGCCGGAGAAGGTGGCCGACGAGCTTGCGGGCCAGCACGTGAAGATCCAGTATACGTCGTGCATGGTGCGCAGATCTCGGCAGCCCTCCACCAGACAGCAGCGATGCTTCCGCTGCCTGGAGATCGGCCAACTGCAGGCGAAGTGCCGGAGCGCGAAGGACCGGTCGGCGGTGAGCATCAGATGCGGGGAACCGGACCACATGGCCCGGGATTGCACGGCAGCAGTGTGCTGCGCTGTGTGCAAGGGCCCGCACCGGGTGGGTCACATCGACTGCAGACGCTGAGGGTCCTGCAGGTAATCCTCGGGCGGAGCCGGGCTGCGCAGGATCTGATGCTGCAGACGGCCAGGGAAATCGGCGCGCAGGTAGTTATTGCAAGTGAGCTGTACATGCCCCCACGCAATAACGCCATATGTAGACGACACCAGGACGTGACGATCTTGGCCACAGGGCTACCCCATCCAGCGTTTCTGGGGTAGCGCAGTGCCCGGTTTGGTCGTGGCGACTATTGCTGGTGTTGCGTTCGCCAGCTGCTACGCTGACCCCAGCATGGACACAGCCGACTTCGAGGACTTCATAGAGGCAGTCGAGTTATCGCTGCATGGACATCCAGCGGTGCCTTTGGCAGGAGACTTCAACGCGTGGAGCCAGGAGTTGGGAAGTTCGCGGACCACGCGGAGAGGACATATCCTCGTGGGCACCGTGGAGCACCTGGGGCTGCTGACACTCAACCGTGGCAACGAGCCCACCTTCAAGGGCAACGGTGTTGTACGGGACGTCATCGATGTCAGCTTTGCGAGCCCCTCGCTGGTGCTGCCGGATACCTGGAGAGTCAACCACCAATACTCAGGTAGCGACCATCACTACGTGAAGTTATTGGTGGCGGTCCCAGTAACGCAGTCGAGTGGCCGACAACAGGGGCAGCGGCGAGGCCATCAGCGACATCCAGGCGGGCCAACAAACACATGCTAGAGTGCGCTGGAAGGCATCCCAGTACGACCGGGACTGCTTTATGACTGCGCTCACCGCCGGACAGTTCGACATGGCAGATTCCTGGGAGGAGCTGGTCGGGGACCTCACCAAGGCATGCGACGAAGTCATGAAGAGTGTACACGGGGTGACGTTCCGTCAATCGCTGGTGGACCCCCGACATTGAACGGGCCCGGGATAATTGCAGAGCAGCGGAGGAGAGGCGCCACAGTGCAGCGGATCCGGCAGACCGAGCAGCGGCACAGGCGGAACTGCTGGGTCTTCGAAGATCGCTGGCCCGGAACATACACAGCAGCAAGGAGCATGCAGGAACTGATCAACACGGTGGAGGACGATGTTTACGGTCTAGGCTACCAGGTGGTGATGGCGAAGCTGCGTGGGCGAGCACCACCGGAGACAGACCGATCAGTACTCGAGCCAATCGTGGACAGTCTGTTTCCGGCCCACCCGCCGTTCGAGTGGCCCGAGATACAAGCTGAGTCCGACGAGGAGCCCGTACGACCCGTGCCACGAGAGGAAGTTCTGGCGCTGGCGGCAAGGATGGCACCGTCCAAGGCGCCAGGACTCGACGACATCCCCAATGCGGCGCTGAAGACCGCAATCAGCAAACACCCAGATGTGTTTGTCAGGATTTGAAATGACTTGCTGCAGCGGGGAGAGTTCCCACGGACATGGAAGGAATCGAGGCTAGTGCTGGTTCCCAAACCTGGCAAGGACCCTGGAGATCTGTCGGCGTTCCGTCCGTTGCACATGGGGGGGGGGGGGCACTCCCAAGGGCTTTGAGAGGCTGATACTAGATCGCCTCAATGAGCACCTGGAGAGTGACACCACCCCACGCCTTTCGCCGGACCAGTACGGATTTCGCCGTGGACTCGATTCTGGGTCCCACCCTGTGAAACGCCATGTACGACGCTGTGTTGCGGCTGGCGTAGCCGGACGGGATGGTGGCGATTGGATTTGTAGACGATCTGGTCGTGCTGGATAGCGGGACGACGCCACAGGCTGCTGCAGAGCTGTCGGAGAATGCTGTGGCTAACATCAGCCGGTGGATGGCTGAACACGACCTGGAGCTCGCTCCAGCCAAAACCGAGCTTGTGATGGTCTCCACGATGCGGCGGAGCACCCAGTGAAGGTGAACGGCGAGGAGCGGTGGCCGACGAGGACGATCACATTTTTGGGCGTGGTTCTTGAGGACCACATGTCGTGGAAGCCGCACGTCGAGCATGCCACGGCGAAGGCGCTCCGTGTGGCACAGGCGGTTTCGCGGCTCATGACGAATCACAGCGGACCCAAGTGTGCCAAGCGGAAGCTGCTCGCGTCGTTGGTCGACTCCACCCTCCGCTACGCCGCTCCAGTCTGGCACGAAGCTGTCAACCTTCGTGAGTGCGAACGGAAGCTGTCCCGGGTGCAGGGGGCATACGCGAGGCCGGTGGACGCACAGGCTACTCCCGGACATCGCAGGGTGGATGAACCGTCGGCACGGCGAGATGACGTTCCATCTCGTCCAGCTGCTGTCCGGCCACGGGTTCTTTCACGACTACCTGCACGTACGACACCTATCGTCAACACAAGATTGTGTCAGATGCCGGGAGTACCTGAGACGGCGGAACACGCCTTCTTCCACTGTAAACGGTTCGCGGAAGTAAGGCAAGAGCTGCTTGAGGAAGACGAGGCGGTGACTGTGACGCCCGATAACATTTTGGCGCACATGCTGAGCAGCAAGCAACGCTGTAGCAACGTCTGCGAGGCCGCTCGACAAGTAACAACGGCGCTCCAACAGGACTAGTACATTGAGCGGGCCTCCAGCGCTGACGACGAGATGGCGGGTGCAGCACGGCGGCAGGACGAGGCCCACGAGCGAGTTATCCGTGAGCGGCACAACAGGAGGAACGAGCAGCGTCGGCTGCAGACCATCGCGCGGCAGGCAGCACGTCCTCCACCTGCCTATCCGGATGGTAGGCCGTTCACGGAGGAGGAGATCGTGGAGCAGGAGGAGAACAGACGGCGGGTCCGCGAACGGGTGCGACGGCACCGAGCGCATCGAAGGCTTGCGGATGGCACGGACTACACCTCCCGAAACTTAATGTTAGCGCTCTTCGGGGAGGATGAAGAGGAAGCGTCACGGGACCCTGAAGAGCCGAAAACGGCTTCCGAGGGGGAAGAGAGATGGCGAACGGAATACTAACCCGGGAAAAGGACGCGTTTGGAATCCCTTTGTGGGCAAATAAAGCCTCACGGCACTTACCACAAAGGGAGGGGGGCTAGGGAAGCGATTAAACAACGGAATCTTTATTTGGTAAAAAACAAAAACTCCTCCCTAACCCACACTTCCTCCTCGCGAGGGACCTCTATGTGGGGTTTCATGGCCCGCTGGCCGTTCGTCATGTAATTAAGGGTGTATTGCCCGCTGGCACTTTACTACTCTTACTTCTTTTACAGGCGTGTTTCGCCCCTCCCAGCGTCTCTAAGACGCCACCAAGCGTGGTCCCCAATATTTCAGTGACCAGAGTAGGCCTCCTCGCTGGCCGATGCCAACTCTGGTTGCGTGAGGGGGGGCTAGGGAAGCAAACAACTAACATTGTATTCTCTGAACAAAGCTCCAATTATTTAAAAAAAAGCCAGTTATCCCTGGTGTCAGGCCGCTGGACATGATCGACGGACCTGGCAAACTTCTGGAGAAGCTGATACCCTGATGCTCCCCGCCTCTCTCCAGCCCAGTACGGCTTCCGCCGGGGGAGATCAACTGTGATGGCAGTGAAACGCGTGGTGGAAGCTGGACATCGCGCAATGCAGTTTCATCGGACCAATAACCGTGATAAGCGGTGTTTGATGGTTGTTTCACTCGACGTACGAAATGCCTTCAACACCGCCAGCTGGTCCTCAACGGCAACAGCTCTGCAGCAAAAGGCAGTTCCCGCCCAGCTACAGCGAATTCTTGCCAGTTGGTTCGAGGACAGGCAGCTCGTTTATGATACCGACAGTGGCCCAGTTACGCGGAGCCTCTCTGCTGGCGTTCCACAGGGGTCCATTTTGGGCCCTACCCTGTGGAATGTCATGTATGACGGCGTGCTGGGTCTTGAGCTGCCAGATGGGGTGGAAATCGTCGGTTACGCGGATGATCTAGCGCTGCTAGTGCCCGGTACCACCCCACAGCAGGCCTCCCAACTGGCCACCTCTGCAGTAAGCACCGTTAGTGAGTGGATGACAGCGCACCGATTGGAGTTGGCTCCTTCGAAAACGGAGGTTGTAATGATTTCAACCATGAGGACTGCCCCTGAGGGGTACCCAGTCACCATCTTGGGTACACCGCTGCAATCGGCGAAGAGCATCAAGTACCTCGGGGTGATTATCGACGAACATCTGTCTTGGCGTCCACACGTTGAGCATGCCTGCGCAAAGGCGCTCCGTGTAGCAAAGGCAGTTTCCATCATGATGCGGAATCACAGCGGTCCGAAGTGCTCTAAACGACGATTGCTAGTTTCGGTGGTCAACTCCGTTCTGCGATATGGCGCTCCCGTTTGGCACGCAGCGGTTGAGCGACAAGTTAATCGCAGATTGCTGATGAGGGCACAACGTGATTGTTTGCGGAAAGCGGCGTTCGCATTCAGGTTGGTCCAGTACGAGTCGGCTGCGGTACTGACAGGCGTTGTACCGATCTGTTTGCTCGTGCAGGAGGACGCCCTTTGCTACCAACGACAGCACGTCTTAGCAGACAACAACACTAGCAGCGACTCAACAGCACAGCAGATCCGGCAGGAAGAGCGGATTATCATCCTTCGCCTGTGGCAGGAGCAGTGGGATGCTGACGCGGCAGTGCCATATCGCGGTATATATACCAGCGAACGCATCGCGGTATATTGGCTTAGCGCACCGTGTCATCCCCAACATCGAAATGTGGACCTCTCGGAAGCATGGAGAGGTGAATTTTGCAATGACGCAGGTGTTGTCCGGTCTCGGATTTTTCCGCGACTACCTGCACCGTATGCGGTTCACCTCGGCCCCGGAGTGTCCTTGATGCTCCCATGAAGCTGACACAGCAGAGTGTAGCATATCTGCTAAACAGTTAACAATAAATTATATCGACAAGGCACACAAGGCATAAAGTTCATTAGTTGATTACGCGGCAGAAGTCAAAGCCAGCACATTGTACAAAAGACACAGTGACCCAAATTTAAAGGAAGTCGAAACCAAAACAAGAACACCAATTTTAAAGACAATTGAATTTGAGACCATTTAAAATAATACAAACCCTAAGCCAAGTAACCACTTGAAAAAGACAGCAAAGTAAGCAATTTTAAGTTAGCAACCGAAGGCGCACTTAACTCTACAAACACCTAGAATTGGAGTTAAGCATTCTTGTCGCGAAACTAGGTAACCAAAATATAAATAATCAATGCTACTTTTTGCATTGTTTTATAACAACAATATATAGCTACGCAAACAAAAACCCATAGAAAAACTTGGTATAAATAAAGCTAGTTTCGCCTAGAGAAGGGAGAACCAATCGGACCGTCTGGCTGAACATTTCTCCAACGACAAATCATTGTGTTTTATTATTTCAAGAGCATTGAGAGTCCCCCTACCCAAGGTAAGGCCTCAATGTCTCCAACGATCCAATAAGGGAAATCATCTCTAGATTTCTCTAGTGTGCGCGGATACATTACAAGAGCACGCATTCTTCCACTGTCCAGCGTTTGCAGCCTACCGTCATCGGCTCCTGAGCGGACGAGGCTTCGATGACCTAAGTCCGGACACTCTTATGTCGCATCTCCTTCGCGACCGGAGTTCCTGGAGCACCCTCACGGAGCTGGCTGTACACGTGACATCCGCACTCCAACGACAGTGGAACGAAGAGCGTGCCAACTTGGCGGCTGCTAATGGAGACAGCAGTCAACCGGAGGATCCTTTAGGAAGGCTTTACGTCGACCACGTTGGCTGCCCGTAACCAGCGGCGGAGTACAGCGAGGAGACTTGCCCGTGCTCGCGCTCGTACTGCCCCTCCCCAATCACCAACGACGTTGGCAATCTTATGCCGGCGGGTCATCACCAAGGAACGTGTGCGTAGACACAGAGCGCGAGTCCGTCAGCAACAACAGCAGCAGCAGGACCAGGTGGTCTCAGCAGTACCGGACTTTTTCCAACCAGTCGACGGAGCAAACGACGAGTCACTGCGTAGTTCACTATCGGCTGATGAAGATGCTGCCATCACTGCTGCTACGACATCCGGACGCTAGGCAGCTTCAAACACCACAGCGAGGTGCATTTGTCACCACTGAGAGACGTCTACGGCTGCAGCGACGTCTTCGGCATGGCTCCGAGCGGAACTAAGGGTCCGAGCGTAAATGCCCGTTATAAGGGCCAGACTCCGTCCCCCACCATGCCTCACGACGATATGTGAAGAAGATGAGTGCTGCGCACATCATGGGTTTTATTCGGCAAGAATACGGTATCTATGAAAGATTTTCCAGCCAGTTATCGCTGGTGGACGCACAGGCTAATCCCGGACATCGCAGCGTGGAAGAACCGACGTCACGGGGAGATGACCTTTCATCTCTCCCAAGTGCTGTCAGGCCACGGGTTTTTCCACGACTTCCTGCACGCAATGCACATCTCACCGTCATCCGAGTGTGCGCGATTTCCGGGAGTGCCTGAAACGGCGCAACACGCTGTTTTCGACTGCCCGAGGTTCGCGGATGTGCGTCAGGAGTTGTTGGGCGAGGATGACACTGCGTGTGACACGCCCGACACCCTTGTCCAGTTCATGCTGAGTAGCAGGGAGCGTTTGAGCGCCGTATGCGAGGCCGCTCGCCGCATCACAGTTACCCTCCAGCAGGAGTGGTACATCGAACGGTAATCCAGCGCTCACGCGGAGATGGTAGCTGCAGCACGGCGGCTGGACGAAGAGCACGAACGCATGGTAGCTGACCGTAACGAACGGCGGAATGAGCAGCGTCGACAGCAGACACGCGAGAGGAGAGCAGCACGTCCACCTCCTGCTCACCCGGACGATCGACTGCTTATGGAGGAAGAGTTGGCGGAACGAGAGGAGGCCCGGCAGCAGACTCGCAACCGCGAGCGAAGGCACCGAGCGCGCCGGAGATTGGAGACGGAAGAGGTGGTCAGCCATCTCGACTTCCTCTGGGGGCTGTTTGGTGTGGAGGCGTTCCCTGAGGAGCGTCTCAACCAGGCTGAGCAAGCGGCAGCCTCAGAGGAGGCAACATCCGGCCCCCGAAGAAACGAACTCGTTATCCGCGAAAGGGGCGCGTGGAAAAAAACATAAAGGCCATGGAAAGGAATGTAGCATGCAACAGCAAAAAATAAGGAGGGTTAAAATGCGACAGGGGTGCGAAAAAAGACTAGGCGTAATTAGGTCCCCAACGGGAAAAAATCCGTTTGGTCACCCTACATGCCCAGGGTGGGGGGGGGGAGTTTTTTGGCGATTTGTTTTTCGCGAATAACTAAGCCATCCTTCTCCGGATCATCGAGTGCGATACGTCATTGGATGCGTCCCGGTGAGGCGCACCGAACGGTGTAGTGTGTGTGAGTGAGTGTTTTTTCACGGAAGTGGGGAAAAAGTGCGTTATTTTGCTTTAAAGTGACAAAGGATACATTAAAACGACTTGGATCGACTCGAAAATAGTTTCTCGCGAAGCGTGAGAGGAATGCGCTTTGTTTGATGGTCTACCGTTTCTGTGCTGTAAAAACTCTCGGAGTTATTAGCGTTTTAGTTTTCTTTTTTTTAGCTACCGCTTCCGATCTTGAACGCGACCACCTGGCCGAGGTGGGAAATTTGTTTTCAAAACTGTACCAAAGTTTTGAAATGAGGGGTGCATGAATAGTTCGTATGAAGGATTTGTACCGTGCAATTGTTGTTGGATTCAGCCGGTTGTTGTTGTAGTTGGTGAAAATCGCGTTCTAAAACCAAACCACGAGTGTTGGTTGCTTGTGTGCGGCCCCCGATCCTGGTCCTCCACCCCCTGGCCAAATTTGGCGGGGGTTGGATGAAAAATCGCGGAGTTTTTCGCGGATCAATTTTCCGAAGATTATAAGGAAACTATCGATCGGATCTGTGAGTCTCGTCACCGCGAATCGGGGAATACAACCCCCGACCCCTTAGCTCACACCACCTGGGCTCAACTTATACGTCCCGCGGAGGTCGCTTCGCCCAAGGTCGATGCTCGACGAAGAGGACTGTCGCACTCAATTCGGCGCCTCTGATCCCTTCCTGTGTATGTGCCGTGAGTTCAACAATGTTTGTGATCGTTACCAACCGGGCACATCGCGTTCCGCGTTCTTGAGCTTGATTAGAACTGTCCGTACTTTTAACTGTTAAGTGTTTTATGTATTCCGGCTTCAAGGGGGCTTTGCGTAGTCCGTTGTATTATTAACAATAAACAATAAACCTCCCCCACAGGAGGGGAAAAGTGCGCGCGAAGACAGTTTTTCGCTATTTTCCCAGTGAAGGACACGAGATAGCCGCTCGGGGTGTTCAGTGAAAGTGTGCCGTATGCAATTCCCCCTCTAACCAAGGCGGTGAACGCAATAGGGACGGAGTACTGGCGGGAAAACCGATTTTCCGATGTGACCGAACCTGGCGAGTCTAGTTCGTTGTACGACAAATTATTGATTATATATTGTTATATTTTAGGAAACATTAAATCAACCGAATACTAAGGTTGTGTACTAATCAAGCTTTTTGAGCAGATCATCCACACTGGGCTGGAGGCGCATTATGCGATCAGCAATACCGTTGTGAAGGTGCAGTTTGGTTTCAGGAAGGAGCATTTTGCGGCTCATCAGCTTCAGCGCGTGCTGATCATTGTCGATGCTGCCAAACAGTGTGTTCAAACCATTGTTATGGTTTTCTTAGACATCGAAAAGGCATTTGACAGTGTTTTTAATGATGAGCTCTTCTTTCTACTTGAAACCTTGGACCTTCTTGTCTACTTGATCAAGATAATTCAGAGTTATCTTGAATCACGCACTTCGGTTGTTTCGATGGGTTCAGTTCAGTCTGAGCCTTATCCTAACTGTGCCGGAGTGCCTCAAGGAAGTGTCCTAGGGCCCCTCCTGTACAACTGCTTCACAGCAGACGTCCCTTCTCTGGCCAGCAATACGCAGCTAGCATTATACGCCGATGATACTGCTATCCTGTACTCGAACAGTATACTGGCAAATCTGAGCAGGGGTCTACAGAAGGGGTTGGATGCCTACTCCAAGTATCTCACAGAGTGGAAGATTGTTGTAAACAACACCAAGACTCAGGCGGTTGTGTTTCCTTACAGCACTAACATACGTTTGAGTACAAACAAACCTAAGGTTGGAAGAGTGAGGATGCGTAGCACCGCCATACCTTGGTTTGACCACGTTAGATATTTGGGGGTGTTCATTGATGGGAAGCTGTCGGTGACCGGGCCAAAGTAGTCGACGCCTACAAAGGAAAACGGCTTCTGATACAGTCGTTGCCGTCAAATTTTGGCCCTAAGTCACCAATTTTTGACAGTGTGCATCAATTTTTGTCTTGACG
>KB663910.1:136526-157300 GCA_000349025.1 Anopheles minimus | reverse complement strand
GTTCAAGGATAGATAGACGGACCCATCTTATTGGCGCAAACTCTTCGTAACAACAAAGGGCGCTAAGAATTGTTGTTTCCATTACCAATAGATACAATTAAAAGAGATAAAGGTATAAACGTTAAACATGCGCCGAACTCGGGTGTGTGTTTGGTGTGGTGCCTGTTCGTTCGGTTGCGGTCGCACAGTTCAACCAACCCGTAATAATTAATGTACCGTGTGTGAAACGGATGAAAGAACTAAATCAAACCATCTACTCTAAAGTCTTGGTGTTGCATAACAGTGAGCTGCTGAATTTATACGTTATCTTTATATACTTTTTGTATGTTTGTTTTTTCTTCTCTTTCCTTCATGCATTCATTTTCTTTTGCCTAGCTTTTTGGTTTCCTTTTTAAACCTTTTCTTTCTACCATATCTGTATTCTAGTCATCCTCCTTTCTAGTCATCCTCCGGCTTCTTTCGCGCTAACACAAACCGACGTTTGACTAATGAATCTCCACTCATTAATTGATGAACAATGTCGCGGGTCAGTTTGCTTGGCGGATAGAACCAAACAAGCAAACACACTTTGCGGCATGCAGTTTAAGCGGGAGTTGTTAAATTATACCCTTAAACACTGCTGCCGCTTGTTTCCGGTTACGTGGTTTGTAAAGGGATGCATTAGTTTGTTCCCTGCTGGTTTACACCGACGGCTATCAAACAGAGAACGATGCATTACATACAATTATACCGTTGCGCGATAGAGGGCGAGATCCCATCCCCTTCTAGCTAATTGATTGTTAAGTATGATCTAGGTTACACCCGCAAAACTTAATCCTCATCCATATCCGGAGGATTTTCTACACCATACTCATCACACGCCCGGTACCCCACTCTTCTCCCGCTTCTACTCACTATGTTGAGGATTGTTCGTGCGCGTTTTTGTTATTCTTTTATAGTTTTTGTTGTTGTTTGTTTTAAAATGTCTATATAATACTTCTCTAAATAATGTAAGCTTCGCTCTCGTCTAGGGTGGGCATCTCGGAAGAGGAAGAACGAACGAATGGTGTGATGCGTTGGTTGATAGTGGTGAAATCTCTTAACTTCTTCTGCACCGCTTCATAGCCCAGCTGAAATAGTTTCTCTTACTATTAACGATTATTCGGTAACGTGCTGGTTTGCTATGTATATGTTTGTTTGGTTTTAATGTTTTGCGCAGCGCTGCGTTCTATTGTCATTGATTGTGCATTGATTAATGGAATCGCCAACGAAGGATACCAACAAACCATTCCACCAGCAATGTTTGCATTTGTTGTGTTTTGACATTGTTCGCTTCAACTGAACATAGTTTTAACGCAAACTATAACGTATGTTACCATTATTTGTTTATCTCACGTTCTGACCACTGCTTCTGTATTCAGTTAAATCAAACATGTAAAGGAACAGTATAGGCATCCAGCAGCAGATCCATTTTGTGCCGTACGCGTATGCTCTGCTGGCTTTCTGAACGGACCATACTATGCAGTTAATGGAAGAGTGTCCGATTGACTGCTCTCCGTGGCCGCTCGCTGGAGGTGGTGAATGTATGCGAATGTCTCAATAAGACGAAAACTTGTACACCTGTATAAACGATGCACTATGGCGTTAAGTAACGCTACTATGAACTACATCCCTATCCAACACACGGCTATTCGTACGAAAGTGTGTATTTGTGAATACCCCATTTCGCCCTGCATCCAGTTCCGCCTCCGCCATAGTCTTATCAGTGCAGCCGCGCGGTTACTCGTTTATCACGCGGTAATAATCCAATACTAAATTGACACATTCATTATTCTAGTGTTATGTTTTGTTTGTATTGTATGATGAATCTTTCCCGAACGGGTTTTGCTTTTGTGTCGTGTATGATAGCAGATGCAAAGCGCGACCTTGATATCCCGTTTCAGTTCCAATCAAAATACCAGCGTCATGGAGCGCACATATTGTCCGAAACATGATGGCATTCTATGGATGCCATGGATGCATTGGATTCTTTCAAATATCACTCTGTTGCACTGCGTTACAAACATTCAAGCCTACGCTCAGTCACATTGAACATACGCACACACACGCACACAAACTATCAAAAAAAAAAAGAATGCAGCCTCACGCACACACTTTATTCGGCCTTTCATTTACCATCGAAAACGGAGAACGTACTCTTATCTCGTGTATGTAAACATGCGATGGTATGGTGCTTCGTGTGTTGACAATTTTTAATACCCTAAACCCTCATACTTCTCGGCACGTGTGTGCGTGCGTGTGCGCGGCAAAATTTAATTTCCACTAGTAGAAAAAACCCGTTTTTTTTGCAACTCGGAGTCATGAAGCGGTAATAATTAGCGCCCTGAAGGATGAGTACCTGCCGAGTGAGCCGCAGCTTAGGTGTCTTTGCACTTCATCTTCAGCAGCGGTTCCTTCAAACGATTCGGTTCTATGAAGCAGGACCGAGATCGCAACAGTAACCGCTAGTTGGAGCCTCCGTTCGCGTTCTTTTGGCCACCGGTAGCGATCACACCACCGGTTGCACCACCGCCCGCCATCACCATACCCGCGCCACCACCGCTACCGCCCAGCTGCTTCCCATCCGGGCCGGCACCCCGTTGGCCTTCGGTGCCGTATATTTTGCCAGCCTTTTTTGCCATCGAACCCAGCAGCTCCTGGCTTTCTTTGTGTGCTGCCCGCAATGATAAGGCCCATTCCTTCAAGCCGATTTCATCCTGTAACGATAAGTAGCATTTATAAATGAAAAGAAAACAATGACGGTATTTACAGAGAAAGTCACTCGAATGAACCTTCATTGAAGATCCGATTGATATTGATGAGTCGATGTATCACTATGTGATGGTTAATGATTTGACTCATTTTTACTTATTAGGTTCTTTAAATAAAACGTTGTATACATTTAACATGCCCCAAGAACTACTGCCAGCCTTCGACTGCAATCGACTTATGTTTTCTCCTATGTATGCAACATATTATTTCAGAAGCTAAAACATTAAAATTGATAACTGCTTTGATGTGAAATCTAAAGAATTCTCAGTGAATATTCATTTCAAACTGTTTCATTTGATCAATTTAACCCTCGTGAAGCATTTTACCATACAGATCCGTACATTTTAGCCAGGTTTTATACGTTATGACACTACGTTTAAGGGGATTTAGTCGCAATAACTCACTACGATTCGTATATAGTTAACTTTCAAACAAAGCCAGTTCGAAACAGTAGACCTCTGACAGTCTTTGACAGTAATGAGTCTTGGAAGATGTACGGATCTGGATAGCAACAAGCCTCACATTGCTTCGGTGAATGAATTTGTATGAACCACTTTCGGACACGATCAATTACCGAGTTCGTTAGGATCAGTTTGCCATCACGAATTCCGTCGCGAAACCGGATCTGCACGCACTGCTCGTTCTTGAACTGGACAAAGTCCGGTGATACCTCCTCGATCTGATCCATGAACACCAGCTCCGGCTTGGTGCTGCCACTTTCGGTGTGCAGCTCCAGTCTGAAAGAGGGGGTTTGTGGTAATAGGAAGATACGCATACACAAAAACAAAACACCATCTCTTACATACCTGTTAGGGTAGAGTTTGGCGTAGCGCGTCTGCCAAACGGACGCGAACGAACCGCCATACTTTTTAATATACCCGTGTAGTATGCAATCCGATTCCTTCTCGTCCGCATCGAAGCGCTGCTTCTGTTTGGCTTTGCGTTTCTGCTCCACCTTGTCCGCCTCCGTATTGACGGTTTCGAATACCGTTTCTGCCACCTCCTGTTGCCACCTGGAAATGCGATATCAGCGTTGGTATCGGGTTGGAGAGATGGCTTCGTCACCGTGTACATACCGTTCGGAGATTGTCAGCGGGAAGTATCGGTACAGCTCCTGATCCTGTTCGGTCAGCTTGATGCCCTTGGTGTCCTCTTCGTCGAACGACCCGATATCGAACGCATCCGCGGCATTGACCTCACCACGCGGTGGTATTAGTGGTGGCGTATACTTCTGGTAGTACACCTGATTCCAGTCGATACCGGCGAAGAACGGATGTGACTTGACCTCCTCGGCACTGTGAGTATGTGTGTGGAAAACGATGATTTAGGTATGCATTATTTATCGGTGCGGAATGGGTTCCAACGGAGCGCATGTGTGTCCTCGGAAGTAAACTTACCCGCCCCCCTTACAGCCTAACCGCTTGTCGATGTCACGCTGCAGCAAGCCCTCCAGCAGGTCTCTCAGTTCTTTGCTGAACGATTCCGGCAGCTCAACGTTCTGCAAGGAGGAAGTTTGCTTTTTTAAAACAGCCATTTAATATTCATACACAAATTCTGTTCGCTCGGTGCATGTTAGCTTGCATGGGGGAAATGAGGAAAGTGGATTGATTGAAATGCTCCTCATCGCAAGGTGCTCCTAATCTGGGAAGCGATTCTGGGAGTTTCAATTGGTAAGAAAGAAAACTTACTGTTCAATTTAGTAAATCGTATGTTTGGGTAACGTTTTGTTGAAGTTCTCATGTGCCAATAGCATGCCAAATGGTTTCATCATTCGTAAGTCACGTTTTTCTTTCTTTATCCCTTTAGGTTTGTCATATATTTCGCTCTTAAGTTAAAAACGTAAAAGCGAACGGATTATATTTTAACAAACCGGCAGGGACGGAGGTATGAAAACAGCAGGTCTGAGAGATTTAGAGTAAATGTTTCAACGTACCATCGTTAGTGTCATCCGATCGATCTCGTGCTTGTCCTTGGTTTTGTGCTGTCGGAACGGCGAGTGGCCCTTGAGCAGTTTGTACAGCATGCAGCCGAAGCTGAACCAGTCAGCGCTCGAATCGTACGGCGTACCCTTGGACAGAACCTCCGGCGCCATATAACCGTGGGTGCCAACCGATGCGTGCGGCTTCTTTTTGCTAAAGTCACAGGCCAGCCCGAGGTCGGAGATCCGCACGTGCCCGTTCTCGTCCAGCAGGATGTTGGCCGGCTTCAGATCCCGGTACACGATAAACCGTTTGTGCATGTGTTCGAGCCCAAGAATCACCTGCAATGGAGAAAGCGTTTAGAAGCAAATTTACGGTGTTTGATATTCACTATATTACGTTTACAAAAACAACTCTTTTTCAAACTATGGGATGTTTACAACCTCCCAGCAAATTACACACAAACGATTTAGGATTATGGCCTGGCCGTTCTTCAGCGAATTAAAAAGAAGACTAAATGAACTAGCTTTTAACCGCATTTAGTTGGAAAATTATGACTGCAGTCTGCTGGTACTTGATAGAATTTTGCAGAATAAAAAAATCAATACTGGAAACATAATTTCTAAACGATTGGTTTAAACGGGGGTGCTACATCGGAAATAATTTGAATGCTACATTTTAAATCAATTCGGCATGGAGGTGTTTGTGTTATTATTCTCTTCACACCTGTATGTATGACAAAACCTTCTAAGGAGGAAGATATTTACAAAGGAAAATTTGATTCAAATATGTTTTTTAAAGGATTTTTCAATGGCGTTGGAGTTGGAATTACCATAATTATTTACGAACATAAATATTTGAATTTGCATGAATATCAGTAGGATTTAAGACAAGGTTATAAACAACAAACTGCTCGACAATTACGACAATCGACAAACGAATGCACAGTAGCAAACTGACCAGCGGTACAAGTGCACACATCTCATTCACGTTTCCTCACCCGAATATCACAACTACCTCCTTTCGAAAACATATTTCACACCTGCGGTTCGGTCGAAAGGCTCATGTAGTAGAATAATAAAATGTACTTCGTTCATTCAGTACGTAATGTATAGGAGTGTCCATGAATCATCACTAGCATCAATCGTTACAACAATGAATGATTATCTTTTTTAGACGATCCCAAAACACAGAAAATAGTGTTATAGTACACTTATGGCGCGGTCAGTTCTTTGACACACAACTTCAGTTTAATAAATCGATCGTTAAAACTTCCATACAGTACCGTAATATGGGACCGATGTGTCAAGGTACGACTCGTTGCTCGCTTATCATCATCTAACAGAGTGCGAATGGCATTTCCGGTGGTTTCAGCGTACCGTGCTAGGTCACCCGGGATGTACCCGATAATGTGGACGTGCACCCTTGGATAGTTTAGGATTAACGGTCATTTCACAAGCACAGGTGAGCACAGGTCGGATAAACTTTCCAAACGATCCACCCCAAGGACAGTTGCACGTAATTAAACGCGTCTCAGTCCGTCCCGCTGGTCGCGTTTGACGAACCCTCAAGGAACATTATGTTGCCTGATGATCTCATCTCGTTCCTACTCTTTCGGCCACCCTCGCTTACACTTATGCTACACCATTCAGAGGAAAAAGTCAAGTTTCCGCGTAGTTTGGCATGACCGGATGGGCATCGTGTCACTTACCTCCGCCGCGTAGAACTTCATGTCCGATTCGTTGAAAACACCGTGCTGGGATAGATGGTAGTGCAGGTCACCGCCGTTCATGAGGTCCAGGATGAAGCAGAGCTTGTCCGGTGTGTGGAAAGCGTACGTCATGCACACGATGAATGGGCAATCGACCTGCGAGAAAGATGATGAGGATGATGATAAAGATGGTGGTTCACATGTAGTACGTCATGGGCACCGGAAGCGAAGGAACGGAAGCGAAACGCATGAGTAACGTGAGCGCTACCCGACACGTTGCGCGACGGAAACTGCCATTCGAAGGCAGCTGGTAGAAGCTGTTGGACGGCTTCCAGGTTCTTTCGTTCACTCGCACTGTCTCTCACATTTCCGGCACTGCCAGACATCACGCAGTACTTCGGTACCGTGTCTAGGGCACGGTTTAGTGGGAAAGTTTCTGTGCAAAACTTTTCATATTAAGTGTGCAAACTGCTACCGAGGGCAAGGTAATTGATGGACGTCAAATGACGCAAGTGAGGACTGTCAGGAAACTTTCATTTCTCTTTCTCTTCTACCGCGTGTACGGCCAATGCGCCATATGATCATTTCCGCCAGCACTTGACGCTTCCGTTTTGTGCTTCTTCCGCACTGGAGCTGTCATCTTCTCAGTCTTCTACCGGGCCCATTACAAACGATTCTTCCATCCGCATAATGAAGCACAAGGAGTTCCACCCATCCGTACGAGACGTAGATCGTTGGTCAATGGTTCTTCTTAGTTTGGGTAATTTCTTGCCCTTAACGTTGAGCGGAGTAAGCGATTTCTGTATGTCCGGAATGTGTTTTACTTCTTTTTACTTCATCCGAAGATAAAAGATGACACAATTACCCGGACAGTGTCCCAGTTCTTGCAAATCCACGCGTGTAAAGTAAATTACCCATAACCTTGACGGATTTATAGTACTGTCCGGCGTTTTATTCTGATGCATCCACTCTCAGTAGGGTAATGTGCAGCGCGTTCGTTCTGTGTTTTCGTGCAGCCGTACACTATGAAATGCGGTTATTAAAATGGTAACTTGCACCCTTCATACAGTGCATTACAAAACATAGACTTCGAGTGTTCGTCGCTCGTACCGGTCGGGAAAATAATTTCATTCGCTTTTCTTTAGCTTTCTCACACGATCAACAGAGTTCTGGCGGTGCCCCGAGATGACGTACAATTGTTTCCCGTCCAGCCGTAACTTACCCCCGTGCTGACGAGTGACAGCATTGTCCGTTCGTTCAGTGCTAACGTTTCGCCCTGCTTCATTTTGATGCGCTTCTTGTCCAAACACTTCATCGCGTACATTTTTCCTGTGTCCGCTTTGCGGCAGCCGTACACTTCACCGAAACCGCCCCGTCCGATGATCCGATGGACGCTGAAGTCGTTCATCGTTAGCTGGGGAAGAGCAGGAAGAGAGAAACACAATTAAATTGCAAACAATATGGAACATGATGAGTTTTAGAGCGGTTGACGATGGACCGTGGGAGAGGACTGGTGGGGGGGGGGGGGGGGGGGGGGGAGGTTTGGTTAACTTTTGCACCAAGTTTGTTGCGCGTTCGAATGGAGACGCATGGTCCTTCACGCTACCGCACAGAAGTGGGTTATGGCTGGACTGTTACAATGGCATTTGACATTGGCGAACGCTGAGAAAAATTACACTCAATGTTAATTAATTATTTAACTAAAACATCAACAATTAGTCAATTGCAACATGTGTGGATTACAACGAACATAACACTTTAGATTTTGAAGGTCCGTAAATTCAGTTTAGGAAATTACGTATTTTTCTCCCAAAATGTTTTCTGTAAAACATTACCACACAATTTACTGGGAAAAATTCGGTCCGAGGTACACGGACAAATTTTTTAGTCAAAAACTCGGTGTTTATAATGTGATTTTTTTTGTATCAGAAATAGACATTTTCCATACCAGCCGGGTCAAATGCTAATTTTGCCATTTTTATACGCGACGTTGTTGTTCTGAAATAAATACCTTCATTGTTGAAGGCTTTTTTAATTTATTGTAAACGATTGTGTGATGTGATTTTTATCCTTGCAACTGTAATTTCCGATTAGCACAGATGATTCCACACCTGGTGGAATGAAATCGGGATAAACGGCTTGTTTAGAGATACAAGAATCATAACTGCAACGGCTGATGACATAACATCCATTAAACATTCCCATCCATTAAAAAAATTTACAAAGATTAAGATATCCGTGCATCTTATACTAATTTCACGTTAATAATGCATCTCAATAGTATTTATCAACCAATTATCACACCAATAAACGTTCATTCGAGCAGCGTCGAGCACCAAAAAGCACGAAAAAATGCATGCTACTGCATATTTATCTCATGCACTGCTTAATTTCTAAACTTTTTGAGAAAAAATAATCAATTCATTATGTTAGGTAAATCATCTTCGAAAAAATAAATATACCAAGCTAAGTTACATTATTGGCGCGTGTAATTGTTTATCTCCCTTGATAAAATAAAAAATAAATGTCATTCTAATCTAATATTTCCCAGCAAACGGTATTTTTCGCAGTGCATGTAATCAATGACACCATTAAACTGCGGAATCAATCAATGTTGACCCAGGGGCAGTAAAAAGCGATAAAACCTATCCCAATCAACCGACACAGGGACGTCTTCTGTTTGGTTACTGGTGCAAATTTCTTTCGCTTCCAAATCACGTACCGGGACCCGCGGAATTAGCAACGGCCGCCAATCAAACACCCCTAATGAAGCACATTACGCTCTGCTCAGGTCCGTCGTGCAATCAGCACGAAAACCGGCCTCTAATCCGCTATCGATTTCAAATTTTCAAACTGAAGAAAGAAAAAAAACACCCTGGTGCCAAATGGTGGGTAGAAGATGGCAAGAAAAAAACACCAAAACATTAGCAAAAGAACGAAATGATTTTGTCGATAAAATAGCAAGATAACGAGAACGGTTCGCATTTTATTGCTAATGTTAAGGATTCCAGGATGACGTGCGAGACGAACAAGACCTGGAGCGAAAACCCAGTCGCGGTTTGCATGCCACGTTCCGGACGGTTTTACGATTAAATAATTCGATTAATTAGCTATCACGCGCCATTTGTGCAGCAACTTGTGTCAGTTGAACGTTATTTGTTATGTGTAGGGCAGGTGAAATATTAGTCGGATTATCCGTGCAGCTCGACAATGACAGGGGTGATTTGACAGATTACTGCAAAACCGATCACGGAATAAAGTGAAAGTTCTAACTATAAACTTATATCGGGGTTTATGGCGACCTAAGCCAGTTTGTTTGTATCCTTTCGCTGCTCAAATATTGCTGGCTCTCCATACAAAACTGACAAGCAAAACTATCTTTAGTTGTAAATATTAGACTTTTTTCAAACAATTTTTTTTTGTTATTGTATGACGGCCTGGCCGTATTAGACTTAGTTTACCACGTAGCAGGATAGTCAATCACTGCTACGGGGGAGCGGTCCGGATGGGATTTTGGTCCCGGTCTGTCGTGTGAGAGAGCAGCGCCGATACCACTACCCCACCGAGCCGCCCCTTTTCAAACAAAATCTTATATAGTAAAATTATAATATAGCAAACGTCAAAACAAATTGTTTTTCAATGTTGCCTCATGTATGGATGTAAAAAAAACGCTTTTTAATTGAAAAATTAAATTAAACAACATTTATATCACCTGGAACAATCGCACCTCAAGAAGTTATCTAGATAAGTTATCTAGTTATCACAGCTGTCAAAATTGAATGTCTGTTGACAAACACTTCAGAATGAGTTGCCTGTTTTTTAATGTTTATATTTTGACAGAAGCAGGCTAAAAATGTCCAGATTTTCAAGCTTAAGGCTGGTGTCAGTGCTAGTCGTATACGACTTTGTCGTACGGGATTTGTATGGGATTTGACAGATAAAGTCGTACGACCAAATCTGTCGTCCGACTTTATCTGTCAAATCCCATACAAATCCCGTACGACAAAGTCGTATACGACTAGCACTGACACCAGCCTAAGTCCAGATAATCCCATCCCATCCCATCCTTAAGTGATAAATCCCATTTATCAGATCCCAGGATAATTGACGTTCCACGTAATACACGATACCCGATATACGCGGATTCTACTTTACACCATTCAGGAATGATTTCCTCAAAAATATAGTTTACCAGCAATTGTATTGTAACACGTTATCCCCCGTTTTCTTTTTGGCGCCTTTGATAGCTACTATTTATTCGTATGATTTTGTTTTCCTGTATCCTAACTAACGAAAGCGGATTAATTAAATTAGTTTAAAACGATATCGATATCTTAAAGTTACGCCGTCAGCCGCCGGGCATAATATTGGCAGGAGCACGAAAGAAAATGAAAGGCCAGATCTGTCACCAGCACACTTTTCGCACACGGGGTTTGGATTTTTACTTCCGACACCACTGAAACTGTCAAGCGCAGCGCTCACAAAAATGATGAAACCATCGAGAGCGTACGGAGCACGAGTACGGGATGCATCGGTGTGAAGGGGGCAGAAAATATAGATCACGAACAGTCGCTAATTGAATTCCTCGATTTCAATTTGCCGGAGATTTGTCCCACCGCACACAGCGCCTTTCGGTGTGTTTGTGTGAGCGTACGTATCCTTCCTTTTACTGGTCGAAGTTGCTTTGAAAATTCGTCCACACAAAAAAAGGAAAAAAAAGTTTTACCAAAATAAAAAAAACGAAAGAGCACACAAAGATACCGGTCGCCATTTTTGGTGGAGCAAACCCGATTGCACGCGACGAAAAGTTGAGCTTTTTTAGAAAAGCCGGAAGCCATGTCAAAATGGAGAGACCTTATGAGTGATAGGTAAAAAAATTTATTTAACAAAAAACCTGTCCAATAATGTCCAGGGTGTAGATAGGAATTGATGAAAGTGAATATAAAATTAGCAAAACAAAAAACACATCGCAGAACAACCGAATTGAAATTGTAGATTGTTCTCGACACTCACCAGCTTCTTACGTAAGTCGTGGCTCAATATTGGCACTATTGACAAAACGTCCGGTTTGCCATCTATCATCAAATTACGGTGCCGTGGATGATCGTTTCCAAACAGTCGATTAACTTTCTCCGATGGCGATGATTAAATTTCGCGACACACTTTCACTGTCAGCCACCCTCATGAAGACATCCGCGCACAATATACGGCACCGTCGATTTGAGTGCCACTTCAAACGAGAATGCCTCCAGAAGCAATTTCAATTCGGTAACCTATACACCTGCAGGAGGACACCGAGAACCCGCAATGGTATTTCGTAGTTTTGAAGTATCAACACCATCCGTACGCATACTTGCTTGCCGGGCCGGTCACACCAACACATTGCGCACAAACGGATCGGCCCGCTCGATGCACTAATTACCCAGAAGCGATCATTTATTAGTGTGCCTTCGAAACGAACATTGCGCGTTCGCTGTGTCGCGTATAGTCATCTGCATCGTGCCACTCTATCTCACTATCTCAGCCGCTCTCACGCTCACCTTTTGCCGGAACGTCGCCCACGGTGGGACAATCTTCGAATCGACGCCATCCTGGTGCTGAATAAATATCACGTAGCTGTCATTATCGTTATTTTTTATGGCTGTAAGCGCGTATGAGTTATCGCAAGAAAACGGATCCTGAGTCGCTAGCGAAACCGGTCGTTTGGCGTGTAAGTGGACGCATATCTTCTCCATTTCTTATTGTTTTATCTTTCTTTAGTTTGTCCTGCTGTTTGTGTCTTCCTTTTGCCCGGTTCGCGCATAGCGCGTCTGTGTGCGTCAGAAAGTATTTTTATATATAAAGTATATATTTAAATATTATATATATGTACATATAAAGATATGGGGGATCAACACATTTCGTGGCTACTTTATTCGGTCCGGTCGATTTTCTCAGTCGCGTCTGCAGCTCATTTCTAAAGCCAACCAAAGTGCCACAGAATTTTATCTATGATGGTGCGGGGGACAAAAAGAGAGGAAAAAGAAAGGCCCATTCCCGCTTTACCGAAGCAAATGCGTCGAATGGCGAAAGCAATGGTGGAATGAAATCAAGTCATTTCATTCCTCATCGGTGGAGCGAAAAAATGAAATCACTCATCCGGGTTAAGCTTCTCTCCACTCCGCACACATCCAACGCATGCTAAAAGCTTCGCAGCTTCTACCGAAGTCTGCAATATGTATGCATATATATATGTGTGTGTGTGTGTTGTTCCATTATTGGTGAAAATAGGGAAAAAGTGTCTGCCTTCTGGGGTTGGACAGATAACGGATGCTGGCTGTTTAGCATCGACACGCCGTAAGCCACATGTGGTGACGGTGCGTTTTGGGTTGACTCACGAAAACCGGTGCCGGTCGACAGCGTACGGAGAAAATTGGTTCGATCTACGATTGATTAAACTTAAAGTTTAAATGACGACACACCGTCCACAACAGTAGAGAATTTATCGGGATGATGTTTTAAGTACTGGTAGTATATACGGGAAAAGTTATATTCGAATATAATTGTGCCTGATTGTGTGACAATTTTTACACCGTAATATATTCAAATGAGCACTTATTCATTTCCATTATTCGATCTTTTACCGATCTGTCACCTGTGGTGAAGAGTGTAGTTGTAGGAAAACAAATTGCAGGTGATGATTACATTCCATAACAGCACCAGATACTGACCGAAAGTGTTTGGTTGTTCACTGTACATATCACTGTTTATACCTTTTTCTCTATATAAGTGATGTTTCTGTTTTCATTTCACATCATTTACTACCGCCATATTTACATAATTTACAAAAAAAGGATTTTTTTATAATTCATTTACAAAAGTTTTCCCCCAAGCTCCCCTCTTTTACTGCAACAGAAATGTGTTAACTGTTTGCGAACCGTAGACGGTTATCAACATTCATTATTGATAATTAGGAACAATTCGTTATAAAGTGTTCATTTTTTGGTAATGTACATTGATTGTAGTTGACATTGAAGTTGAAGTTTTGAATTTTGCTATTTCATGCTGTTTCTTATTCTCTACAGCTTTGCAGAACATCTGTTTACTTATTCCCGTTTGCTTTTCCAGTTTTTCTTAACAAAAACAAAGTTTTATAATTATGTTATGCACTGTATATTCTCTTCCTTGTGTTTTTCCATCGATTATCCAAGGATGAACACTGACTAATCAGTACAGGGCCGGTCAACAGTTATCCGAAAAATCGACTTACTGTTCTTGGCACGATGGATGAATGCGCGATTTAAACTTTTATTCTGTTTCAATAACAAGTGCAATTTTCCGTTACGCATAATGTTTACTGTATCCATTCGTACGTCAACTTACATTGGACACGCAGATTAAACATTTTTTTATGTCATTTTTACGTACACCTGTACCATACCGCCTTTTGGCCGGATGGAGAAATGCACAGACGTTTTAATAAAACCGTCACGTTAAATATTCAACCAGCAGTACACATGCACCATTTTACGCCCCCTAAAAATCCCATCAGCATTGAAACATCATCCCTCATACCAGGGTAACACTAAACGGGCACGTCCGGAAGGACGACGAACGGCGTGCAAAACGTTTATCTTTATTGTTTTATTATTTTTCCTTCCGCCCAGTGAAAAACTGTCGATATTGCGGGCAAAAGTTTGCCCTATCAAAGCGTAAAACTTCATAAAAACTAATCTAATCAGCCGAGTTTCAACTGGCAACTGGTCCCTGGGGAGTTTTCGTTTTTTTCTTTTTTGAGGATAGTGTACGTCCTGACGTTACCGAAACGGGGATTTTTGTTTTGTTTATTTTGTTATTGGCCATTTTTTTTATTACACATGAACCGCTCAACGAACGACGAGTTTGGTAGAAAATGGGGGGAGGAAGGATCTGGAAAACAACGTCGAAACACTCTTGCACACTTAGGCTTGGGAGCAAAATTGCCTAGTCCTAGAGGACTGGGGAAATAGATAGCGAATGGCCGAGCAATGGCCCAAATCACGCGCACACACACATTCACTGTTGCTCTACTAGAGAAGAGAGGCACATGTAAGGTTGTTTTCAGATAAGGATAGTATCGCCGGAAGGACAGCATATGGTACGCAGTGCACGTAAAAAATACGAAAACATGTATCAACTGGAGGACTAAAACAAAGCTCCATACCATATCAACAAACTTTTACAAAAGAACCGTTTTCACTTACGCCATTCATGAGGGTCATAGGAGGTTTGATTGGTTGGTTGTTTCGTTTCGGGCATACTTTGAGACGAGTTGCAGCAGCAAGTGAATTTTAGGGCGAATGTGCGAGTGAGGTACCGGCACAGCTCAGTGGTACAGAAATTAAATGTGATTAGTGAAACTGAAGCAGAATAAAACTATTACGGAGCTTAACGAAAACTAAGGAACCAAAATATTATTGATAACGAAGGCAAGGTATTAAGATATTATTAAATTCCCTGTAACGGAGCTACCTTATCTTTACTAGTACCTCTGAGTACCTTGCAATTGCGTGGACTATATGGTAAATCTGGATACATGGAGACTCTGACGTACATTCCATTTAGGGCGTCCAAGGGACATAGTTCTCCATTACCTTAATTTCAAGTCAAACTCGGAAATTATAAGTGATAAAAGCAATCTATACCCTTAGTCGTCGGGATCTTTATGGTTCACCTATCAAAAAATTTACCACTGAGAATCGACTGCCTTTTATCACACTGGAGTTATTTTTATATGGATATTTTCAATCTTGTCTCCGAAGGTGTTATTCAATTCGACTGGACAGTGAATTTGATTATTTCACATGTTTGATGGTCTACGGAATATTAATTCGAATATTGTTTTGTATCGGTTTTAATTTATTAAAATTATTAAATTATTAAAGTAGATTGTTTTCTGTCTGTCTTACCAATCCACTTACGGTGCTGCAAGATATTATATGAATACATACAAAAGTGTAGAAAACTTTTTTAAACATACACACGTAAAACATTACATTGCTTATATTGAACAGACTCGAAGAACTGGCTTACTTCATTATTATTGCCTTGAAATTTGAACCCCAATTTTCCCAATGATCTATATGATTTCCAAAAATTTTGCATTTTCCGGCTATTCTTCCAAATTTTGTTTCTTCGTAAAACTCTACTTGCACAAAAAGAAACAAATTATTCGAAAACTACGTCTATATTGGTCCAGCTGTTCGTGTGCTTTAGCTTTACGAACAAACAGACATTTTTTTATAGGTGCCATATTTTGTCTATTTAACGTACTGGAATGACATAAAATCGTTTGTAGCAAGCGGCCACCAGATGGAACATATAATTAAAAACAAAAACTCCTGCAGCGAATGAGTTACCAAAAGAATCAGAATAAATTCAAATAATTTCCTTATTTTCTAGAGACTGGAGATAAATGGTAGCGAGATTTTGCCTCAGAGCATGTACATCAGATCTTGCCACAGGCTCTACATGTATGGTTATGCTGCACTGTACGCTCCATCCGAATATACTAGAAACGTTGGGACATGATCAAAGAAGAAGATATAAACCTGCCCCAAAGACCTAGCCCGACAGTAGCAAGCCAGACAAGTTAATGACATTCTGCTACTTTGCCACTCTGAAAACCTTTCCGGACGTGTTCCAGGCACGATGTGTGTGGGCTTGTTTTCAAATAACGCCGCCGGCCAACGAGGAGTGGATCCTATGTTGGGGAAAAGTTTGTCAACACCCGCCAACCACCAGAGGCATGGAGTTGTACCAAAGTACCATCAACAGGGTGCTACTTACTGGCTCATTTACCTTCCGGCCGCATGAAGAATCGAAAGCAGGCCGCTATAGCTGTAACTTGAAGGAACTCATATCCTTTTCCTGGACCCGGCCGTGGATGGCCTTGGATGGGGAAGGATAAGTAGCGCTGCTTTCAACCAAGCTGTCACCGATGGCGAATTTAGAATTCCGTTTCAATGCTGGGAAAATAAAACGTATAAACCGTCCTGCTTCACGCATCAGGACTAGTAACGAGCGAAGGTTATCACCATCATACGTGCTCCATTGTGATGGGGACAAAGAAAAAAAAAACACATCATCTTCAAAGTGATATTTCCCGTTGAAAACTGATCTGAATACCAATACATTGCAGGAAGGTTCGTGTACGACTTTCTCACGAGCTGTAGGGCATGTGCGAATGTTTTATTTCTCCCGGTGATAAAGCTTATCTCGAGACAGTTGGCAGTCGCCACGTCAGCGTCGGCCACCGGCACCAACCGGTTCCAATATTCTAATCAGATTTCTCCGATCAGCCTACGGTGGACAGCAAATTTTCGCTTCCGAGCCCATTCGAATCGCTAGCTGCACGGACAACACACGCATGAAAGGATAAAACCGAATGATCGATCAAATGGAGGCGCCCGGTTGCTCGTACAAACCAAAGGAAAAATGTCTTCGTTTCGCGACGCCCTAGCACAAGCTTCGGGCAGAAAATTGTGCTGATTCGTGGGAAATACCAACCAGCAACCGTTGCTGTTTTCATGCCGCGCAAAATGGATAAAAACGAGAGCACCCTGGCAAATCCCAGTACACGTTCTACTGGCCCGATGTTCGAATAGTGCGGATAGGTAACACCTTCGGACTGTGCTAAGTGGATTGTGGAAGGTGAATTTCAGTTTTACCCCTTTTTGCATTAGTCGCATTCATCGCTAAACGAACGTTTTGTAGGGGTATAAGGGTATCTTTAAGAGAGTGTTTCAAGAGGTGAGTTTAACAATACAATTGCAATATGCAATGAGCGACTGAGGGTCTCACTCATCCTGCTCATCAATATGAGTGAGTGAACATCTTACTCACTAATTGACGAGATATCTCTCTACATACATATTTGTTTATAAATAACAACAGGTTATAGTAATCAACACGATGGAAGGAGGATGGAGAGAACTCAACATTAGGGGCCTTGCTATGATACGAAAAAAGAAGCATTTCTTCCGAAAGAGACATACGATGGCGCCTCACACAAATGAAATGGCATAAATGAGCAATTCATGTCAATTCTGCAATTGTTCGGGCTCTGGTGGGTGCATCAGGACGACTTGACAGCACCGTAGACAGCAGCGCGAGTAAAACGATCCCGGAGCGAACTAGCCGAACGCGCCTGTCGTTATGCACTCGGCAAGGAAGATTAAAAGTAAACGTTCCCTCGTTTGTAGGATTCTTGTGTTGCGTTGCAATAGGAATAATCTGTAAAGTGTAAAAAAGTAAACGCAGAAAATTGCAATGCAAACAAACAATATTCAGTTCTATACTTCATATTTAAATCACAGTGAAAACGAGCGATGTGATAAAAAATCCAATCGATTGAGAATTTTGCTGAAATGCCCGGGGAAAAACCCAACCAACCAAAACCAAACAAAGGGAATGAAATGAAAATGCCCTGCTGAGGGTAAGCAGGTACAACTTCAATGTAACTTTCGCCTGGCAAGCATACGGCTTGTTGTCCAGAAGGACCTCCGGCATAAGAGCCCGTGGGTTTTAAAATAGAAATGAGTTTGACTCAAACACCGCCACCAACGTCGGTTAACGAATGGAATCCATTTGCTTAGTTCACAACTCCATCTTACCCCTTTTCAAATAAATCCCATCCTGCCCGCGGATCGACCACCTACGGGGATGCGAACAGCAGGCCGTCTAAAAATAGCCTAATTCACCTTCCCCATTTCCAGCTGCTGCGAAACATTCTAACGTGTCATTCCATTTTCGAACGGAAGGAAAGGGCCGAATGCAACCGTACGGGGCACTTGAGAGTGCGGGGATGTGCGACAACCGGGAATGGATGGATCACGAGGTGAGTTATCAAATTTCCACTCCATTTCCCGCGTGTGCACACTGTGTTGCACAGGTTCATCTCTTCGTAATCGTCTCATCGCTTTCAACAACTGTATGTTGCATACCTGTATGTTAAGCTCCAGGTTTTTCCACTGACAGAACCGGGTGTACTTGTCGCTTTCGAGGAACTTTCGGAACGGTTCGCCTCGCAGATGGTGAAATATTTCCTCGATGTACGGCTCGAACAGGTTCACCGGGACCTCATTTTTCATCAGATACTTCTGGACGTACGCGACCGCTTCCTTGGAATATTCCTGCATGGGACGATGCATACGATTAACACCAGCAAGGAACAACTGTTATAGCTATTTGGACAACACTTACGTGTGTGTGGGACAACATTTCCTTCATAATGTAATTGTCGTAGATTTCGCGCGCCTGTTTCCTCCTCTCGTTATGACACTCTGTCTTTTCGTACGCTTTGATCTGAAAAGAAACATACGACAACATCATTTTAAGTTCTAATATATAAACAGAGCAAAACAGTATGCAAAAACAAAATGAAGCCACTTTGGTCATGCGATGGGCATGGCATAAATTTCATTTAGTTCGGCTGTCATGGAATGTACCACAAATGATTAAAATGGAAACGCATGGTTTTTAGTTCCAACAAAGATTTTTGACTGATACTTATTCAACCAGAACTGCCACTAGCTACCAGCAAACGGGATCGCCTAATTGGGCTGGTATAATATTATTGAATATGGGTTTTTTGTTGGCAGCGAAACGCAACCTCAGTTCGGTTGTACAGTTTTGTTCGTGATTGCTGGTAAATCGGGTAAGTGCCTTTGACCGCTTTGCCCATTCAGTTACGCATACAATTTACTCATAAGAAATGTAGAGAATTATCGAGAAATTTACTCGTAACACTTAAATCCCTATGCTAAAACACCTCTCTGTCGTTTTTTTGTGATTGTTTAAATATTTCGAGAGATGTTGGCCGCTTAAAAATAAAAAAAACATGAACAATTACGAAAATATAACACTGTGCAACGTAGGTAGAATACTAAAACATAGGGGCTTAGAAAAAAAGCTATGTATACATAACAGTTTTTATATACATGTACAAACAATGCATTGCTTAAAATAAACTACGAATAAATCCAAAAACTGATCTTCCTATCCGTCCGTGTCATAATTGGGGTCTATGATACCTGCAATTAGTACTTTTTTGTATGCATTTTGACATATGACTAATATATTTTTATAAATTAGACGTCAATACTACTTTAGGAATGTGACTACAGGTTGACAAATGTTAAAGCAAAACATTTTGCACAAGTTGTTTCACAGGGTTAGAACGATCTTGAATTGAATTGACCAATGTTCGCAACATTCCAATAGAGTGCATCATGCATGAATGCGAATAAACATTTAATGCAAGTTTGCATGTTTCATTTGAATGAAATAAAAAGTTGAAAAATTTATATATTTCAGCCAATGCATTATATTCAATTAAATTGTATTCAATCTGTATCTAAAAACGTCATTCAATTGTATGAATGTCCATCATGTCAATACATTGTACTAATAAAGCTTAATACTTTCAAATAATTTTTGGGTGAACTACTAGCACTGGAATAAAAAACTCATTCTATCGATATTTCTGTACATATCAAATCGTTTTGTTTGTAATGTGAGAATGAATTTAGTTTTCAAAACTTTATAACAAATGGAAAAAATCGCGTCGTATATGTAATTATTTCATATAAAAAACCCTGTTTAACAAGCAATGATGGCATCGTATAAACATTCCTTGTGAATAAATTTTGAAATAAACTCGTTTCCAATAAACCTCTCTGCAACAAACGTAGTAACGATTAAATTAATTAGTCTAGACCATCTTGAAACTCTGTCAATATTAGCCTTTCGGCTTGTACTGTACTGCCGAGTGGCTGCAACCAATGAGTAGTAAAGGATCAAAACAGGTGTTCAATTCGAAAAGGGACATTTCTAAAAATATAATTCAATCTAAGTGATTGTGATTATAAGTGATTGTGAAAAATTCAATAGAAAAACAATATAAAAAGTAAAAAAGATTGTTGAAAATTTTCTTCAAAAACAAATCGCATTTCACAACCTGCAAAAAAAAAAAACAAACAATTCCATTACCATTCCATAAGATAGTGTTGTAGCACTGATAATTAAACAAACTTTCTTAAACAAGCACCACTTTTGGCTACCATCAAATTTCACACCACTACCTACTGAGAGTAGACTGTTTACAACTTGATCTTACCCTCGAGGTGTGGTGGTGTGTTTGTGACAGGATGTGTGCGGAACAATTTGCCTACAAACATGGTGCTGGAATCCACCGGGTGCAGCATCCATTTTTCATGTCCACAAAACATAAACTCGGGTTTGCGTGAGTTGCCTTATCTGGTATATTGGGTATAGTACACACCCGCGCACACATGCACATTTTCTTTTTCCCTACCACCTACCCCCCCCCCCCC
>KB663910.1:88206-136364 GCA_000349025.1 Anopheles minimus | reverse complement strand
CCCCCCCCCCCCCCATTCTCCTATGATGGGACACGAAGAGTAATAATGTTTTTAACTTCTTTTAATTGTGTTTGCCAATTCCCGTTAGCCGTTCACAAGCAGAAACACCGTAAAAACCGGAACTTACCGGCATCATTTCGATGGGAGGAGGTTTTCTTCGCAAAGAAAAAGTATTACAACGTAAAGAACAGACAAATTTAACAATTTCTCGATGAAGCTTCATGTTTTCACGCACACCATCGAAAACGGTGACAGCTCTCTATCTTCTCGCTTTACTATGAATTCTTTTAAGCTCGCTCCCTAATCGAATTGTGCTTCAGCGTTGTGTGCGCGCGTGTACATTGTCAAAATAAGCATGGAAGAAAAGAATAAATAATTACCATACAACTGGCCATTTTGCTAACTCGTTAGCATACACATACACACGCTTCCATTCGTTACGCACCGTACGAAACCCAGTTGCAGGGGTTGGCAACCGTGTCGCGGAATGTGCCTTGGCCGTTTGAATACGATCTGCTTGTTTGTTTATTTGTTAAGAGGCGGGCAAATATGGTCAGAAATCAAGCCAGCTGAAGCACACGCACACCGTTAGCACCGGCGGAATGGAATGCCGATTGCCGCAGGTCTGGTGGATTGGTTTGCAACTGTTTGCCCAAGTAGCAGTGGATGTTGTCTCGTCTTGAAGGGCATTGGTTTGTGTGGATAAGTAACGGTTAGAGCTTTACAGCCAGCCTACGTGCATTAAGAGGATACGATTGAATTGCAGCAATTAAAATATGAGTTCTATTTTGCAACGCCAAACGTTAACTTTGTCATTTTTGTACCACGGTTTACCAACAACGCATAAGAATTACCTCTCAAGAAAAAATAACCACAAACCATGAAAATCCCGCTTGCTAAATGGCGAGATTGAACAGACGGCCACTGCTAACAAACAGCGCGATGTAATCTTCCCGCAATCAGTAGAACGTTCATAAACGCTGGCTGTAAATCATTATTTCACAACCAATCCCGACTGCAAGGTCCTTCCATAGTTCCAAATAACGACCAACGCGGTAAATCCGATCGGAAAGGGTTCTTTTGTTTGGGAATAGCTCGGGAACCATATCTTGGCAATAACCATCCGGAAAACTAATCAAACCCCAAACAACGCGGAAACGGTCTCAGGCAATAGGTTCGCGTCATTTCAATACAAAACCATTCAACGGTCAGCACCTTCCTTTCGGTGCTACGTAGCAGCATCATTATTGCTCATTTCAATGCCTTCCAATGTAATCGTCAGCACTCCGACAAGGAAATGGTTTAACAGCGTCTATCCAATTTAAGTACGGTTCGAAGACCGTTTTTTTCTTCTTTTGCTCCAGTTGGAAGTACTTTTGTTGGCGGCCAAATGGCAACCTGTCGAACATCCTGTGACTATTGTTGTTTCGATCGCACTCATTCAGCGCGATTGGGTTCCGATATCGTACCAAAACCTAATGGTTCTAACTAACTACTGTGTAGTTTTGATTAATCGCATTTATCAGCGGAAGTTTCTACACCTCCAATCTGTTCCATACTGGCGATATGCACTTCTTTTCTTAGTTTGACGTAACGAACTATTCTGTCATACCGGTCATGTAATGGCTTAGCTAGACTTATTGATACCTCATTGAAATTAATGAATCCTAGTATGATGCATTTAATTAAAATTTATAACATTTTAATAAAATGATTTGCCCCTAGTCTCTAAACCGAAGAATGATCATTTCTCAACAAATTTTTAATGCTCCTTGAGAACTTCAAGACAATGAGAATCCTTAAAGATTCACCAGAGAGAGAGAAAGAAAGACAAAGAGAGAGAGAGAGAGAGAGAGAGAGAGAGAGAGAGAGAGAGAGAGAGAGAGAGAGAGAGCTCCAAGATAACGTTTATCGACAAAAATTCGTAAGTCCTCAAGCATTAAAAAAATAGTTTCTGCGAAAACTGCGGAATAAAATTCATGAATGCTGCAAGAATTATGAATCCTCGAAGATTCTATAAAGTTCGTCAAAAAGGCGTGAATTGAAAAAAATGACAATTTTACTGATTTTTGAATATCAATATGAAATAAGAATGTTTATACATCTTTAAGCAGGGGATTTATGTATCTTTTTAGAGTCATATGATTCGTATGAGTCTTTACAATTGATTTCTATGAATAAATCTTCTCAAAAGATATAGAAACCAAAAAACCAAAATTGTTACTCTTTGCTTTAGCTTCTCGCGTTTACATTGTCAGTTAGATACCGATCGTATGGTTGGTCCGATAGGAATTGAAACGTCATATTACAAACTGAACATATCCCTCGAAGGCTTGATTTCCACAGCATCAAATTCCCAAAATCGCACATTCTTTTAATGGCAATTTTCATAAACAGACGGCGAACTATTGGCTATACCATGATTCCCCATAGAGGTACACTGTCATATGCTGACCTTCTCTCAAAACTACCCATCAGTTTCGGATATTTTCCTCCCAAATTCGCTTGCATTCCGGTGTTTTCGAACGAGAAAATCCAATCGAATAGTACGATTTGGCAATGGCACCTCATCGAAATGTGGACTCTTTTCAGACATCAAGGGATGGGAACAGGGCCGGTACCATTGTGTGCCTACTGTGTTGTGTGTCTGCTCATCGTTTTCGCACGTTCCGTAATATGCTCTTTCTTTAAACGATATGGAAAAGGATTATAGACGTAGAAAAAAAGGTTCATACAATGCAATGAAATGATGTCAATTTTTTTCAGTTCGTTTTGTGGAACCCTTTTTGTTGGAAAGGATTCATTGATCGGTACCTGGCAGCGGCACACGTACCGGCAATATTAGACATCCAGTTTTATTTGATTTTCGAGACAAACTTGCAAATTGCGCGTAATAAACCATGCTGCAAAGAACGTTGAAAGTAGGGATGAAGCTTTTGAACGAAGGCTCATCCTTTTTCCCTTCGATTTTTTAAATCCTTTCTTCAATCGGTTAGCAATTCTGCAGTGTTCTTTTCTTTTTTTTTCACCAAATCTGCCACTTCTGCTGTGCGATGCTGCGTAAGCGAATGGTGCAGCTTGGCTCCGAAAGGCTCCGTGCGTTGTTTGTGGAGATTTTATTTCATTGCTGATCGCAGTTTGATTTATCCATGACTGCTCTACCCACGACCGGACGGCGGAATTTGAGTTGATGCAAGACAACACAAAAAAACACACACAAACCAACGACTGGATGAATGAAATAGCTCCAGTGGTGTGTTGTACGTGTAGGTGGTCGTTGCAAAGAAACACCAGTACATAAAAGGAGAAAAGCCAGTGGGTGAAAACCGTACCACACTACCCGTTCAATAGCGTTCACTTTGAAGAAGCAGCGTCCCGATGTGGAGTCTTTCGCGGAACACTTGAACGCGGGTTTTGGATAACATTTCTTGCAACAACGCTTTTGATGTGAAGGGTGAATAGGTGAGGATAAAAATCATGTCGACCAACAACCACTTGCAGCTTTAAAACTTTAGTTTGGATTTGATATTTCTATATAGGAGTAACAAACAAATTACACTTATGATACCAAGCTGAAGCAATACTTGAAAATGTGTGCTTGTTCTTTCCTGTATCGCATCGCGAACAAAGTGTAACAGAATCGACTATACATTTGAGGGAAATTCTAGAAATGTTGATTTAAACATTAGTTTTCCGAACTGCTAGCACATAGGCTGTGCGTGTGGGACAAACGTCCAATAAACTTTAATCGCATTGGAAAGCTTTACTTTTGTTAACGCGACAGTCTGGAACAGAGCGGCCGATAATTTCATGCCATTCGCTGGAATCTCTGCGCACAATGGTCAATAAGAACGGAACGACAAATTTGATAATTCCGTACATTAACCGCACATCATTGGATAATTGGATGGGAGTTGCAACTCACTAAGATGAATTGTCTCCGAGTGAGTGAGCAAGGTCGAAGGATAAATTTCCAATCTGAGTCTTTGAAGAGTCATTCTATGATATAAAAATTTATTATTTTAAAGTCAATTCGCTTACGAGACAATTATTTTACTCATGTATTGTGTATTTCTCTCTCGAATGAGTCCAATGGCTGAGCTTAATGACTCACTCATGAGTTTTATGACTAACGCATGAATTTAAATACTCACACATGAGTTCAATAACTCACGCATGAATTTATTGGCTCGAACATGAGTTCAATAACTCACACATGAGCGCAATAATTCACGCATGAATTATGAGTGAATCATTGAGTGAGTTTCATTGCAAATGAGTTGCAATAACTCTTTGCGAAGATTTGATTGAATAACAAAAGTTTTATTCACTATGTGGTGGTCACTAGGTGGAATCACCGTCACTAAACCCAACAGTAAAAAAAAGGACTGCTACTAAAAACGGTAACGTACTGTATCGTATGATCTGTTTTCGGTGTACCAAGGCACGAATGAATTTCCCCGCCTGCACGAAATTTCTTTCACCGGATTCACCGGAGTTTTGATGCTATTTTTAGAACTTTGCTCTCCCGCCAGCTTACCCTCGTCTCGTTCCCAACCCGCGGATGGTACTAAATTTGCAATCTTTCAGCACCAGAAGCATCACCGGCGGCCATGCCTGCCCCTTACCACGGGGCCGGTAAAATTCATCTCAACGCCAACTGTTGGCAATGTTTTATCATCCAGCCAGCCACAAACAAACGGTTCGCCGATTTATCCACCCAACGGAACCCGCGGCCAAACCGCGGGAGATATATACACACGCACACATGCATGTATGTAAAAAGTAAAAAAATCCTGAACGGAAGGATCACCCTGTGCTTACGAAAGGACTATATAAACGGCGTCCCGAAACAGCTAGAGAGAGTAGTTAGCCAACCGTCGTACAGTAACGGACTCAAAATAAAGCGCTGAAGCCTCATTCTCGAAAAAGTGTACCTCTTCCTTTCTTACATGTATGTACATGGTGATGTCCGTAGTGGATTTGTTTTGTCGGTCCGTGCACCATAGCGAGCCGCGAGATGAATGAGGAAATTTTGTTTTCTTTGCAAACGGTTCCAAGCGAAAATTAATTTTCCCAGCATGGGAAAGGTTTAAACTTTCGCTACCACATTTGTTAGTATTTGTTAGCTTTCTTCTTTCGTGTGTGTGTGTGTGTGGATCAGAGCGTAAGAATGAAAATCTGATTCGTATGAAATCTAGCTTGCAGCTTGAAAATAACAAACTCCCCGAAACGTTCATTTTCCCTCAATGTTTGTTTCATTATCTCATGTCTTTTACGAAATGAAAACAAGCTGAGCATGATTGGTTCTTTATTTGTAGCTTAATATTGTGAGGGGATTCTTCTACACCCACCGAAGTTACCAATTCAGCCTTCGGATACGCAAGATAAATAAGATAAACAAGCCAAGTAGAAAAAAATACGAGCTCACACAAACACACACCTCTGGAATGAAAAAAATAAAAACCAACAAACTGGCGGAACTGCTTACCAACCCCCCCATCCCTTCCATCACTCCCACTTCCCTTCAACGCGGTATGCCGCACCGGGGGGAAAAACTTTTCGGTTGCGTTCGTCATTTTATGATGAAGTAGATTTTCATATTCTATTTCAGCGGAAACGCGAATCTGGTTGTTGCGTACCGCTTTGCAATATGTATCACCGGTCACCTTACCCACACCCGTACGGATAGATTGAGCACATTTTATCGCATGAATTGTGCCCAATTTTCCGCTCCATCGAACGATGTCGCTGATGAAGCGATTTTCTATGCTGGTACACTCGAATGGCACTGAAACATGCCGGATGGGCGGTGCAACAGTGGCTGGATGGAATTAATATTCTGTTGTACTTTGTTTAAAGATAAATATGCGTTAAAGTATCAATAATTTTATCTGTGCTTAAAGTTTGGATTTTCCAATAAAAAATCTTGCTGTAAGAAAGTTTGCCCCATCCTATCTAGTCAACCGCCGGTCAAACGTTTCATCAGCCTGAAAGCTGTAACCTTCTTCGAATATCTTCCTAGCCACGTTTGACCATGGTGAGGATGAGCACTATCAAAGCGATAAAACAGCTGCAATCTGTCAGAACATCCTCGGCTAAAACGCAGCTACTAATTATGGGCAAAGCTTTCTGAGGAGTAGACACGCGTGAACACAGAGATAAATGATGAACATGATAGCGAAATACACTGGTGGCAATAAAGATAAGGAAGCGCGCATTCATCAATTCCCGCACGAGCTTTTTATTTGGTTGTAGCGCAAATTTATCAATGAATAACATTTGCTTCTTTTATTACAAATATTGCTTGAATTTAAGTAGCATAAATTACAACCACTGAAGTGATGATTCTTTAAACATATACAAAAGTTAGCTTCTTCATTATAACTTGTTAACACGTATTATATCTGTTGTTACCTAGTATTAGCCCTGAATGTGTTATGCAGAAAAAGATGTAGATAAAAATGAAAAAAAGAATCCTTTAATTGCTTACAAAATCATTTGTGAAACACATTTGTGAAACAATTGACGTACAAGACTAGCTAAGTGTCCTCAGAGTGACCAAAATCGTGTATAATGTCTGTTGCTATTGTTCTATTCCATGCATGAAGTTTTTTCGTCATTACAGATTACATTTGAAAATTGCTCGTTCCGCAATTAATAAATTTCAAAGCAACAATAACCGATGAAAAATATTCATCATAAGCTAATGTCTATTCATTTCGATTGTTGGAAATAGCACTCACGTTTGCAGTACTTCATGAACTACAAGTAGTGTAAGTTAAGCTTCACTTCTCGGCGACAAACAGAGCAACTAGATAAAACATTTTTAAATTAACACAACTCTTTTCTAGCTACTCTTTTCTCCCAATTTCCATTCGATAAATTATTAGGATATATGTAAATGATTCTGACCTTAAATTTATTTCTGCCACTGCATACACACCTTCGATCTTAATAAAACCAGGAAAAAGGAGAGTTAAAATGGAATGTGAACGAACGAACGAAGGCAAATGTCCCTCAAGTTCGAAACTACCACAAGCTCGAAATGCGATAATCCAAATACTAAGCTACAAAGTGGAGAACTAAATGAGTCTACCACACCGACGGCTTGGCGGTACGATTACTTCGTTAAAGGGAAACCACCCAGATTACAACCGGCGTATGCGGCGAGTGAGCCGCGAACGAACCGATCGAAGGGTGCTGAAATATTTACAGTCACGAAATTCAACAACTTCTAAGCACGAACCGAAGCCTCAACATTGGCCCATGAAATGACGCATTAATAACGCATGAAGAGGTTACCCTCCAGCTACACCCACCATTCCGACGGGATCGTGACAGCAGGCAAACCAACGGGGGAATCGGAAAAAAAAGAACCGAATGTATTGCGCGAGTGGGGAAGTGACGATGAAAAGCAAAGTTTCCCATCATACAGCGTGTTAATCGGGCCATTGTTCGGTCGATGTTGGTGGAGTAACGCTTTCACCTACACATGCGTTGGATGTTTGGATTTTTGGATTTTCTACGAAGGTAAAAGTTTTGGAAATAATCTGTACATGGTAAGTTTCAAAGAAAACTATGTTGGAGATTTTAAGGATTTATTCTATTAAGTGCAGCTTAATAGGGATACTGTACAAGGGAATGAATTGATTCTACAAGGAACATTTTCGCGAAGATCGAATTCTAGAGATCCTAAGTTAGAATATATCAATTGCAGCAGTATTACCTTGAGATAAACAGCCCAAACACTTCAGAATCGAACTGTGCCACTCGTAAAAGAATCTAGAGACGATTCCATTTTGGAGAAGATGAACGGAACGTTTACTTCTTCCAACTCCTGATTGACATAAAGGTCTGATATGATACCGTAACCAGGGTAAAATATTACGAAGCAACGAGGTGCTTTAGAATCTCGTCCAAGCTAATCAAAATTGTAAGAATGTCAGGTGATAGTGGATGGAAAACCCTCGAGACCCTTTGGCTATCACCAAAAGTCTGCAATACGAGAGGGCCATCCCCGTATCGGGTGTGGGAACTTAGGGGTTCATATTCTATAAATCAATTTAGATCTTGGCAAACTCACATAATAAATGTACAGATACATATCAGATCAAAACACCTGATCTCTACGATGGTTGGAGCAGCTATCATGTTCTACTTTTAACTTGAATAATGGTAAATTTTCACTACGGGAGGAATGGTCACTACGGGAGGAGGAATGAGATTTGATTCCCGGCCGGACCGTGTGAAGGTGATGACGTTGATACGTTCCCCACGTAGGCCTAAAAGCCGAACTTGCAGACGAAGGTGCTCGACCGTGAGCGGTTTAGAGCCCAAGACCGCGAAGTTACCGTAGCGCCGGATAAGTGAATACGTAAATAAGTCTAACAATTAAAACTAAATTTTATGTAACTTCTGCCAACAATGCCACCAAAGACGGTTGTTAAATATAATTCAGGAATCTATCAATTATATTTCATACGGTATTAAACCATTTTCATGAGATTTTCGGATGAAACCCGGGCCCAAACATGGAACATTTGTCGAACGCAGGATAAATATGCTTCAATAAATCACGCAACTAGGAAGCGAACCACAATGGTTGTGCATTATCATCATCATTATCATCATGATTATTATAATCATTGCACACCTTCAGCTTCAACGTACCATTTTTCACCCTTAAGAATGGCATCTATCATCGTGCAGCGTCTTCGACATGCGAGCAGCTAGTAGTGATGCGATGTGGAAAAAGAGAGATAGCGAAGAGAAAACCCATTCTCACCTTTCGTCCTTCGATCAAGCGATCCTTCTCACCCGGGTATCGTCCCTTGGGGAGTTTCTGGGCGCGAATAAAATAAAATCGTTGCTGCAAAAGGGTCACAACAATGATGAAGACTGATGATGGGAAACGTTCAACGCGAAGATTGTACACGCTACGGTCGGAACCCTTTTTTTTTTCGCCAGTTCGTGTGGCTGTTCGCTCTAAAAAGATTAATAGTTTCACCGTAGCTGTTCGATACAAGCTGCTCAATTACTTCATCAACGCTTATCGGTGATCGATGGGATGATGCATCTCGTGGTGTAAGCTGACGCCTTACACCGGTGCATGGTGCTACAACACATCGCATCCTGCTGTGCGGAAAATCTGCATGAAACACACACTGCATCACAATCACTTGCGGAACCAGCACAAAACCGTTGCAGCATACGGTCGTTTTCGTGCACATCCGAAGATAAGCCTAATGAAAGGTTAACCATTGTTGGGTCAACAAAGATAATATTATCTTGAATATCGCACAAGACACTGTTGTTGCATGTATTGGTTCAAAAATGCATATTACACGGTAAATAACATGTTGCAATCAGTAAAGTGCATCAAAAGGCACTTAACACCTCATGGGAAATATTGAAAATGTAAAATTTATTGATTCAAATGTATTAAATTTGGTAAAATATTTTAAATTTTTGAGGGCACTATCGTATACAACTGATATATATCATTTTTGTTTAGAATTTCCAAAATCATGAATATCTTTGTTCGCCTTAGTTTTAACAGTTTAGTTAAAAAAATATATTCTAATAAATATATATATTTAAATATACTAATTATATCCATTTTGGTAACTAATGAAAGATGACAGTCAATCGTCAACAGTTAAGTTGCAAAGGAATGTTTAAACTCTCGGGACGAAATTTGGCTAAAATTACGAAATATAAAAATTTTACATCAAATTAGAGCACTTGCTAGAAGTGTAATTTCTTCGCTTTAATTTTGCTACACCTAAATTCAAGCTAATCTTGCACGCTGTTGGAAAGTGGCTGCTAAACGTTCGCATTCTATCACACTTCATTGTTGCCTTCCTTTGCTTTACCGACAATACCACCCGGAAAGCTTTTTCAATTTCCATCCCTCAATGGAGGCGCCTGGTGTTTCTCGATAAAACGAAACGATTTTCCTCGGACGGTGAAGATTCGCCACGCTTTATGGGAGCGGTCGCCTAAACCAACAGTTTTCATTCATCCATGCGTCTATGAAGGTGAAATTAAAACCCACATTACTGCTCCGTCATGATTCGGGCGCGACTCACGGGTTTCTCGTTTGCTTGATAGTGGTTGCATTTTTGTTGTTGCCGCTATCACACACTGTTCCACTATTCTAAAGCGACAGCCGGGAGCGTTGTGAAGCATTTATAAGATGAGCTCGGTGCCGGGTCTTTTTTTTTATTCGAAGAAATGGCTTTGAAAGGTAAACATGAAGTGGGACAAGGACACTCATTCAAAACATGTTTTCTCCATGCTGTTGATAAAAAATGGTAGATATTTTTTTTCTGTTTGCTCTTAGTTAAAATATCACTGCGTAAAATTGAAAATAAAATTGAAGATGAAAAAATTCTTTTAAAATATAACATAGAAGCTCTGTTTCTTGCCACATGGATAGAAGAAAACAAGTGTTTATGGGAAATAAATTTGGATGAAGCAAACGTTAGTGATGCTTTCATTGTCTCCATACTTCCCAATGCTGGACATTTCCGTAAAACAGAACAACAAAAAACACCCCTAAAAAGAGCCTATGTTGCAGCATTAACGTTGACGATAAGACTTAGAAAAGCGTCCAACATCTAGTGGTGTTTCATGTTTTACATGTTGCTGTTACTTTTAAATCTACGTCGTTTTCGTTTCTCCATTACCACAGCAGTTCAGTTCACCCACAATCGCACAAACCCAAAGTACACAGTAGAATCGCTAGCAATCTGTGTTGCGAACGGTACGAATTGCGCAAAACGAAATATCTAGAATTTTTAACATTTCTACGATCCAGCCCAACCGTGTGCTATTGATATTGCTTTCCATACAGCTGTTTGATAAACATCATTCATTCATCAGCCAAGCGTTATCATTTTCTTTTCGAAATATGAAAAAAAAAAGCAATCACATTCCCGCATACTCGCGCTCGTTCCATTCGTTAGCTCATCAAACAGTTTGTTTGTTGGCTTGTTTTTTTTTGTGTAACGTTTTATTTTGCATTATACTTAATGAGAAGTCTAGCACGTTGCAGTGAAACAAGTTGTCCTTTCATAGGCGAATGCCATGGCAGATGCTATAGTTTGTCTTGCTAGTGGCATGTTTCCTCATCAGGATAAATCTATAACGGAGCAGCGAAAGATGTGAGTGGCACGAACGACAAGCCGGAGCATGAGTATATTAAAAAGAAATAAAAAAATAAAAAAAACATGGATGAAGAGCTCAATAGAAGTTCAAAAAAACATAAATTTTATTAAAAATATTCTTCTTCTTCTTCTTTGGCGTAACGACCTACTCGGTCATGCCTACCATTTCTGGCTTACGAGACTTCTTATTACCACGTAGTTGGATAGTCAGTCCTCACTACGGGGGAACGGTCCGGATGGGATTTGAACCCCGGTCTTGCCGTGTGGGACCAGCGCCGTTATCGCCTCGGCCACCGGAAAAATATTCTAGTTTACATGAATTTCCAAGAAAGTAGCTTTTTTAAACGTTGCACGGAAATTAAACATGCTTATTCAGTAGCTTATCAAGGATCCGTTGGCCGAGGAGATAGTGGCCCTGCCCTCCGTCTACCACCGTTTATCTGTCAGTACATTAGAAATCCATTCTTCGTATATTCACCATAATTCTTTAAAATTTCTATACGCTTACCACACTTGTAAGACTGGTAATGACCAACGGTGATGGTGGATTGAAAACTCTCAGGACTCTTTGCCACCTGAACCAAGAGGATGGGCTAGTTTGCCTATTCTTTAACCTAGCGATAGTTATCCACGACTCGGATGATCACGATCGAGGATCATCTTCTATAAGTCAACCACGGATCTTGGCATAGACATCATTGGTTTACAAGATTAGCGGACCTTCGCAGTGATCGCACTTTTGAAGTGACCTACCTTGAGTATAAGGTCACCGCTAACAATACCATAGATGTACGCTCTATGGTGCTGTCCGTCAACCTACAGTCTGAGTAAACTTCACCATTCTAAATACCTGTCACAAGGGTCGAAACTAGCACATACGACTATATGAGTTTTTAAGTGTAATTGAACGACGACCTCACTATTCGGAAGGTTGGTCATGTCATGCAAATGGTACCGGACAACCCAGCCCGTAAAGTCCGGGCGTAAAGATGTGGTAGGCTCACACTGAGGTGGAGGGATGACGTTGATACATACGAAATCCGTGATAAGGGATTGGCGAGATGAAGGCCCTCAACAGAGAGCGATTTAAAGGGCGGTTTCCATGAAAGGAAACCCGAAACTTTTTTTAAAAATTATTAATAACTTAAACAATTCTTTCAAACTATTCAAGAGAATGGATCTGAAGGATGGTTCATGCACAAAGTTCGAAACAGCACTAAAATAAGAACATGAGGCAACGACAAAATCCAAATAGCAAAGTGAAACTGCGTGCAGAACATTCTTGTTGGACTCTTTGCCCGATTCGTGCCAGAGATACAGATGCCGAGGGAGTGCGCATCGATCTGTGCGGTGTGGTCACAATAAAGCACAGCAGTTGACTCCCACCGCTACGGGTTGCAAGGATGTGCACTTAAAATGTAACAAGATTGTCATGTTGCAACATCTCGATTGTTACGAGCGCCACCGTAAGCAGAAGGTAAGTCCCCCCGTGGAGTCGGAAACTTACACAACGCCAACACATGCCATGCAAGAAGTGCTAGTAGTACCCGTGCACGTGTGCTTCATTGTATGTGTGTGTGTGTATGTGCAGTAGGAAAGATTACGTTTATCTATTGGTGCAAACCACAGAACCATCGCCGTACCAGCTGTACTCTCCCTGGAGGGTTTCCGGAAAGACAACGCGTTGGTATAGGTTCGAGGGTTCCGTAAAAAAAGGGTACAGGTCACGAGGATGGGAGGGGGGGGGGGGGGGGGCGGTGTACAGATCACACCAATGCCGCTACCTTCTGCTTGGTGACTTATCCGTGTGCAAAGATATCCAACGGAAGGACAAACGCTTCGGTGCCCCGGTCTCGGATGTTGGGAATCCTCAAGCGGAAGCGGAAAACACTTGCACCGCCGGGATGCCGGATGCAGGCGACCATGATTTAGACACGGCAAGCTGACAGAATGGCACAATGGCAAAACGTTGTTATCATTCACCTTCCCCATCTAGCATCTTGTTTGTCCTGGGGCCGTGAACCCTCTATCCTCCAGTGGACTCCACGAACGCGAATTGGCTGTACGGAGGGTAGTAGGGAAATGAAAAAAAAAACCTTCCACGAATGCTAGGAATTGTTCTCTTTCCCGTTTTGGCCTTTGTTGGTGATTTTATAAGCCCTGCCCGAGATGAAATCCGCACATCGATAGGAGCCAAACCGGATGGGCAATGGTTTTGTGTGGCCGAGATTGTGTGAGGTTATCCCGAAGTCCATAAAGCATCTTCCAGCAGCGTTGGGCGCACTTATGGGAAAATGCTGACACCACCGTGCGTAGGAAGGATTGCCGGCTTCGGTGCGAAGACACACCCAAATGGAGTCTCGCTTTTGATTTTGCTTGCTGAATTTATCTTTCGCCTATCTGGTCACCAGATTCTTGGTGGCTGTACTTGGGTAAAGGTCCGTTTTTTTCCTAATGCCCAAGAGATGGCCACATTTTGCATAGCTTTTCCTGTGCGCGAGCGTCCCTGTGAACATTCGTTTCGGTTTGTTCCATTCGTTAGCGTTTATGCAAGCTGTATACGCGTAATGGGAGGTACATATTCAGTTTCTTTATGCAGTTGGTGCCATTAATTTTTACGACACAGCCTGTGAGCATTTTGGGAGCCGGGGGAGTTTGAAAACGCATCATCGCGAACCGTGCGTCGGGTGTGTTTGAACTCACGAACACGCAAACATCAACGTTAAAGTCAAGTCACTCTTGCTATCGTAAGATGTAGAACAAAAAATAAAGGATGTATAAATCGCTCGTTTTTTTTTTTAGTGTAGTTGCCTTGCCTACACGTAATTACGTCCCTAACAGGGACAGCAAAAGGTGCAGCTCACTCATATAATTAAGTTACATTGTACATTTGCACGCCGGAGCAGGGACACGGAGAAGAAAGAATAAGACAAACACATTTGACAAACTTGTGTCACGCCGGAGGCATTCCGAAAGGGAAATGCCACCCATGGAGGCATATTAAGACACGGCACCCAAGTAAGTACCCACAGCAGCTCGCCCACTTTGCTGTTGAGTGGAAAAGTTTGACGCCATTTTTTGAAGTCTCTCTGCTCCAAGCACACCCCGGCAAATCGGTGGGTGGGCTGAAAGTTTAACCAACCGTCAGTAACTCATTGCTGGTGTGTGAAACTTTTCAACTGTTCGCCCCTCCTCCTAATGGGTGAATGTTGCGGCTCTCGCGCCTGCAAGCATTACGTGCCGTGTTTGAAATGTGTCCGCATGAGAGCAAAGGCTCATGGTGCTAAAACTCGAAACTTTATGCAAGTTTTACGTTTACGGTTGGTTTTATTATAGTTGCAGATTTGGTAGCTAATAGGACCTGAATTTGCCAATTTGGTAATCTTCCTGTGTTGCTTGTTTGGTTGCTTTTCGGATATGCAAAAATTCGGCTTTTCGGGAAAATATCTGGATTCTACTCCCAGTGCTCCCTAAGAGAGATCTAAGTGAAAATTGTAATGAGATCCTAAGGAATACCAATATAAAGTCAAGATAAAGTATACTCGTTAATAACCGCAAACCAAAAGAGAAACCATTCGAATCCTCGAGAGAACCACTCATGCAAGTACTTCAAATAAAAATACTCAAAGACTGGAGTCTATGATGGCCTCTAGGTTCCAGAGTCACTCTGGATTCATGAATGCACTCTGGATTTCTCATCACTACTTTTTGCACTTCTAAAAAAGACTTGAGCTTTTGAAAGATTTCCCTGTTCCCGGAATACTCGATAACGTACAATTTGTTTTGCCTCGGGTCCTGGTTCAAACGCCAGATGGAGATGCCTAAAGATGAAGATTCCGAAAAGATCCTGAGGAAGGAATATCGAACATTTACGAATGCCAATTGCATCAGAAGTAGACTAAAGAGCAATAATGTTATGCACAAGAGACATTAAAGATTAATTGCTTGTTCAATGCAGAATCTTTGTTAGGATTAAGTGTATCACATCCCATCACCAGAATTACTGATGAAAGAACAATAAGAACTGATTAAAAGAATTTTACGAGCAAGATTAGATCCTCTCCTCACACGCACTCCGATAGCTTCGCTTTAGCGTAGAAATAATAATTTGTCCCCATCAATGGCACCATGACCGGGCGGAACTAATGTCCACACTCACGTAGCTAATCTGTCATCGCAACTTTTGTGTTTTTCCTCACCAGTTGCTGTAGGGTAGAGATATCGAACGCCGCAAACACTACATCGTAAAGCTTCTCATCGTCAATTGTTATGCTTTCTGCGCACTTCGTGCTAATTGTTCATCTACGGCTATGGGAATGCTCTTTCTTGAACCAGCTCCACTCAACGAGAAGAAATCAATATGCAGCATTCAATTACGCTGAAATTGTAACGGGCACGTACTTCTAAGTGTGCAATGACATGTCTGCAGCAGCAGACTTGCAACAAGGGTGTATCGCTTACGCGGTCCCATTAGGTTCTTTGCCAGCCTCTCGAAAATGTTTGCAATTGATGACGTTTATTTATTGCACTACGAGTAAGTGGCCGGTCTGCAGTGTGAGGGTTGTTTAATGAGTTTCAACTGCCGATAAAAGATGATCCCTTACCAGTTGGATGATATTGCAATGATATTAATGAAAAATTCGAACACATCTTCATGATTGCTGGGAGGACACGAAACACCAGAACGGTGGTTGATCGCAACGAAATGTTTTGCGATAAAAGCCGCTATAAGCATAATAACAAAAGACAACTTCTCAAATCCATCGCCATTTGAGGACCACTTTCACGCAAACTGCTTGCAAACTAATCTGCCACCGCATCGTTACCTGCCGGGGCAACTTTTATGCCAAGAAAAACAAAACAACAGAAGAAAAAAACCATTCTACCCGGTGCCTACCGTTGCCGGGCAGGAAATTATGAAAGCTCGCAATCGTTCTAAGTACGGTTTCGGTTTAGTTGTCACCGTGCACCATTTAGATTAACTTTTCAAGCCCCAAATGAAAACGGGGACGGCAGATAGTTACGTGAACTAGTTGGTAATTTTCTCGCGAGACCCAGATGGTTCACTGCCGACCGTCGTTTCCGGGCACACCTGGTGGGTTGTGGACCCGTTTTCGACATTTCCGCCACTAATAGAGTTGTAATTAAAACTTTCATTCGATTTCGTTCGCACGCCGAACGAAACGCTTTTCTCGGGAAAGTTGATGAAAACTTTGCTGTACTGATTATCGTTTTTTTCCCCTTTTCGATTTAGGGATAAGTTTAATTTTTTACATCGAAACAAAGTTAGCAATTGTCCTAATAAGAAGTCCCTAACGTTAAAGTCACTAAGGTTTTGGAAATTGCTGTGTATTTTTATTTGTTTCAACTCCATTCTGATGACATTTGCCAGAATACATAAGTTTTGTCATAGCTTTTGTAAATTTATTCAAGATTTTTTTTTCTAACTGTTTACCTAGCTTGCTCTGGAGAGATTAAATTTTTGGATAAAATGAAGAGAAAAAAAAATCAATTCAAATTCCAAGATAAAACATGTCCAATAGAAGTGATCTAAAGTAGGTGAGGAACACATTCGCTGGGTTTTACCATAACTCTAAGGTGGAGTTTTTTTTATTGACCAAAGGCACCCACTGTTTTTCCAGGTCACGGAAACGAAATCGTCATCTTGATCTAGTTTCATAGTTTTTTTTTGTTTCAATAACGACTCGCTTCAAAACGATGCCCTCGACGAAGAAGGACGAAAACTACCGATAAGTTGTAATAAATTACAAAATATATTCCGGACCACCGGGTCACCCGCCGGGAAGGAAATATGGTTTCAACTTTGCGCAGTAAACGACGAAAAACAACCAAGCTAAGCGCGGGGGATAATAAATGGTTAGACAGCAGAGAAACATCCAACAAAGAAAACAAAAAAAACGCACACACATTCAAACAATGGATGACCGTCGTAACGAACTGATGCTAGGTTCGGTAGAAGGTAAAGGATGCCCGTAAGCCAGAACGAGAATGCAATTCTTTCGAATTGTTTTGCCTTCAGTTGGCGAAGGGGATGATCGAGAGGGAAATAAAATTGCAAAGAAAAAGTGACGCTCGCTGCTCAACCGTGGGTGAGCCTCATACTGAGGAGTGAACACTGGTTGGGGTAAGAATAGTGGGAAACAGTCGAACCGAAAGGCGTCAGCAAAGTTTTGTCGCAACGCAACACGACTTCAAAGCGATAATTCAAACAAACAGTGCATTAAACTGTGCAAAACAAGGGAAGCTTCCAGTGACAGGCACAAACTTTAGCAAATCAAAAGAAAATCATTTCTTCTGAAAAACAAAAACGAATAAACAAAGAAGAAAAAAATCGACACCTCAAACTCGAGCTAGAACTTGATACGAAACAAAAATTAGAAACAGATAATAGGAAAAGAGAATGCAATAAATAAACCATAACAAACGACTACACGTGTGTTGGCGTTCATGCTGTATCTTTAAACCAAACCATGTCCTCCTTCGCCTGTAGCATTAAACTAGGACAGTACTAGAGCGGTCGGGAAAGTAATCACCATAATGTAACGAAAGTCACCCAACTCTCGTACACCTGCACCATTGTGCATTGAGACGGAAACGAAAGAAAATTACGAACACACACGCGTGAATCCTACAGAAAGGAGAGTATCATTGGAATGCTATCGAACAGTGGAGGCGGATTTTGTTACCTGGCCAGTGTGCTTTCCCCTTTACGGCTTCCATTGTAAATTTACCGCTGTGCCACTGTAACAAAATGGCCGATGAACATTTAGCTCAGGTAGGAACTGGTCACCAGTGGTTTTACTACTTCCTGCGCACGGAGTTGCTATCGGAAATGTCATAAGTTGCATAAACCAGAAAGTACGGAGGGTAGGGCGGGGGGAAGCGATAAGATGGCGGTGTGAGTATTGCAACGATAGGATTGTGTGAGGTTTCTCGACCGAGTGCAAAATGGAATTCATTTTTATAACAATTCTACAAGAAGAGATCCTAAAGGGTTGCACTCGAGTGCTCGGGGATCCCCGAATGCCTATTTGTGTGAGTTCTAAGTTAATGGTGAGAACAACAACAACAAAACCTCCCCGGGATGGACAACAATCAATGGTACATCTCGAGCGCCAATTTTTGTAGTTTCAGTCATCGGTATCTTCGGCTAGCCACAATCACGGCCCGGCATCCATCAATACCGCTTCCATCGGAGGTTCTCCAAACAGGGAAAGAACGTAGCCGGGTGTCAGGGGGACACATTCACCACCCCATCCGGCGGATATCCTTAGATCATCCCCCGCGTTGTGGCGAAAGAATGCAGCAAGAATGAAGCTGGAAAATAAAAAAAAATCATGTCCTACAAGCACAAAACAGTACCCCGAAGATACAACGGTTCACTAGCCAATATGGGGCAGGCTGATACTAAGGATCCGGTACCGGATGGAAACGATGATTTCAACACCGCACCGTGTACCCAAGGCGTAGTGTGGATTGCGAGCAGAGTGAACAACCCAAACCCACCTGCGACCTGGTACTGCCTCCACTCAACAGAATCCGATTCTTTTGAACCGTGCTAGGACTGCATTCCTAACCCCGATGGAATCGTCCTGTTTCGACAGTTTTGATGGGTGATGGTGCACCGCTAGGAACGGTTCACCCACCAAACACTGTATTTGGAGTTTCCTTTTTTTTCTGGTTATCTTTGTGTTCCATCCGCTATTGGCAATAGCTGTCGGTAGAAGCAAACATTACAATGAAGATGGTTCGAAGTGAGCGCTGGAAAGGATTCCAATTTTGGCAGATTGAATTTCCTCATACCAAACGTCAGGAACCGTATGTGTGCGTACGTACATAGTGAGTATGTGTATCGAGAATACTTTTATTTATTTTGTCGTTTTTTCTTGCTTTCATAACTTTAGTATCTTTTTTGGATGTTGCATGAAGTACAACATGAACGCAGTTGTACCGTGTACAACTTAATCTGTATTAGAAACAAAACAATAGAAATATATTTTTAATATCGAAACCACAAAGTCACAGCTATACGGATACGTATCTTCAATACGCCTTCAACTGAAGAATACAACCATTGAGTTTTATTCCCAAGCGGGAAACATCTACAAACTTCGTGTGGCTGGTCTATTCCGGATTTCCATTTAGGATGACTTGAAGGCAGACATTGATTGTATCGCCACAGATCTCATGCTGCTAACCTAATCGGTAGACCGACACTATCGACGCCTTTTTGTCCAATTCTTCCACGTCCAGGGTACCTCAAGAAGGGAGCGTACTAAACCCACTACACTTTTTTAATCAATGACTATGTAAACACTCTCGCTCCTAAGAGTTGTCTGCTATATGCAGATGAACTGAAAATTTTTACTCCCTTCTCTACGTCAGCTGACTGTTTGTACCTTTAAAATGTTTGCAGAGTTCTGATTAAGAAGAGTTAGGAAACTCGTGGGATGTATCGTGAAGAGAGACCGTCTTTTCACGAGCATGTGGATAACAATTCCAATAGGCTTAATATGGCACTAGGATTTATTATCCGGTGTTCGACTCGAATCTCTATATCCTTCGCCTAATATTACTGTACTCGTCGGTAAGACAATAATAGACAGAATAGCGAGAGAGAAGACCAGCCCTTTAACACATGCGCGACTCCTTATCCATCATACAAACCATAAGCAGAATAATCTATTGTTTTTAGTACTTTCGTCCTTCAATGACGCATATCACCTGCTTGCCATTGAAACCCTTGCATTCAAATTCAGTTCCCGTCTTCGATGGAACTCTTTCGTTTCCTTTCTTCATGTACAAACATGATTGTAAAACCCCTGTGGTTAATAAATACAATTAACAAAAATAGTAAACTTACGTCTCCAAAGAGAAATACAAAGAGAAAAGACACTCAGACTCAGATGGGCACTATTCTCTGATTCTTTAACAGTTGTGCATATCAGACCGATCGGGCTCATGGCAGGTTCCAATTACCGGTTTGAATCACATCAAATCAGGCCATGGGAACGCATTATCATTAAAAATACATTGTAAAGAATTTCAATTCATTCGTTGGACGCAAATAAATGTAGTTTAAAGGGAAGATACTGACGAAGTTACCATTTATTGCTACTACGGTTGGGTTGATCTACTACGGTTGATCAAGAGGTTAGGCATGTTTAAGTTGAATTTGTTCTGATGCGTGGGTTGGGAAGAGTTTCAGTGATTAATTCGATAAAAGAAAACGTCCATAGAAATGTCGTTGACATCTCGAACTGAGGTGACCCTTTCATTGGTGGCGTTTTATCTTACTGGAACGCATCATCATCATCATCACAACGGTCGTTCGAGAATATTTATCATTCATTTTTCGAGTCCACTTGAAACCGCCACAAGTCCCGCATGTGTCATGACAATTTAAACCAATCGAAAGGTAGCGAGAAGTGCAAGCGCGTTAACGTATACACACACGTGCGATACTAATAAACTGCAGCTGTCACATGTGGACGGTCTAAAAATAATCGCCAGCCGGTAACGCTTCTTGCGATGCGGCCTGTCTCTAGTAACCTTGGTGTGTTTGTGACAAGGCGAAGTTTGTTTTGATACCCATGCCAACAAGATCGCGTGGTTCGCGCCGATCGGCAGACGGCACTGCACAGTGTTCTTAGCGCCTTGTTAATCACCAAGGGCAAGGCCGAGGTAGCGGGTGCGTCTCGCGCGCGTCGTTGTATGCATGTTGAAAATAGTGTACTACCCCTCCATGATCGCATCTCGGGTTGCTAACCGCACGCATTTATCATTCGGAAATGTTGTTGGTTCAATTTTTCACGAACTGTCATTTTGTAACTGACAGCATATAAAACCGATTAGAAAATGCTTTAATATATCGTGCGCTGTGTGTTTGCATGCACGGTGAGGTGGTTTTACAAATTGCCACAATTGATTTGTCTGGAAATGTGAAATTTGTTTTTGTTCTTTTGGTGTCGGATGCTTGGAACTTTCATATTGGAAACCCTCATGCCGGTGACATTTGGAAATTTTACATTCTTTTCACAATCATGTAAACACACACGCACACGCCGAGTAAGCATCCACTGTTTGCCACGTTCCGCTGGCCTTCTCGAAAGCTACACTTTGATTTCGCATCGATCCACCACCCTGCATGGGGTCCGATGTCACCGATAGCCCATAACTCATCCGTGGCATTCGCAATTTATCAAAAAACTTGCCCCACCACCGCGCATTGGAGGCAGCTTGAACCGGGCGTGGAAGATGAAGCAGAAAACAATTCACCTCAAAATGAGATGCAAGAAAAGGTTATACCGGTTGCCAGTTTGTCTACCAGCCGCGGACCGACCGCAGCCGACGGAACGGGAACAAACAGCCCGCGAGGTTAAAAGAAAGTCATGCCCAGGCCGACGACTAGCTCGCGACGGCGGCAAATGGAAGCCTGTGCGAAGCAAACAACAAAGGAAAAATGGAATATATTGCTAGTAGGAAAAGCAGGCGCGAAGGAGCGCTTCTTGTCAACAACATCGTGGAGACGATGGTAAACGTTCGTCTAGTGCGGTGAGACTGGTGCCAAACTCGTCAGGATCAACTAACCTCAAACCAGCCAGCTCTATCAACTAATTTGCATTTAAATGAGAAATTTTACATGTTCAAACATGTTTCGATACTTTTTCTTTTACTTTTATATCACTTTTCATACCTCCCGCATCCGTTGAATCGAACGAGAAGCTTTGGAAAGACACGATCAGAAGGTAGAGGTAGATTGCTGTATGGTCTGTGTTCCGTAAAAAAAAAGCTCCGGAAAAGATTTGTCAACATACCGTCATGATGCACTAACCATATGTTGGTATCTTAATTTCTTAAGTCATTTTATTAAGTGACGTATGCAACGTATACACGGGGACTCGCAAGAAGAAGTTCAATCAAATAAGTGATTATATTTTTTGATGTTTTTTTTCTTTAATATGTTTTCATTGAGTATATCAATCATTGCATTTGACCATATCGTATACTCAATATATTTTTTTTTAATTTCTTGTAGTGGATTATACATCATTTTGTGGGTTAATGTTTGCGTTAGCGCATCTAACACAACACGTTAAAAGGGAATTAATCATTCCGTTGAGCGAGCTATTTCCCGAGTTGATATCGGTTATAATCAAGATGCTAGAAACCGGTGGAGAATAAAATTTTCTTTACTTACAAAACTACAAACAAATTCGACACCACATTGGCTGGTACTGCCGAACTTCCAAGAAATCCGTTCACCTCCGGGAGCACCTTTTGGCGCGTTGCCGGGGCTACCCCGAAAGGACCACACTTTTCCCACCGCCATCCTTGCCCAACCAGGGCACCAAGGTACCAATAGGAAGCAAAGATTAAGCGCACACTCATCGTTGGATGGAGAAAAAAAAAATGACCCCGCACCGGAATCACCTACGCTACCTCCAGCAATACCTTCCTTCGCAGAACTCGTGATAATCTTTCTCTCAGGAGCTTTTCCCCAACGCCGGGCTCGTTTCGTCTTTCGACTCTTTCGTAATTTATGAGTTCTGCATGGGTGAGTAATCGGAAGCGGGCGACAGGAGGCAGAAACGTGCAGGTTTCTAATGATCGTGCCTTCGCTTTGCTAACGCCCACAGTTCCGTTTCCGGTTGGCACGTGTTAGGGTGGGAAAGGGAACAGGATGCAAAAAGTAGAAGGGATCAGTGCCTAAATCGCCTCCTTTAATTAGCAGTCCAACCGGTCGGGAGGTGTAGACGCGAAGGGGGAAAGGAAAGGTTACATCTTGGTTCGAGGTTCAGCTTTCGCATCGAAAGATTTACGAGATTCTGCCGAAATGCAGCTAGCAAGGCTACAGTCTCATACATAAGAACTAAGGAACGAAAAACCAATCCCGTACAGTTTTATTTCATTTCCACACTTTTTCTTCGGCTTGCTAACATGTCTGTGTTTGCTTGCTTTGGGAAGAAAGCGAATTTATGCTTTAACTGAATGGTACTTTTTAGGCTGCCCACGGTAAGGGCAGTTCTGCTATCATTTGCATATGCTTTTGTGCGTGAGCGAATCGTTTCGTTCTAATGAAACGAGTAATTAGCATGCTGTTGAAATAAATTGCAGTAATATAGCGGGCAGTAAATAATAGCATCACCATATAACTGTTCCTTTTTCTCGTCGGCAGGGCAAACGAGTTCCGGAAATGTTCCGGCAACCAGAAAATATCATAAATGATGTGGCGAATTTGGTTCTCTACTTATTTAACCATAGTTTGTTCGCCTTTCATTTATAATACCTCGGTATTTTTTGTTCTGGATATTGATATTAAGAATAATTTTATTTAACGCTATTCGTATTTTATTTATATTCATAGAAAAGCTCTTGAATTGTAATGTGGTTGTGGTAATTTTTGGATAATCTTTAACCGTTCTAATGAAGATAGCAAAAAATGCCTTTAGCTGCTTATTAGTTTGCAACCATAAAATGTGAACAAAACCATGCATCATGTCTAACTAACCTTCCACTATTACAATTATTTACGGGATATGACAGATATAATCGCATACGGGCACAACCTTATGAAACTTTTCAGAAAACAGGCTATTCCGACAGCTGCTAATATTGCGGCGCGGTCGTTGATGCGTCTGAGAATCAATTCTATACTCCCTGATTAACATACCATTTACAATTTCATAGTATTCGTTACATATTCGTCGTTGTCGTATTTGTAATATTCTGTCTTCCAGCATATCACTATTATTTACTAGAAAAAAAATTCAGCTGCATAGGCGCAAACAAAGGTACTTACCTCTTCGTAGAACTTCAAATGTGGCACCGGTTCCTCCGAGACATTGTCGCAAAAGTCTCTGAATAGTAAATATCCTAAAATGACAATGTTAATCCGTTACTGGTTTATCGATATTTCAAACAATTGTTTTAGGTCTTTGAAATAAAAGCATACGACCGAGCCACTTTTGTGATTAAGCATTCGTACAATAAATAAATTACTGTTATGGTTTGGATGCCAGGCATAACTAGTCAGCTTGAGAGGAGTTAAATCAAAACCAAGTGCAACACCATTAAACGTTTCCGGTTCACGTAAAACTCTTCAGCATACGGCATCCGGCATTTGGAAGTGCTTCAAAAAACTGCCCTTTGTCGTCTAGTGGGAAGTAAAAGTTCAAAATAACCACTCCATGGAACACTTTCAGCACAAATGTGCTTCATTGCCGATCCGATTATGAATGAGTGCTCTTCAAGCACCCGAGGTAAGTTACAACGAATAATGAGCTTATGTAGGAACTCAGACAGACAGAGTATGCTATGGTGTAAACGCAATGTTATAAAACAACAACGAGATCTGGAATTTCTGGGATACTGTTTTCTCCAAATTAAACTAAAAAGAAAAACTGGTAAAATATAATTATACTCACCTAACACTTGGTTGAAAATTTTATCGAAGTTAACCTCATTTTCCTTTTCCAGATATTTGTGCATCACACTACGGACACTGCAACGAGAACAGAAAGAACATATTGCTTTAGAGGTAATCAACCACTGTAAATCCTAGTGTGGGAAGTTTCTCCTTCCATTAATCCATTTCCACGCATTCTGATCGAAATTCCAATCGCTCACTGACACTGGGTAATAAAACCCGAACCGAGCCGATCGGGCAGAACGATGCGCGAGGGATGTCACGAGAAAATGAGGACGATAATGGTGATAAGATGAGTCGGTTTTTGGGGAGGTCAATGCAGCAGCTGGCCGAAATCTCGACCCTCCCCCGGGTTAGTGAATGAAGCGGGTGCTAAAGGGTGCTTTGTCCCGCAAAGTGAGTGTTACATATTTATGGAATATCTTACGAACCATTCTTCCCTTTCTAGTGCCTCTTGTCCATAGTTTCGCCAAAGCCCAAAGTGCAAAACCGTGCCTCGCCCTCCGGTGGTGGTTTTGGGGCTTGATTTTTGAATTGTAAATTTTCATCCATCACTACCTGGGTATGGTGTTGAGGGTGGAATGTGTGAGGAGTGCGGTAATATGGTGCACTCTCGTCTTGGTACACACACCGCTTTTCACGCCGGTACCCCTTGCGACCATTATGACGATGGCGACAGCGATGAAGACCATTCATAATTAATTAAACTCAAACGTCCAACCAGACGTACCATCATTGCCTCACTATCAGGGCCGAAAGTTGGTTTTGCGCTCACTCGGGGATGGCAAAAGCAAGGGAGTGGGGCCCGCCGGACGTGTAACAGGATTCCCCGAAGAGAGTTCGTTGGGTTCGGTTTTAGCGAAGGACATAACCTTGCTTGCTGAAGTATGCTTGAAAAGCTCGAGTGAAACATTTTCCTGGTTTTGGACTGTTTGCTGTCTCCGTTCTTCTGTGCCGATCGTGAACTATCTCGTAATTGCTTTCGCCCAAAGCCGGCACAGTTCAGCAGCTTCCAGAAACCTGGAAAGCAACCGGTGAAGGTTTGAATTTGAAGTGTCCAAAAAGTCGAAAGGATCTTCCATCGGGCAAACTCCCACGCAATGCGCTCGGGGTAATTAATTACTCAATCCAGTTCGGGTTAGTTAGCGCACCGAAGTGTATGTACGTTTAAAACACTATCCTGTTGTCGCCGGTTCGGCCCATAAAACTACCGATTAGTTATTCCGGGTGTTGGAAAAGTTTCCCATTTCTTTTTATTTTGTTGATTTTACCCAACAATATTCCACCGCGGTTCGGTGCTAGGGTTGCATTTGAACATCTCCTTCTATTGGATGGTTTTATTAAATAGAGAATGATAAAATTTCACCTCCCCATGTCTATCGAAACTTGCCCCCCAGAAACGAAACCCAAAGCCTTTTAGTTAATTATAAATTCCATTAATAACTCAAACCGGTGACCGATGGATTGCTCCAGCGAACCAGTGCCGGAACTTTCGGAACACACACAATCGATGATTAATTTTTCAACCCGATCGTTTTACTCACAACTCCCGTCGTTTTGGTCCTCGTGGTGTGGACCGCGGTTCGGGCGAACCGCAGCTGTTGGCGTTCTCGTCTGCCGAGAGCTGCACCGATCCCAGGTTGAGTTGTCGGATGGTACAATGGGATCAAACACTTCATTGGTTCTATTTCCCCAGGCCCGAACGGGGCTGATTAATCGCCAAACACTGCCATACTAATCGTGGTCTTTTGTGTCATAAATTACTGTTTAATCCTTGTACAGCGCGGGTCGAAACAAGCGAACCTGTTAAAGAAGTTAATTATCTGGTACATGTGATAAATCCTTCGAAGTTAATCCTTTCTTCTTGGTCCACCACAGCGAAACCCTATTGTCCAAATAATCGCAATGGATTAAATAAATGAAACAATAATTGTGGAATTTGTACGAAACGATTGAAATTCTTTAGAAATTTCAGCCTTTTTAGCCTTTTTTCAGCACAACCGAACAAAAAGATAAATTAATCAATTTGATTTATCTAATTGCCTTTCATGTCTAACAACCCGAAACGACAGGACAGTTCATCTTCATGAACGCACAACATTTATCAATTCACATGACATTCGTGACAAAAACTGTATACACTGAAAAAAAAAACTAGGACAAAGTCAGATGTCTCCGACATGTAATAACCAGGAAATGAAGTCAACCGACCAAGAAATTACAGCACCCAGTTGGACAGATATGCGCCGGAAGCAAAGCAGACTGACCTAGATGTCACTGGTGATGCTGACACAAAAAAAGGGAAACAATTATTTCTGTACAAAACGTGTCCAACATCGTTTAAGGGTGCCTCCCCATCGATTAATTCAATGGCAATACCGAGAATACGCCCTTCAGCACGAAGGGGATTGGTGAAGATTTTGTAAGCATATTCGCACATTAGGTTTTCGGCCACCTGAAGGCGAACATCAGGTTGGTGATCTAGCAAATTGTGACTGAATATGAATAATTTGGGTGAAACTACATAAACCACCATGTATGGTGGATGCGAACCTAACAGTAACCAATATCTGAACAAGCATGTTTCAGTTTAACATTTCGTGATACCCAATTTTTAAGGTTAAGATTCTGAACCTGAAGCGACAAGCATACAACAAGTAAAAATGACTCGCGATGGCAGTTGGTACATCTCCATGGCACCAGTTCAAAATATCTGGAGGTAATAATTAAAAAAATAACATTACAGCCTAACCTCTCACCAATAATATCACGGAGTTTGCTTAACCATACACTGGATCTATGCGCTCAAAAAAAAGAAAAAAAAAGATAAAGAAACTGGTTGCAGATGAGACTCGCCTTTTCGTTTACGTATTGCTTGTTTCACTTTCCCATCATGAATCATCGCACCGAAACTCAGCACAAACACTTCTCCGCCGAAGAAGTTTTGTCGGAAGGCAACATCAGCAAAATCGGCTAAGAGCAAACTTTCACCAGTCGTCTTTTGTGTGGGTTAAGGTCAAGCCATGTTAACCTCATTAATTGTCGTTGGGTGCTGGTTGATGGGAACCACAGCAAAAGAAGACTCGATTTCTGACCAAACATTACATTTTTTGCACAAAAAAAAAGTTTTTAATTCTGGTAGTAACGCCCCAGCGGAGTTTCTTAAGTCGAAAAAAATGAAATTGCAAACGAAAAGAAAGGCATCAAGGACATATTTAATTATGTGTCTTAATCTATAAAAATTAGTTGAATAGTAATTAATTATTTTTTTCTTTATCATTCTAAATGTGGAGCCTGTCATGACCTATGCTAAGAAATCTTAAAAATTTCAGCCAGCTTCTGTCAAATGTAACCTTTCGCACCAATATAGGTAAACTCATCTTGAAGCCATTTTCAACCAACTACTTTATAAAGCTAAAAAATGTATTTCGAAGCGATATTAATTGTATTATTGTATTATTTCAATTTATGAATGAAAAGTTTGTTTATGCATCATGAGGCAACCTTGTCAAAAGTTTGTTTTGACGTTTGCTAAAATCTCATTTTTACATCGGGGTCTAGTTTTTCTTCTCAGTTTGCAGCATTTCAGGAGCCAAACGTAAAAACACAAACAAAAATCTGGTTTCGGTCGTCATAGACCCCTGTGAAAGAGTTGCTGAGAGTTGACTAACACTTTAACTCACATTAAAAATGTTCTAATTTCGAACAAAACCAAAATTAACTAAAATCAAAAGTCGTGGTTTTGATAAAAACAATTTCCAAAAAATGATAGCAAAAATTAGTTTTATTAAAAAAATTAAAAAAAATCATCATGTCCTCTTCTTATCCAAATCAACCATCATTCCATCAAACTAACAAGCTTCAAAGTAGGTTTAACTCTAGCAATATAAAGCAGCCATTATATCTCTGCGTAATAACCCTACGCAAACCTGGTGTCAAATTAAATGCAAAAACACGCAATTGGCAGCATCTTTTACTCGCAATTGATGACGGCGTTTGGGAGTACGTGTGTAGGAGGATACCTAACCACCAACGCAACTTCGTGCTTCGGAAAGATGATGGCGGCACCGGGAAAGTAGGGTAGAAAGGCAAGTGGGAAGATGACGGCTCAACTGGAACCCACGCTTCTGCCCATTGACGAGAAAGCAAGTCTTCGCTGGTGGTCAGGTTATTTGTTAATTTTCAACTCAAAGCACAACCAAATCAGTGTGCGGGTTGCGTTTCGCTCCGGGCGCCAAGTACGATTCGTACGAGTTAAAACGATTAGTTTAATATTTGTGTGGATGGAAAAGATAATGCGAAGTAGAGAATAATTGACGAATAGGAGAACAGTTCAACAGCGTCAGATGAATGTGGCAGGTAAGGCCATGAAAAAAGTGGAAAACAGGGTTCTCTTCGTTACAGGGAAAACTAGAATCAAATATGCTGTTGCTACAATCATTCGTGTATAGTGTCCTTAAGTCTTTTTTAAACGTTTTAGCGTTTAGCGACTGGTGCAATGAAAGTGCAATACAAAAAAGAGAGAAATATTAACACAACAAAGACAAACAAAGAAAAAGAAATAGTCTGATAAGTATACCGTAGGTTATCCTTCATATTAATCGCTTTAAATCATTTCTTGCAGATCGCACTTCTAGCTTGACAGTTCACGCACATAAGTAATCGGTTATAAAACTAGATGGTCACAATTTATATTTGTGTAAATATCACAATCATTTGCAACGAGACCTAATATGTATTCAACTTTACCAAAGGATTATGGACAAAGGACATCATAAATCGTACCTTTGGGGACTTGCAAGAAGTAGCTTAACGATGATGTCGACGCTATACAAACAAACCGTCAAAAGTGTAACTAGCGAAAAAGACTGAACCTACGGACAGACAGGCTTCACTTTCACATATGTCCTCAGTTTCGTACGTCACGTCTTTTGCACTGTTTTACTCTTTAAATTCCCCACAAGAAAAAGAATTCCGTGGCTTCAAACAATCCTTCAAATAGTTGCTTCCACTTGCCTTTTTTTTTGCGCTCGAAAGTGTTCCCGATTCGGGACACACGTTTTCCTCCGTACTCTAACGAACCGTGAACAGTGCCAACTGAAACTCATCTCTCGTACCACTTTCTGACGGGTTGCTTTCTTTTCTTTTTCTCCGGGAAGATGATCCCTCATGGAGACCAAATTTGATGGAAAAGTTGAGTGAACGTTAGCGTGCAAATATGATTAGACGATAGCTACAGTGACCTCGTGCTTTTCTGCCCTTTCAAGGGGCTTTGTTTGGCGATTTAGAACAGGAGACGTGAATAAAAATAAGCATTCAAATGGATGATCCTTCATAGTTATGGTTTTTTTTTTGCATTTGCTGTGCATTTTAAACAACAAAAAATAGTTACAACCCAAATTGCACCGTACAAGTAGTGCCGTTTGCTTGCTGTAATGAAAAATTCTCATTCCACCGCCGTCGATAAGGAAACAACCGTTCGGTCATCTTTCCGCATAATGAGCTGCTCGAGAGCTTGAAGTGATCTTGTGCGGAGACAAATCGTACGAGACAACCTTGTCGAAGCTAGAGCATACCCTCTCTCGCCAATGGTTCTTCTTGTCCTTTCCGGGGGTGGATTCGGCCAGATTTTCCCAACCCGGTCGCTTCCCAACTAATGGGGTCGAAGCCCGTTATTTCTGACCAAATGGGCAGCAGCTCTGCCTTTGTCAACGGAACGGTCCCGAACGGATGTCCTTACCATTTCTGTACGATTGAGGAAATACCACTGAACCCGGTACAGTTGTCCAAGAAGAAAGTAAAAAAAAAACATATCTACACAGTAAAGGGACGAACACCGGTTCACTAAAGTGCACCGCTAGAGAGTTCTTCAGCCGGTCGACGGTGTCGGGGAAGGTGGTCCACATGTTATTACGAGTAATGGTGAGCCGGTTGGCTTCTTGCGAAAGATTTTTTTTTGTTGTTGCAAATCTTGCATCCCATAGCTCTCGGAGCAGGGTAAAGACTTGAAGCTTGGCAAAGAGAAATGTGTCACCGGAGACTCGTTCCGTTCATTATCACGGTGTGCACATCTAGAAGAGGGAAAGCCCAACAACAAAAAATGCCTGCTGAAAAGACTTGACAATAAAACATAAAGCCAAGGGATGGAAGAATGAAACGATTGCGAGCCGTTGGGTTTTTTTTTCGGACTTCGCGTCCAATTAGTTGTGATGATGGGTAACAGGGTCGAGATGTGGTCATAACGATGTGCGTAAAGTTTTATACACCGATCACATATATGAGAAGATTGAATTTTTAAAACCGCTTCCTTCTTTTTCTCTATTTTCTATTAAACGCCTCCGGTCTTCCGGTTTGTAGGGTTACCCACCAGCAACGGTAGTAAGTGGGAAGTAACAGAAATGTTTGCAAACGGACCCTCTGCTGTGCTGTGCTGGGTTGTAAAGCATTTTCGGACATGCTGCAGGAAGTGGAGCTTTTCTTGCTGAGCGACAACACGGGCAACACCGTTCGACAGAACTTACGCTGCTATCGTTAACAGGGAACTGCAATCGCCACCATTAAAACCCAACCTAACTTACGCCATTAAAAGCAAAACGGGAACCACCTTTGTACCCGCCGGCAACAAAATGGCAACAGCAAACGATGACGATGATAATCCGCTGTACAAACGTCGCAAATTATCATTATTGTGTGCCCGGGTTTGGGGGATTACACTTGCTGAGGTGGATGGATGTGCAGCGAACGGCATGCTTAAGAGCGTTCCTTTCTCTTTCTCTCTTTCTCTCTCACACACACACACAGACACACTGGAAAGTTAGTTTGTCCCTGAGTTGCCGAAGAAAAATGGCACCAGGTAATGCCATAAAAATGTACGGACCATGACCGACGGACCGGAGACAACTTCACCACCGGAGCGAGGCGGTGCACATGATGTTTTATGTTGTGCAAATCCCTGTATCCCTGGCAGGAAGGTGCAGAACTGGAACGACTGTACGGGCGGAAGTTGAACCATAAACCGCGGATCCGGAACGAACCACCAGAATCGAGCGTCCCGCACCAGCGTCCGCAGAACGAACGAATTGAAATGTTTACATCCCGATGCCAAATGGCTTCCGGCTGTGGCTGGGAGCGCGCGTTAGGTGAGACGAGTGCTCGGTTAGATCTCCAGCATTCAGCTGGGAATGGGATGGCCATAATTTCTTTGCCATCCACTACCGCATTTATGCAAGCGGCAACGGGTGTGGTGGCGCAGGAAAGCTTTCCGACCGACAAATACAACAATCCAATCGGGTGAGCAATGGGGTAGCAGGGAAATCCTTTCCTTCAACTATTACTGGTTCGTTAGCAGTAAAAACTACATTTCGTAACTGCATCCAGTGATGGTACAGTTTTTGTGTCTTTTGCGTCCGTGTGTTTGTAAATGTAGATGCACTTGTTCTCCATCAGCTTGGTATTTGCGCTCCGGGCGGTTTGTGCACTTGTGCTGGACGACTCATCCGCCAGAAAGTATGCAGCAGATGATCTGAGATACAATTTAGCATCCGTGCTTGGCAATGATGGTTGTCTACCTAGCAATCAAATATCACAGATAATGCTATCAACCTGCCGGTTCCCTAATCTACCCGAAGATGGTCTTTGTTCGACGGAAAATTGCAAAATTGACCTTTTCCCACAAGATATTGCTTCTTGCACTGGAAAAAAAATATGACGCAATTTGAATTTTGTACAATTGTAATAAATTGTTCTATCGGTTTTTTTGATGTAAAAATCTCTCACCTGATGTTTCGTTCGGAATATCAAGAACCACAAAAAATGAATAGTATAATAAAATATTGCATATCGTTATGCTATCTGCAGAACATTGCGTGCAGAAAATTGAAACTTTCAGCATATTTCCACTCCACGAAAGATTTGAGAAAAGATGAAAGAGTTGTAATTCCTTTTTTTACCAACTCCCTGCACTGTGAATGCTCATAGCTACCACCATCAAGGGTTTGTGTCGCTCAGATAAGATCATCTGTTTTGTTTTTAATATTACATTAAGCTTCCAGGATATCGGAATGCAAAATTCTGGGGTCATCTCAGTCATTATTGATGTACCAATCGCTTTTTTTTTATCTTTCTCAAAGTCTCAAAGACCTATATCCAGGTCTTGGCATGTTTCACATCACCAACAGTGGCGTTTATGATTCGTTAAGGGCCCTTTAGATGACGCACTTTTGTGCCTTTTTATGTTGACAAAATTCTTCAATAATACACATATAAGAAAAGTCTCAATTGTAGGTAGCCTTTGGTCTCCTGGAATGTATTAAAGAAAATTGAAACTTTTTTAAAAAATTTCCCTTGGTCTACGACACAATTCTAGAGATATCTGATAAACTACTGATAACCTAGTAAAATGTAGCATGCAATGAAAATTATCCGTACAAGAGAGCTTTCGTTGTACTCTATTACCAAAATAATCTAGTTGGCAGTACACCACGAAAAACTGGCAACTGCTTAAAATCATTAAAAATTAAACCCGAAACCGCGTCACTTTAGCTTTTACACATTCCCTGAAGCAAATGCATCCCGGTATCACTTTCCCGGTCACCGTAACCATCCCTGATGTAGCGCATGGCAGGACATTAAGCACCCACCCAGAACTACGATAATCATTCACTGTGTCCAAGCAACAACAGCCAAAAAAGAGACCCACACAACCATGCTCATCCATCACTAATGGCCACTATCTGTCTCCCTTGCGCTAGCTGTAGTATCCGGGAAAACCAGGAACCGAACCGGATACTGCATCCATTTGGTTTTCCTCACTCAAAATTTCTCCCACCCCAGCTAGAGGCTGGTATCATATTTTATTCAACCTTCGCACAGTGATTCGTTGAAAACTAAAGCTTACTTTAGAGGAAAAAGGTGAGCATTGAGGAAGCGGATAGAGAAAGAGAACAAAACTGAGACAAAAAATTTGAAAAAAAAATCACCAACCGAACCGTGGGGAATCGAAACGGATTGTACCACAAACGAGTAGTAGGTGAAGTGATAGTGTAGCAAAGAAAAGAGGGAAAAGTTCGCCGACTAGTACTGCCGGAGCACCTTTCTTTGCGCGTGTGGTGTAACAATTTCATGTCTTGTGTGTGTGTTTTTTTCTCCTCGTTCACTCCCGCTTTTTGTGTTCGTGCGAGCAACCCTGGAAAATGGGTCGTGAAAGCTTTTCGGACGATTTTTACTTTGGACGTGCATTATACACCGTGCTTCTTACCGTGCGCGATCGGGAACGGCGCCCATAAGCAGTGGCACAGTTCGATTTTTCGCGAGAAAATGAATGGTTCTCCCGAGAACTAGGAACGGTTTCGTGACATGCCTTGAAAGGAATCCCGACGGGCACCAGGTTCGCTACCTCGCTGGCAGTTCGTGCTGGTATGTGGATGGAAATGGACGTGGGACGTGAAGTAAAAGCACCTGATAAATGGAGGTTTTCGTTTTACTTTTCGAAATTGACGATAGTGTGTCCTTTTTTTTTTTTTTTTGGGCGTCGGAAACCTACCATAAAAAGCTGCCACAGCAAGGGGAACAGCAACAAGGAGCGCACCAGACGGCAAAGGGAATAAAATAATTCAAAAGAAATACCAAGAGACAACACAGCCGGCAGAAGGCTCGGCGTTGGTAAAGAAGATCACCGTTCTTCCGGCGTTTCTTTTCTCTGCCGTTCTGTCCCTGCTGCGAACAGAATACATTTTGGAAGTTTTATTTCTTTTCTTTTTTTTTGCTACAAGTCCCGACAGAAAATGGACAGAACTATAGAAATGTACTTCCGGTATTTTAACGACGAATCCGCCTTTACTTCCCATCCGTACGCTGACCACATACCGGGCAATTTCTCACGATCGTTAGTGGGCTAAGTGGATGAAATGGAGAAGCGTGAAACGAAAGCCAGAAACCGGAAAATGGACTCCAGCCGGAAGTGTGGGAAACATTTTCCGGACAGCATTGCTGTGTTGGTTGGTTAAAAAAAAGAATTCAAACGAGTCTAGGGAAAAAATTTCCATTATCCGTTTGAAAGCCTTTTTTTTGTGAAACAAATCTGAAAGGACGCACGTTCCAGGATGGTGGAGGTTGCGAGTGAGTAGACGAGAAGATGGTACGTTAGGCTAGAGTTTAGAATTAACTTATCACTTCTTCGGAGTAATCTTTTAAGCAGCTTTAATAAATGAATTCTTTAAAATTATTCACACTTTAGCGAGTACAAACCATTACTTTAATTTTTGCTACACAGAACATTTACTGCTTTAAACTTCTTTGCGATTTTTATCAATTTTATAGCAACCTAAGTACTGTTCTTCTAGCATGTTTTATCACACCTAAAGCACGCATACTAAACAGGCTAAGTTCTTGTTGGCCAAAAAAAAAACATAGCCACCTTGAACATTTTTCCCATCCCGTTGGTAGTGAAGCGACGGAGCACACGTTTGTGGAATTCTGTCACGAAAACTTCTAATGAGCTCCTACGAAGCGTCCTCAGTCTATGATACTGTGGGCGCGGAAGCAGTGGGATGCTTTTTGCATAACAATTCCTCGCCAATCTAGCCTTATGCCAGCTTTGACAGCTTTCGATAACGAGCTGGGTTTGCAGCTAGCAAGTCACCAAATCTTCATTCGGTGTTTCCTGCAATCCTGTGCCAGCTAGAAACGTGGATAAAATTATTCCGAGCGTGGTATGTGTTATACCAAAAAGGAGTTTTTTCTTGACAGGGTAGATAACATTTGACAGGCAATTGATAGTGAGAACTGTCACCTACATTAAACTGAATGACAGTTGCATGAGGTTCGGAAGGATATACATTTGTGGTAAAGCTTTAGTTTAAAAAAAGAATCAATTGTTGCCCTCGGACAGACACAGAATAAGTAAGAAGGACTTAAAAGATTTATTCTATTAGAACAATGCTACTTAACCAGAACGTAGAACAAAACTCTTTGAAAGTATGGAAATCTACATACCAGTGTTTACCGAATTTCAGACAACCCTCTTCAAACAAAGAATCCTTACCATCACTGCAAAAAAGCAGATGAAGGTTCACGAATGTTCTTGATTGAGAAATGTCTTTTCACCTTCTTCTATGTTTTGAACAATCTCAAATCATCGTAATGCAAATCGAGCGTTGCATGCTTTGGGGCAAAAGTTTTAAAACTACGTTTGCCATGTACAATCAACCCCTCCATAAACCTAAACCTTAATCCAGTGTCTTGTAAATCACTTTCGGGCCACTTTAATGTGAACGCATTCGAGAATTCAACCATATCGTGTTTATTTATTGAAGTCATTTGACGCTGGTCTGTCTGGGAGAGGATTCGTTTTTTGAACAGCCCGAACAATTTTTCATTCTCGATAACTTTGACACTTTAGCGCATGTACTTGGCAGAGGCCACACGTTTGGACTCAATATTGATGATCGTCGTCTTTGGTCGATACCCTCTTCTCCCATGTCTTTATTGCCTAGCATTTTCACTCACGAATGAATGCCATGGTATGCTCTTTGTGTACATTATGGATTTTCTCTTATTCCACAGGATTTCGCATTCTGGTCACGTTTTTTTGCCGGTGATCCTGGACGGTAGTGTTATTTTATTTAATTCTTTTCGACTTGAGCGTGATTTAGACAGCACTGGGAGGACAACAAACAACGACCAATTGTAGGATGCCAACGTCTCTCAGGCGGAATGCGTTTGAAACATTTTAAGAATGAATGGTTCTTTATCGCCTAACGACGAAACCGTATCAGCGCACTCATGCACGATAATATTGAATACTGATCTCATAGATATTTAACAAATACAACAGGAGACTTTGGGGTCCGGCCAGGCGAGATTCGTGTCACAGTCTTTCGGTGTAATAGACCGAAGATACATAACTATGGGACCGATCAGTAGACCGTCAGTTAAATAAACAGCTGCTCTAGGAACTTTCCTTTAACATAGCGGGAATTCAAATTTGATAGAATTAACAGTTACATCCACTTAGTAGTAGAAAACAAACGAAGATATGAATGACACTAAAGTACAACAATATCTATTTCTTCTCTCTGTGTGATTTCTTCGTGGCCAATTTAGTCGCTCGCCCGAATGGCAAGAATTTAATATGATCGTCACGTGCCGCCGACTGTTTGGCAGGTGTGTATCGGAACCAATGCCTGGGGCGTCCTTTCAATGGATGGGTGCTGATAAAAAGGACTAAAAAAAAAGGTGATGGTGGCATTTCCTTCCGCTCGCAGGTGACTTTCCTATCATGAAGCAGATGGCGATACCGACGTACGAACGGAAACACGTTTCATGGTCACATAGTACATACCGATCCGTTCCCTTTCAATCGACCACCTGCTACACAACCGAGCGCCGAAGCTTACCATTTGTAATCCGATATCGAAACACGTCAAAATTAAGGTGGATAATTTGCTGCGAAATTGTCAACATATGAGCAAAATCTTGCCATAAGATAAGAGATCCAAAGTGATGCTCGAACGCTGGTAAGGAAGTGGATTCTTAAAAGGATGTCAAAAAGGCATCGATTGAAGGATGTGGAGCAGCCGAGAAAAGAACACTGGTGCAGACTGATCTTATCAAACAGATAGAGTAGCGACGATAGGCTCCACCATGTACGGTGCCGTACAACCTGACGAGAGGAAACATATATGGTTCGCGTGTCCTTGCGGAACCGCCGATGCGTTCGATGTAGCGCACCAACAAGCACCATCATCATCATCATCGACCGGCACGAACGCTCAGATCACTGTCAGATCATTTTGACGTCGTATCGGATTAGAGGGTTTTGCGGGTAGAGCTCTGGCACACATCCCACACATATACGGCTCGACGTGCCAGAAAAACGACCCAAGACGACATCTATCCGACGTCGTTCAATTTCATCCAAATCAATTTGATGGTGTTTGATTTTATAGAATCACAGAACAGCACATGGCGCGCGGTAGAATCTATTTATCCGAAGTGGTCCATACCCGCTAGGTGGTGGTTTTGATGAAGATGAGATGAATTTTGTTGGCGAATCGCACGATACGTTAGTGTCATTTGTGATAAGCGATTTCCTTCATTTTTTTTTCGTCTGTTTTTTGTTGTAGTCGCACACATTTCCCATCTACACAGATGTGCAAATCGATGAAATTGCGTGCCATCTAGTGCTCGAGAACACGTTTCCTCACGGCACGTCCACCGTCCTTACAAAGCAGACGATTCCATCTCGCCCATGAGCTTACCTAGAAAGAAAAAGAGAAGGATAAAAACGAACTTGTCAGTCGATACAGATTAGAATGATTGAAATGGAGCACGTAACGATTGCCAAAAGGAATGGGTAGCATTATGTTTAAGGAACGCCTTCTTACTGTTGTTGTTTCGTTTCCAGTTTGTTCGGTTGGCATTGTTTAGTTTTTACAATTGCCGATTTCATTTGGAAGGTTTCTGATTTATCTATGATTTGCTCTTCAAATTGCAGAAAAGTCCCCGATGTCTCCAATAACAACACCACCGTTTGTGAATCAATTGTTTTCCCTTCTTTTCTAGAAGGAAAACTTCAAAGGTGCAAATGAGGGTAAGCAGAAAACAATTTCAGTTGATATTGGAAACCCGTCTTTGAAGTTTGTTCGACTTTACGCTTTAAGAAGCTCTCAGGTGCTAAGACCACAATCTTATGACTGATCATTACCTAGGAAGGTTGCAACAGTATCAAATATCTTCAGAATGGCGAACCTTACGTCAGCTCATAGATTGATTCAAAAAAAAAAAACACACCGCGAATTTTCCTCTATATCTGCCGATAGAAAATGCGTTACTCTTCAACAATTAAAATTATGATATAAAATTCAATATAGTCACCATTTGTCAGTTGACAGCTTGTAGCGTCCCAGAGTCGCACGCAGTATAAAGTCACACCTGAGCTTCAGTGTTGACTATGAAGTTGATATATGTTTAGTTATATATAGGAACATACACCTTGAAGGTCCTACTGAAGAGTTGCTGATCAGTGGTGGTTTGGAAGTACTAAGGAAATGGTATGACTTTCTGAAGTTTTGGAATTGAACAAATCGTTTATAGGTAATCCCTTACACCAGCGTTCGTGAAGAATTTTCGAGAATTCTAGAAAAGCTTCTGTCACCTCTATAAAGGCTAGTTGCCAATAAACGTAACTCCGAAATAATACCACTTCCCGGAACAGTATGTACATTTTTGGCTGCGAACACTTTTCGTGCTCATTTTCGAGCAGTGAGGTGATGGACTCCAAACTGACGATGCAGGTTCCAACAGCTGGGCCGGCTCCCAACTAAAGCCTCCGGGGACTGCCTTCAAAGTAAAGACTCCGGGGGAAAATGCAAGCTAACGACTCTGTTGCAGGTAGTTGATAAAAAAATCCGGAGTCAGCTTCAAAGCCAGAACCACATCCAAATTATCTTTTACAACTTCAAAAAGTCTCTTCACCATCATGATATCTGTTAACGATCCAAAACCGTGATCGGAATAATAGTCTGCGATATCCAATCATCCAGTCTACCGTAGTCCAATTGCTTCAAAATGAACTTTAACAATTTGAGCGACTCTATTCTTCGAAATGACGACTCCATTCTAACTTTTTCTCGTAATTATTAATCCCGTGATTTTCAATCGACCATTTACTTAATTAGGATTATTTTTCTACAACATTCATTGTTTCATAAAACAGGCCAACGAAAAGGCCAGCTTTATCCAATAGGTTTTGGTTCGGAATACCAGAATCGCAGTCCTCGTGGGAGTTTTGCTACTCATCAATTATGAATTATTGATGAGGGGGAAAAAAAAGTATCACACAAATATCAGTTTTTGGCTACCTATTTGACTTTCATGGGCGCGAACAATGAGCCGTTCGGCAACTATTCCAATCCGATGATTAATGACCCCTTGACCGGTCAGCAGAAAAACACCACCCATATACATTGGAGGGAGCCCGAACACCCCATAGCCAAAACAATAGAAAGCTCACAGAACGAGCCCCTACACCACCCCACCCGTTCGTCTGTGATCCGCGTTTCGGTCGGATCGATAAGGTGGTTGTTTTTAGCAATTCATAAACCTGCCCCCAGGTCGAACATAAATTACATTACCAACCTAATCGAAAGCTTCCCCTTTTCCGGTAGTTGTGTTTATTTATCTGCTGGCGGGTTTTTTTGTTTCGAGCGGCCGTAATCGATAGCACACCACCAGAAACCAATGGTGGGGAGGGATGGGGGGAAGGGGGGGAAGGGAGGGGGAGAGAAGGGGAACAAAAATCACCACCAAGAAACGCCTCAGTCGGACCGGCGCTCCAGCATCCTGCCAATGGCCGATGGACTAATCCATTTCTGGTTTTCATTTGCTCAAGGGTTTATCGATTTTGTGTTACAATTCACTCGCAATATTCGATGGATGGAGGGCGTTTTTGTGTGTTCGCCCTTATTCGGAACGTAAACTAACACCTTACAAATTTGCCATTTGCCGAAGCATCGCAAGCCCACAAAACTAACCGCAAGAACCCGGGGCTTTCCTATCGACTGACAAGCGCTGCGTAAACACAAACACACCGACAGCAAACAAAACCACGGGCATGTATCTGGGTCGGGATCTCGGGCCAGATGAGTCGAAACAAGCAGTCGGGTTGGGAAACATTGCACCAGTCCAGCCCGAAATTAAAATTCATCAAGCGAAACACGGAACAACACAATTTCAACCCCATCCCCCATTGTTGCCCGGGCTCTTCCGAATCAGGTCTATTTGGTGTCGGTAGAATGGGGATTTTTTGGACATACTTCTAAGCATCCCCTACAACACCCACTAAAATAGTATGCTTCTCTCTTTACGTCTCTTCTGCATTCGTTTGGACGTAATGGTTTTTCTACTAGCAAAAAAAAAACACCATATGACCGAAAACCATCGAGACGAAGACAAATTATGCGCCAGCTGCATTAACATTTACGGTCTTTACCTGGGCTGGGATGTGTTGGGCTTGGTGCGTGATCCCGTGGGAAAACACCGTACCGGTTTGTGTCTCTCTTTCGCTGACTCTTTATTTCACTGAATTAAGCTACTCAGCAAATGTTCATGTTTTACACTACATTGTTATTAAAAATCGAATAAGGTTTGTTTTGTAGAAGTTCTAGTGAGTTGCGATAAATATTATCCAGATTTTCCCAATTTCGGTTAATTTGTACTATATGCTCACCAGTGAGCATTTCATTGTTAAAAAAATCCCCGTTGCACTTTTTTACCTTTTCAGCTTGTTTTACCCGAGAAGCAGCAGAAGCTGACGGGTAAGTCATGCAACTTTCGTATGTTTACTTTTAGTGCCGAATGAGAAAAAAAAATTCACCCGGAAAATAACATCTTCTCGGGTGCGGTGAAGAGCAAAACAAAAAGACCTACAAACGTCCTCCATCTTTTCTTTTTTTTTTTTGAATCTCCCCCAAGCGGACATAAGGGAACGAGAAGGAAACCGAAAAGTCCGAATAAACACAACATGACACAGGCAAATCCCGGCACGGATGGCCGGGGAACCGCCCTCACGCCCACGCTCGTTATCCTATCAAAACCTTATTTTGTGCGTCTTTATCCAACGGACCAGCAAACATGACAAAGGAACAGTACAGCGACGGAATGCGACTTTCGGTTTTGTTTGCTACCATTTTGTTTTCAGTGTCGCTGGAACATTTTTTTTTGTATTGTTCCATTTTTTTGCAATTGTTTTTGTCTTGCAGCCAAGTTTGTTCAATTTTAAAGCTGCTTTCGCTCTCTGTTTCGCCCTGTTGACTGATGGAGCTTGCACTGGTAGGTAACTCATATGCGACACCACTTACCCATCAGCACCGGCTAAAAAAATGGCGTTTTTGCGCCTGTTCTGAAGGTCTTTCCCGCCTGCCGTACCATTCTGACACCTCGATCGATTTTTCTTACGCCGCCTATCGTCAGCTTAGACCATACTTCATCATTATCGGTGAGCGTAAACATAAGATATCGAAAAGCGAAAAACACAATCATTCAATTCCGGCCCTAGTGGAAATGGGGACGGAGCGAATCCACCCCCCCGGGCGTGGATTAGATCAAGGCTCCGAAACAATATTAACGGGGAGTCAGCAAAAGGCGATTGTGGACCTCCGGACGACCTAGAATCTTGTCACTAAACGAACCGTGCACAGAATTTCATGCTAGACGAAACCCTGTCCCGCTTTTCCGTTTTCCTCACACACCGATAAAAGGTCAACTTCGTTATTTCCGGCTATGGTGCGGGGAGATAGAGTGACAGAAAAAGAGAAAGAAGACTCCGAAAAAAGAAGTAAAATGGCACCCAAAGCCACCAGGGTTGTGTGCCGTTGCGTTGATGTTTGTGTTGCGAGTTGGTGTGTCGCCGTCCAAAAACATGGAATCGAATTTTATCCATTTCCCGTCCGATCAATCTTCCGGTGAGAAAATGGAAAAACGATGGCCCGAGCGGTTAACACTTGGGAGAGAGACAAAGCAGAGGAGTACACGATGTGTGCATGCTTGTTTGGGTTTAAGGTTGTTTTTTTTTATTTGTTCGGATTCTCCATGTTTGGTTTTTTCCTCATTTTTCGGTGTACAAGAAACGTGACGAGAAATTTATGATCGATTGTGGTTTGATCAACGATGGATTTGCTTGCCTGAAGCCAGTATTTGTTTTCACCTTTTTCACTATCCCAAAACCCCTAAACGATATATCGCTCGGCAGGTCGGAAGTGTGCCACATACATGGGGAACATAAACGATGCAGCAACGATCGTCTAATGCAGAGGATAGTAGCGAAATGTATTACACGATGTTTAAAAAAGCGATAGCAAACCCCCGAATCAATAATAAAACAATGTAACATAACAACAACACAAATACAAAAACCACCCCTGTGTCAGAGAAGAAAAGACAGCCACCCTTCGAAAATGGCTAATTTAATATGTAAACAGACTGTACAAATCTACACCACCACCATTGGCCCTGGTACGAGCGGTCCCCCGAGCAGCAATGATAACAAATCATGTGCAACAACTGCAGTGCAAAATGTGTGTGTGTTGGCAATTGTAGTGTTGCTCTGCCGCTTCCGGGCAGATTCAACGATTTCTGGTCGGTCGTACCGTTACAGCGCGTAATTGGATTATTGGATGAAATCCAAATTCAATCTAGCCGTGTACCACCATTGGCGACAGCCCCAGAGTGTGCAGGAATTGAATTAATTTTCATTCCTCCCCGATTGGAAAGATTTTACAGCTGGTACCATCGAGCAAGAGCGACCGTGCAAAAGGATAATCAAAAGCAAAACGTAACGCTTCTGCGGTAGTCGTGGCGGATAGATTGCATTGGATGGGAATCGAATCTTTTCCGATTCGATTTGTTTAATGAATAAATGGCGCTCTGGTTTAGTGACACCCTCTGGTGTCACGCCGTTTTTTTTGCAATGTGATGGTATGAGGTACAAATATTTGGGGGAATAAAAAGAATTTGAAATTGGACTTGTTTAAGGAAGTTTAAAAAATGCTATTTTACTGGTAACACATGAACGAAACACACCAAAAACATAGTAAACATCTTTGGGCTATATGAATATTAAAATTTACAGTTGTTTAGATTTTGGGGAAGCTTCAGCCACTTATGGATCAAGTTGAAGAAGAACCCATCGACGGAAATTTGGAATAGTTCCTAAGATTTTCATGTCAACTCAAAAAGAATCCAGTAAATTCACTCAAAACTTGAAAGCCACTGCAAAGAAGGTGTGGAAGTTTTTACATGACCAATTGTTTCTATGTGTGGCTTTTATGAAATTTACTGCATCTTAGAAAATCCATCTGAAGCGTTATTTGAACCTCTCTAAGTACACCTTGCAACCCTTGTAGAGTCTTCTTAGTTTACCTTTTATGGAAAGAAACTTGAAACCTGGTGCCAAAATCTCACCCAAATTAAATGATCCAAAAAAAAATGCCCCTGCACTAGACTGACTATCCTGTTATTGGTAAATACAGCTTAAGAGAGTTAGAGTCGAATAAAGAAGGAGCATGTCCGAGATCTCTTGATGTCTGAGACACAAACGAAGGTCATGATAGATAAGAATAACTACGTAAAACTAAACTCTGAACAGTAATATGGAGGAGCTTGCTTTATGGAGACAATAGTTCAGCAAGTATAATAACCGCACTACATCCGAAACCATCAATACTTTATATATTTAAGAAAATTAAATTTAAAAATATAAAAGAAACGAAAAATAATAACCGAGTATGCCCGGGTTATAAAAATAATAGCCTTGCAAAATACAAGCAGGAAATGCATTGTAAATATTACAAATATAGAACTAAAAAAATCGACTCATGCTGTGCCGACAACATGGCTAAGTGATCGTAATAAGGGAGTTAAGAGTTAGTTTAAATTTTACTCTGCCTTTTATCAGAATCGTCCTGCTAACACCATGGTCTCAACGCCCTCTAGTTGACACCCACTATCATTAATTTTTGGAAGACTCTATCAAAAATTACGCCTGCACTATGGAAGCTTAATGATTAAAGTAACAAGTACTGCCAATTAAAAAATTCGTTACATTAAACAAGACAGTTCCAGCCTTACATTTATCTGACGTAATTAGAGCTTCCTTAGAAGGATAGAAATTGAATTTATTTAATGAAAGTACCGACGAAAAATTGAATTTGCGAATGTTCAATGAAACATAAAACAAAAATCACAAAAATTGCAAATTGTATAATTTCACGTTTCAGTGAAACGTACAGCGTGACAGAAAACCTTCTCAATTTTTCTTACCATGTAAAAACCGAAGGGGGACTACTGTGTAGAAAAATTGAAGCAGAAAAGTGTCACTCGCAGCGATACCCTGTCATTAGCACTCGCCCTCAACGAATACAAGGTGCGTTCGTTGATTTTCTTTTTTCTTGCGGTTTCAAGCTACCTGCAAACCTGCTTCCTGGGATGTTCGTTGACCAACTATTTAATGGCAGCCTTCTACTGTTGCGTCGATTGTTCGATGGCAAATGACGCATCTTCAGACAGAAACTACCTTGACACAACAACACCGCAAGTAAATCCGTCGTCCATGTCTTTCCTTCAATTCCAAAGGAATGCTAATTTTTCGCTCTACAAATATTGACATCCGGCGTATATCTCGATACCATCGAACTAAAGCCTTCGGCCGCAAATCAAGCAATCACCACGAACCAGCTGAAAGGAGTTGTGGTGGTAACCGAAGACAATTGCCTCCCGCCGAGGAAGAGGAATTTCTCCGGGCTGTTAAATCATCCCACCTTCCCAGATTCCTCGCCACCGTTGGGTTCTTGGGGACTTTCTCGCGCTCCCATACCACCGAGGAAAAGGGTGTGCTTTTACCCCCGGGGGGGGGGGGAAGGGGGGGATAATGGGAGGGGGGAGTTTGGAAAATTGAATTTTATGCCACCGAGCACGGATGTTGCGCGAACATTCCGCCATTACGCTCACAGTCTTTGTGGCTAGACTTTTGCCGGAAAATATGAACCATCGTATAGAACCCAATCGTACACGGGTAGCGTTTCCGCGCTATCCACCTTCAGATTCGTTCTATTCCCTCTAGATTATGCAAAACGTTCCACTCCACGTGATACACAGATTGCTTAATATAGATCACAGCGGAACGTCGGGTTCGTATTCCAATGGCGGTTTCCCCAGCAAAATGGAATCTGATCCCGAGCGCTGCTCCGGTCCGTTTGTATCTAGGGCTAAGGTATCTGTGGGATCAGAAGGTACACCTTTATGTACCACCGGTACGGAAACCGAAATGGGAGCAAGAGCATTTAACAGCGGAATCGGCTACAAGAACAACAAAAAAACCGGAGAAACACCAGATTTCCCACAGTTTGAACTAACGAACGAATAGATCATGTGGTTTACGATGTTCGACAGCCTTCAACATCCTTCAATGACGTTCCGAGCTGATGGTGGAGTACGAAACGCTTAATATTTTATATACTATTTGCATTTTACCACAATGTTTGAAGAAACATGTTAAAATGTTGGGATCAGTTCACCCATACAACTTATTGATTATTGTGAATTAAAATTAACCAACATTTTTACGACATTATAATGTATACATTTTTGACAAACTGCTGTTTTTACATAAAAATTAAACAATATGCAAACCGGTACGAACTCTTCCCACAGATCGTTAAAATCAGCGTTATCTTCTTTCCATTCCATTTCCTTAGTCTCGCGACATTCGTCGTGCATCATCAAACTAATCTTTCGTAACAACGGAGATCTTCCACCGGGAACGAGCAAACTGAGGCGATTAGGTCACAGTTTTTCCTTCCCCTCCAACCACACACCCCCGTTTTCCCCCTGTTCCTTCCGCGTTCTGCTAATGGTGGTGTTTCATTACACTGCATCGAGCGACTCCCATCACCACGGGGACGCGGACGGTTGCATATTGCATTACGATGATTATCTTTCATTTCACCCACCACCCCACACTTCCCTTCGGGGGTTCCTCCTCTCATTCCTTCACCCTGGGAGTACCCTGCAAATTCCTTCACCCCCGATCCCTCTAGTCCGTGGGTTGCAAAAATGATGATGACATTTCGCTCGCACTCGCTGGATAGGAGGAATGGTCAATGGCAGTTTGCGTTAGGTGGAGAAAACGTTGCTTTCAAAGCTCACGATTCATAGCAGTTGACCCCCTACACCCCCTCCTCCAACAATACGACTAAAACCCCGAAAGAAGACAGCGAACGATAGTCACTGGGAATTAAATACACCCGCACGAAGTTCGTTACAATCTTCGCCATCTATCTTACCTTGGCCCCAGATAAGCCGAGCTGAAACGTATTAGTTTCGCCACATTTGTTCCAAGCATGGATATTCAAGCAAGAAACTCGAAGCGAAGTTGTAAAAACATTGGTGGGGAGAGGGGGTTGGTTTATTGATCTCCCAAATCGTAATAATCTTCTATCGATCGATTCTCCGAAATTCTACCATTTCGCTTATCTCCAGAGAGAAGTCCATCCACAATCGATCACACTGGTAGCCATCGAGAAATTCTTGACGTTTCTTTAAGATCTCATCGCATGACTTCTGCATTTAAATTCAAATTCTATGTTTTGCATAAAGTGGGAGCTACATATTTGACAAACTCTGAAAATTTATTAATTCATCCATTCAAGAGAATCACTTTAGTAACGTTTCTTAATTACAACCCACCGAGCAATTGCCAACCGACAGAAGTCGGCTGGCCTCGAAAGACAACGCATATATATAGCTTTACCACTGTTCCGCCTTCCTTTCCCAATTTTAAAACATTGGAAAAGATCAGCTCCAGCGAATCGAAAGCAATCAATCTTCATCCAGAAGTTTACGTCCAAGAGGCGAGAAAGATGTAGCACAGTGAAGATCTTATTTCCACCATCATGTACACAAAAACATACGCGCGCCTCTTACGTTTGGATGGGGAATGGAACGATTCAAGGCATCTGTTTTAAATGTTCTGCTTTTTTTTCATTTTTAGCATTCACACACTCTTTTTCACGCGCCATCCGATGCATTCTAACGATCTTAAACGATCATGCTTGTTGAAAGTAAGTTGGAAGTTATGAAATTTATTTTCCAAGAGCGCAAGACTCAAAAAGGGAAAGAGAAAGTATTTTTCATTAGATTTAACCTTACCAAAATTGACCAAAAACTCAGCGTGGGTCGTTCACGATATTCCTAAACCCAAACACTTACCACGAAAACGTTCAAAAGCGAAATTTCAAACCAGCTTGACTTTGGGTCGAGGTGGTTTTTCGAGCGTTTGAAGCGTTGTACCGATGTTGGCTGGGCAAAGTTTTCCACATTCGACCGGGCATCGAAAAGGGTAATCTCAAACTCGTCAGACGTACAAAGATCGAGCTGAGCGTAAGTTCGGCGTTAACCTTTCGAAATCAAATCCCCTAGCTCAGTGAACTGGAAAAAGGATATGTCAGAACGTACGTGGAGGAGACAAACGAACAACAAACAGACGGTCTCACATAATATAGTATGTTGTATTGAAAATGAAAAAAAAAAAACACACATTCACAAAAGTATAGTTTTGTACCAACGAACTACCAACTCTAGCTAAAAAGTTCCAATGTATGCCATTTAGAACGATGAAAGTTTTGAAAGCCACGGCAATTGCATTACCTTTGTGGTGTTGTTGTTGTTTTTTTATCTTATTTTCTAAACAAAAAGTTTCCCATCAACATTTGTCGAATTGCAAACGCACCTACCATGCCATTGTAGTTTTCGATCGAAAGAAACTTTTTTTCAGCGCAAATGTACTATGAAGCATAGCTTTCAATACTTTAAATTTCTTTGTTCTAGAGTAGGTTTTTTCGTCATCGGTTTTAAATAATTCTGGTTACAAAAAAAAAGAATAAAATATAAAGACACATTTTTTTCATGGTAAATGGAGGCGCATGGTATTTCTTCCGTAAAGTACCATGCGCCTCCATTAAACACGTGCTGTTTTTTTT